>OZ020613.1:34204693-34804693 GCA_963971575.1 Liopterus haemorrhoidalis
TGGATAAATATTTAAAGAGTTATGGCGGGTAAACTTTTAAGGTTAAAATTTAACTATCTCCCTTATTATTGACTTTACAGAAAAAAATGTAAAAAAAATATTGTTTGAAATTAAAAGGCAAATCTTTTATTTAAATATAATTTTTTGATTGGATAAATATTTAAAGAGTTATGGCGAGAAAACTTTTAAGGTTAAAATTTAATAATCTCCATTGATATTGACTTTACAGAAAAAAATGTATGACAAATATTGTTTGAAATTAATAGATACATCTTTTATTTAATTACATTTTTTTGATTGGATAAATATTTAAAGAGTTATGGCGGGAAAACTTTTAAGGTTAAAATTTAACTATCTCCCTTATTATTGACTTTACAGAAGAAAATGTAAGTAAAATATTGTTTAAAATTAAAAGACAAATCTTTCAATTAAATATAATTTTTTGATTGGATAAATATTTAAAGAGTTATGGCGGGAAAACTTTTAAGGTTAAAATTTAACTATCTCCCTTATTATTGACTTTACAGAAGAAAATGTAAGTAAAATATTGTTTAAAATTAAAAGACAAATCATTCATTTAAATATAAATTTTTGATTGGATAAATATTTAAAGCGTTATGGCGGGAAAAGTTTTAAGGTTAAAATTTAATTATCTCCATTGATATTGACTTTACAGAAAAAAATGTAAGACAAATATTGTTTGAAATTAATAGACAAATCTTTTATTTAAATACAATTTTTTGATTGGATATATATTTAAAGAGTTATGGCGGGAAATTTTTAAAGGTTAAAATTTAACTATCTCCCTTATTATTGACTTTACAGAAAAAAATGTAAAACAAATATTGTTTGAAATGAATAGGCAAATCTTTTATTTAAATACAATTTTGTGATTGGATAAACATTTAAAGAGTGATGGCGGGAAAACTTTTAAGGTTAAAATTTAATTATCTCCATTGATATTGACTTTACAGAAAAAAATGTAAGACAAATATTGTTTTAAATTGAAAGAAAATTCTTTCATTTAAATACAATTTATTGATTGGATAAATATTAAAAGAGTTATGGCGGGAAAACTTTTAAGGTTAAAATTTAACTATCTCCCTTATTATTGACTTTACAGAAAAATATGTAAGTAAAATATTGTTTAAAATAAAAAGACAAATCTTTTATTAAAATACAATTTTTTGATTGGATAAATATTTAAAGAGTTATGGCGGGAAAACTTTTAAGGTTAAAATTTAACCATCTCCCTTATTATTGACATTACAGAACAAACTGTAAAAAGAATATTGTTTGAAATTTAAAGGCAAATCTTTTATTTAAATACAATTTTTTGATTGGATAAATATTTAAAGAGTTATGGCGGGAAAACTTTTAAGGTTAAAATTTAACTATCTCCCTTATTATTGACTTTACAGAAAAAAACGTAAGAAAAATATTGTTTGAAATTAAAAGGCAAATTTTTTATTTTCATATAATTTTTTGATTGGATAAATATTTAAAGAGTTATGGCGGGAAAACTTTTAAGGTTAAAATTTAATTATCTCCATTGATATTGACTTTACAGAAAAAAATGTAAGACAAATATTGTTTGAAATTAATAGATACATCTTTTATTTAATTACATTTTCTTGATTGGATAAATATTTAAAGAGTTATGGCGGGTAAACTTTTAAGGTTAAAATTTAACTATCTCCCTTATTATTGACTTTACAGAACAAACTTTAAAAAGAATATTGTTTGAAATTTAAAGGCAAATCTTTTATTTAAATACAATTTTTTGATTGGATAAATATTTAAAGAGTTATGGCGGGAAAACTTTTAAGGTTAAAATTTAACTATCTCCCTTATTATTGACTTTACAGAAAAAAATGTAAGTAAAATATTGTTTAAAATTAAAAGACAAATCTTTCATTTAAATATAATTTTTTGATTGGATAAATATTTAAAGAGTTATGGCGGGAAAACTTTTAAGGTTAAAATTTATATATCTCCCTTATTATTGACTTTACAGAACAAACTGTAAAAAGAATATTGTTTGAAATTTAAAGGCAAATCTTTTATTTAAATACAATTTTTTGATTGGATAAATATTTAACCAGTTATGGCGGGAAAACTTTTAAGGTTAAAATTTAACTATCTCCCTTATTATTGACTTTACAGAAAAAAATGTAAGAAAAATATTGTTTGAAATTAAAAGGCAAAACTTTTATTTAAATATAATTTTTTGATTGGATAAATATTTAAAGAGTTATGGCGGGAAAACTTTTAAGGTTAAAATTTAATTATCTCCATTGATATTGACTTTACAGAAAAAAATGTAAGACAAATATTGTTTAAAATTAAAATAAAATTCATTCATTTAAATACAAATTTTTGATTGGATAAATATTTAAAGAGTTATGGCGGGAAAACTTTTAAGGTTAAAATTTAACTATCTCCCTTATTATTGACTTTACAGAACAAACTGTAAAAAAAAAATTGTTTGAAATTTAAAGACAAATCTTTTATTTAAATACAATTTTTTGATTGGATAAATATTTAAAGAGTTATGGCGGGAAAACTTTTAAGGTTAAAATTTAACTATCTCCCTTATTATTGACTTTACAGAAAAAAATGTAAGTAAAATATTGTTTAAAATTAAAAGACAAATCTTTCATTTAAATATAATTTTTTGATTGGATAAATATTTAAAGAGTTATGGCGGGAAAACTTTTAAGGTTAAAATTTATATATCTCCCTTATTATTGACTTTACAGAACAAACTGTAAAAAGAATATTGTTTGAAATTTAAAGACAAATCTTTTATTTAAATACAATTTTTTGATTGGATAAATATTTAAAGAGTTATGGCGGGAAAACTTTTAAGGTTAAAATTTAACTATCTCCCTTATTATTGACTTTACAGAAAAAAATGTAAGAAAAATATTGTTTGAAATTAAAAGGCAAATCTTTTATTTAAATATAATTTTTTGATTGGATAAATATTTAAAGAGTTATGGCGGGAAAACTTTTAAGGTTAAAATTTAATTATCTCCATTGATATTGACGTTATAGAAAAAAATGAAAGACAAATATTGTTTAAAATTAAAAGAAAATTCTTTCATTTAAATACAAATTTTTGATTGGATAAATATTTAAAGAGTTATGGCGGGAAAACTTTTAAGGTTAAAATTTAACTATCTCCCTTATTATTGACTTTACAGAACAAACTTTAAAAAGAATATTGTTTGAAATTTAAAGACAAATCTTTTATTTAAATACAATTTTTTGATTGGATAAATATTTAAAGAGTTATGGCGGGAAAACTTTTAAGGTTAAAATTTAACTATCTCCCTTATTATTGACTTTACAGAAAAAAATGTAAAAAAATTATTGTTTGAAATTAAAAGGCAAAACTTTTATTTAAATATAATTTTTTGATTGGATAAATATTTAAAGAGTTATGGCGGGTAAACTTTTAAGGTTAAAATTTAATTATCTCCATTGATATTGACTTTACAGAAAAAAATGTAAGACAAATATTGTTTAAAATTAAAATAAAATTCATTCATTTAAATACAAATTTTTGATTGGATAAATATTTAAAGCGTTATGGCGGGAAAAGTTTTAAGGTTAAAATTTAATTATCTCCATTGATATTGACTTTACAGAAAAAAATGTAAGACAAATATTGTTTGAAATTAATAGACAAATCTTTTATTTAAATACAATTTTTTGATTGGATATATATTTAAAGAGTTATGGCGGGAAATTTTTAAAGGTTAAAATTTAACTATCTCCCTTATTATTGACTTTACAGAAAAAAATGTAAAACAAATATTGTTTGAAATGAATAGGCAAATCTTTTATTTAAATACAATTTTGTGATTGGATAAACATTTAAAGAGTGATGGCGGGAAAACTTTTAAGGTTAAAATTTAATTATCTCCATTGATATTGACTTTACAGAAAAAAATGTAAGACAAATATTGTTTTAAATTGAAAGAAAATTCTTTCATTTAAATACAATTTATTGATTGGATAAATATTAAAAGAGTTATGGCGGGAAAACTTTTAAGGTTAAAATTTAACTATCTCCCTTATTATTGACTTTACAGAAAAATATGTAAGTAAAATATTGTTTAAAATAAAAAGACAAATCTTTTATTAAAATACAATTTTTTGATTGGATAAATATTTAAAGAGTTATGGCGGGAAAACTTTTAAGGTTAAAATTTAACTATCTCCCTTATTATTGACATTACAGAACAAACTGTAAAAAGAATATTGTTTGAAATTTAAAGGCAAATCTTTTATTTAAATACAATTTTTTGATTGGATAAATATTTAAAGAGTTATGGCGGGAAAACTTTTAAGGTTAAAATTTAACTATCTCCCTTATTATTGACTTTACAGAAAAAAACGTAAGAAAAATATTGTTTGAAATTAAAAGGCAAATTTTTTATTTTAATATAATTTTTTGATTGGATAAATATTTAAAGAGTTATGGCGGGAAAACTTTTAAGGTTAAAATTTAATTATCTCCATTGATATTGACTTTACAGAAAAAAATGTAAGACAAATATTGTTTGAAATTAATAGATACATCTTTTATTTAATTACATTTTCTTGATTGGATAAATATTTAGAGTTATGGCGGGTAAACTTTTAAGGTTAAAATTTAACTATCTCCCTTATTATTGACTTTACAGAACAAACTTTAAAAAGAATATTGTTTGATATTTAAAGACAAATCTTTTATTTAAATACAATTTTTTGATTGGATAAATATTTAAAGAGTTATGGCGGGAAAACTTTTAAGGTTAAAATTTAACTATCTCCCTTATTATTGACTTTACAGAAAAAAATGTAAGTAAAATATTGTTTAAAATTAAAAGACAAATCTTTCATTTAAATATAATTTTTTGATTGGATAAATATTTAAAGAGTTATGGCGGGAAAACTTTTAAGGTTAAAATTTATATATCTCCCTTATTATTGACTTTACAGAACAAACTGTAAAAAGAATATTGTTTGAAATTTAAAGACAAATCTTTTATTTAAATACAATTTTTTGACTGGATAAATATTTAAAGAGTTATGGCGGGAAAACTTTTAAGGTTAAAATTTAACTATCTCCCTTATTATTGACTTTACAGAAAAAAATGTAAGAAAAATATTGTTTGAAATTAAAAGGCAAATCTTTTATTTAAATATAATTTTTTGATTGGATAAATATTTAAAGAGTTATGGCGGGAAAACTTTTAAGGTTAAAATTTAATTATCTCCATTGATATTGACGTTATAGAAAAAAATGAAAGACAAATATTGTTTAAAATTAAAAGAAAATTCTTTCATTTAAATACAAATTTTTGATTGGATAAATATTTAAAGAGTAATGGCGGGAAAACTTTTAAGGTTAAAATTTAACTATCTCCCTTATTATTGACTTTACAGAACAAACTTTAAAAAGAATATTGTTTGAAATTTAAAGACAAATCTTTTATTTAAATACAATTTTTTGATTGGATAAATATTTAAAGAGTTATGGCGGGAAAACTTTTAAGGTTAAAATTTAACTATCTCCCTTATTATTGACTTTACAGAAAAAAATGTAAAAAAATTATTGTTTGAAATTAAAAGGCAAAACTTTTATTTAAATATAATTTTTTGATTGGATAAATATTTAAAGAGTTATGGCGGGTAAACTTTTAAGGTTAAAATTTAATTATCTCCATTGATATTGACTTTACAGAAAAAAATGTAAGACAAATATTGTTTAAAATTAAAATAAAATTCATTCATTTAAATACAAATTTTTGATTGGATAAATATTTAAAGCGTTATGGCGGGAAAAGTTTTAAGGTTAAAATTTAATTATCTCCATTGATATTGACTTTACAGAAAAAAATGTAAGACAAATATTGTTTGAAATTAATAGACAAATCTTTTATTTAAATACAATTTTTTGATTGGATATATATTTAAAGAGTTATGGCGGGAAATTTTTAAAGGTTAAAATTTAACTATCTCCCTTATTATTGACTTTACAGAAAAAAATGTAAAACAAATATTGTTTGAAATGAATAGGCAAATCTTTTATTTAAATACAATTTTGTGATTGGATAAACATTTAAAGAGTGATGGCGGGAAAACTTTTAAGGTTAAAATTTAATTATCTCCATTGATATTGACTTTACAGAAAAAAATGTAAGACAAATATTGTTTTAAATTGAAAGAAAATTCTTTCATTTAAATACAATTTATTGATTGGATAAATATTAAAAGAGTTATGGCGGGAAAACTTTTAAGGTTAAAATTTAACTATCTCCCTTATTATTGACTTTACAGAAAAATATGTAAGTAAAATATTGTTTAAAATAAAAAGACAAATCTTTTATTAAAATACAATTTTTTGATTGGATAAATATTTAAAGAGTTATGGCGGGAAAACTTTTAAGGTTAAAATTTAACTATCTCCCTTATTATTGACATTACAGAACAAACTGTAAAAAGAATATTGTTTGAAATTTAAAGGCAAATCTTTTATTTAAATACAATTTTTTGATTGGATAAATATTTAAAGAGTTATGGCGGGAAAACTTTTAAGGTTAAAATTTAACTATCTCCCTTATTATTGACTTTACAGAAAAAAACGTAAGAAAAATATTGTTTGAAATTAAAAGGCAAATTTTTTATTTTAATATAATTTTTTGATTGGATAAATATTTAAAGAGTTATGGCGGGAAAACTTTTAAGGTTAAAATTTAATTATCTCCATTGATATTGACTTTACAGAAAAAAATGTAAGACAAATATTGTTTGAAATTAATAGATACATCTTTTATTTAATTACATTTTCTTGATTGGATAAATATTTAAAGAGTTATGGCGGGTAAACTTTTAAGGTTAAAATTTAACTATCTCCCTTATTATTGACTTTACAGAACAAACTTTAAAAAGAATATTGTTTGAAATTTAAAGACAAATCTTTTATTTAAATACAATTTTTTGATTGGATAAATATTTAAAGAGTTATGGCGGGAAAACTTTTAAGGTTAAAATTTAACTATCTCCCTTATTATTGACTTTACAGAAAAAAATGTAAGTAAAATATTGTTTAAAATTAAAAGACAAATCTTTCATTTAAATATAATTTTTTGATTGGATAAATATTTAAAGAGTTATGGCGGGAAAACTTTTAAGGTTAAAATTTATATATCTCCCTTATTATTGACTTTACAGAACAAACTGTAAAAAGAATATTGTTTGAAATTTAAAGGCAAATCTTTTATTTAAATACAATTTTTTGATTGGATAAATATTTAACCAGTTATGGCGGGAAAACTTTTAAGGTTAAAATTTAACTATCTCCCTTATTATTGACTTTACAGAAAAAAATGTAAGAAAAATATTGTTTGAAATTAAAAGGCAAAACTTTTATTTAAATATAATTTTTTGATTGGATAAATATTTAAAGAGTTATGGCGGGAAAACTTTTAAGGTTAAAATTTAATTATCTCCATTGATATTGACTTTACAGAAAAAAATGTAAGACAAATATTGTTTAAAATTAAAATAAAATTCATTCATTTAAATACAAATTTTTGATTGGATAAATATTTAAAGCGTTTTGGCGGGAAAAGTTTTAAGGTTAAAATTTAATTATCTCCATTGATATTGACTTTACAGAAAAAAATGTAAGACAAATATTGTTTGAAATTAATAGACAAATCTTTTATTTAAATACAATTTTTTGATTGGATAAATATTTAAAGAGTTATGGCGGGAAAACTTTTAAGATTAAAATTTCACTATCTCCCTTATTATTTACTTTACAGAAAAAAATGTAAGAAAAATATTGTTTGAAATTAAAAGGCAAATCTTTTATTTTAATATAATTTTTTGATTGGATAAATATTTAAAGAGTTATGGCGGGAAAACTTTTAAGGTTAAAATTTAATTATCTCCATTGATATTGACTTTACAGAAAAAAATGTCAGACAAATATTGTTTGAAGTTAATAGATACATCTTTTATTTAATTACATTTTCTTGATTGGATAAATATTTAAAGAGTTATGGCGGGTAAACTTTTAAGGTTAAAATTTAACTATCTCCCTTATTATTGACTTTACAGAAAAAAATGTAAAAAAAATATTGTTTGAAATTAAAAGGCAAATCTTTTATTTAAATATAATTTTTTGATTGGATAAATATTTAAAGAGTTATGGCGAGAAAACTTTTAAGGTTAAAATTTAATTATCTCCATTGATATTGACTTTACAGAAAAAAATGTATGACAAATATTGTTTGAAATTAATAGATACATCTTTTATTTAATTACATTTTTTTGATTGGATAAATATTTAAAGAGTTATGGCGGGAAAACTTTTAAGGTTAAAATTTAACTATCTCCCTTATTATTGACTTTACAGAACAAACTGTAAAAAAAAAATTGTTTGAAATTTAAAGACAAATCTTTTATTTAAATACAATTTTTTGATTATATAAATATTTAAAGAGTTATGGCGGGAAAACTTTTAAGGTTAAAATTTAACTATCTCCCTTATTATTGACTTTACAGAAAAAAATGTAAGTAAAATATTGTTTAAAATTAAAAGACAAATCTTTCATTTAAATATAATTTTTTGATTGGATAAATATTTAAAGAGTTATGGCGGGAAAACTTTTAAGGTTAAAATTTATATATCTCCCTTATTATTGACTTTACAGAACAAACTGTAAAAAGAATATTGTTTGAAATTTAAAGACAAATCTTTTATTTAAATACAATTTTTTGATTGGATAAATATTTAACCAGTTATGGCGGGAAAACTTTTAAGGTTAAAATTTAACTATCTCCCTTATTATTGACTTTACAGAAAAAAATGTAAAAAAAATATTGTTTGAAATTAAAAGGCAGATCTTTTATTTAAATATAATTTTTTGATTGGATAAATATTTTAAGAGTTATGGCGGGAAAACTTTTAAGGTTAAAATTTAATTATCTCCATTGATATTGACTTTATAGAAAAAATGTAAGACAAATATTGTTTAAAATTAAAAGAAAATTCTTTCATTTAAATACAAATTTTTGATTGGATAAATATTTAAAGAGTTATGGCGGGAAAACTTTTAAGGTTAAAATTTAACTATCTCCCTTATTATTGACTTTACAGAACAAACTGTAAAAAGAATATTGTTTGAAATTTAAAGACAAATCTTTTATTTAAATACAATTTTTTAGTTGGATAAATATTTAAAGAGTTATGGCGGGAAAACTTTTAAGGTTAAAATTTAACTATCTCCCTTATTATTGACTTTACAGAAAAAAATGTAAGAAAAATATTGTTTGAAATTAAAAGGCAAAACTTTTATTTAAATATAATTTTTTGATTGGATAAATATTTAAAGAGTTATGGCGGGAAAACTTTTAAGGTTAAAATTTAATTATCTCCATTGATATTGACTTTACAGAAAAAAATGTAAGACAAATATTGTTTAAAATTAAAATAAAATTCATTCATTTAAATACAAATTTTTGATTGGATAAATATTTAAAGCGTTATGGCGGGAAAAGTTTTAAGGTTAAAATTTAATTATCTCCATTGATATTGACTTTACAGAAAAAAATGTAAGACAAATATTGTTTGAAATTAATAGACAAATCTTTTATTTAAATACAATTTTTTGATTGGATATATATTTAAAGAGTTATGGCGGGAAATTTTTAAAGGTTAAAATTTAACTATCTCCCTTAATATTGACTTTACAGAAAAAAATGTAAAACAAATATTGTTTGAAATGAATAGGCAAATCTTTTATTTAAATACAATTTTGTGATTGGATAAACATTTAAAGAGTGATGGCGGGAAAACTTTTAAGGTTAAAATTTAATTATCTCCATTGATATTGACTTTACAGAAAAAAATGTAAGACAAATATTGTTTTTAATTGAAAGAAAATTCTTTCATTTAAATACAATTTATTGATTGGATAAATATTAAAAGAGTTATGGCGGGAAAACTTTTAAGGTTAAAATTTAACTATCTCCCTTATTATTGACTTTACAGAAAAATATGTAAGTAAAATATTGTTTAAAATAAAAACACAAATCTTTTATTAAAATACAATTTTTTGATAGGATAAATATTTAAAGAGTTATGGCGGGAAAACTTTTAAGGTTAAAGTTTAACTATCTCCCTTATTATTGACATTACAGAACAAACTGTAAAAAGAATATTGTTTGAAATTTAAAGGCAAATCTTTTATTCAAATACAATTTTTTGATTGGATAAATATTTAAAGAGTTATGGCGGGAAAACTTTTAAGGTTAAAATTTAACTATCTCCCTTATTATTGACTTTACAGAAAAAAATGTAAGAAAAATATTGTTTGAAATTAAAAGGCAAATCTTTTATTTAAATATAATTTTTTGATTGGATAAATATTTTAAGAGTTATGGCGGGATAACTTTTAAGGTTAAAATTTAATTATCTCCATTGATATTGACTTTATAGGAAAAAATGTAAGACAAATATTGTTTAAAATTAAAAGAAAATTTTTTCATTTAAATACAAATTTTTGATTGGATAAATATTTAAAGAGTTATGGCGGGAAAACTTTTAAGGTTAAAATTTAACTATCTCCCTTATTATTGACTTTACAGAACAAACTGTAGAAAGAATATTGTTTGAAATTTAAAGACAAATCTTTTATTTAAATACAATTTTTTGATTGGATAAATATTTAAAGAGTTATGGCGGGAAAACTTTTAAGGTTAAAATTTCACTATCTCCCTTATTATTTACTTTACAGAAAAAAATGTAAGAAAAATATTGTTTGAAATTAAAAGGCAAATCTTTTATTCTAATATAATTTTTTGATTGGATAAATATTTAAAGAGTTATGGCGGGAAAACTTTTAAGGTTAAAATTTAATTATCTCCATTGATATTGACTTTACAGAAAAAAATGTCAGACAAATATTGTTTGAAGTTAATAGATACATCTTTTATTTAATTACATTTTCTTGATTGGATAAATATTTAAAGAGTTATGGCGGGTAAACTTTTAAGGTTAAAATTTAACTATCTCCCTTATTATTGACTTTACAGAAAAAAATGTAAAAAAAATATTGTTTGAAATTAAAAGGCAAATCTTTTATTTAAATATAATTTTTTGATTGGATAAATATTTAAAGAGTTATGGCGAGAAAACTTTTAAGGTTAAAATTTAATAATCTCCATTGATATTGACTTTACAGAAAAAAATGTATGACAAATATTGTTTGAAATTAATAGATACATCTTTTATTTAATTACATTTTTTTGATTGGATAAATATTTAAAGAGTTATGGCGGGAAAACTTTTAAGGTTAAAATTTAACTATCTCCCTTATTATTGACTTTACAGAAGAAAATGTAAGTAAAATATTGTTTAAAATTAAAAGACAAATCTTTCAATTAAATATAATTTTTTGATTGGATAAATATTTAAAGAGTTATGGCGGGAAAACTTTTAAGGTTAAAATTTAACTATCTCCCTTATTATTGACTTTACAGAAGAAAATGTAAGTAAAATATTGTTTAAAATTAAAAGACAAATCATTCATTTAAATATAAATTTTTGATTGGATAAATATTTAAAGCGTTATGGCGGGAAAAGTTTTAAGGTTAAAATTTAATTATCTCCATTGATATTGACTTTACAGAAAAAAATGTAAGACAAATATTGTTTGAAATTAATAGACAAATCTTTTATTTAAATACAATTTTTTGATTGGATATATATTTAAAGAGTTATGGCGGGAAATTTTTAAAGGTTAAAATTTAACTATCTCCCTTATTATTGACTTTACAGAAAAAAATGTAAAACAAATATTGTTTGAAATGAATAGGCAAATCTTTTATTTAAATACAATTTTGTGATTGGATAAACATTTAAAGAGTGATGGCGGGAAAACTTTTAAGGTTAAAATTTAATTATCTCCATTGATATTGACTTTACAGAAAAAAATGTAAGACAAATATTGTTTTAAATTGAAAGAAAATTCTTTCATTTAAATACAATTTATTGATTGGATAAATATTAAAAGAGTTATGGCGGGAAAACTTTTAAGGTTAAAATTTAACTATCTCCCTTATTATTGACTTTACAGAAAAATATGTAAGTAAAATATTGTTTAAAATAAAAAGACAAATCTTTTATTAAAATACAATTTTTTGATTGGATAAATATTTAAAGAGTTATGGCGGGAAAACTTTTAAGGTTAAAATTTAACCATCTCCCTTATTATTGACATTACAGAACAAACTGTAAAAAGAATATTGTTTGAAATTTAAAGGCAAATCTTTTATTTAAATACAATTTTTTGATTGGATAAATATTTAAAGAGTTATGGCGGGAAAACTTTTAAGGTTAAAATTTAACTATCTCCCTTATTATTGACTTTACAGAAAAAAACGTAAGAAAAATATTGTTTGAAATTAAAAGGCAAATTTTTTATTTTCATATAATTTTTTGATTGGATAAATATTTAAAGAGTTATGGCGGGAAAACTTTTAAGGTTAAAATTTAATTATCTCCATTGATATTGACTTTACAGAAAAAAATGTAAGACAAATATTGTTTGAAATTAATAGATACATCTTTTATTTAATTACATTTTCTTGATTGGATAAATATTTAAAGAGTTATGGCGGGTAAACTTTTAAGGTTAAAATTTAACTATCTCCCTTATTATTGACTTTACAGAACAAACTTTAAAAAGAATATTGTTTGAAATTTAAAGGCAAATCTTTTATTTAAATACAATTTTTTGATTGGATAAATATTTAAAGAGTTATGGCGGGAAAACTTTTAAGGTTAAAATTTAACTATCTCCCTTATTATTGACTTTACAGAAAAAAATGTAAGTAAAATATTGTTTAAAATTAAAAGACAAATCTTTCATTTAAATATAATTTTTTGATTGGATAAATATTTAAAGAGTTATGGCGGGAAAACTTTTAAGGTTAAAATTTATATATCTCCCTTATTATTGACTTTACAGAACAAACTGTAAAAAGAATATTGTTTGAAATTTAAAGGCAAATCTTTTATTTAAATACAATTTTTTGATTGGATAAATATTTAACCAGTTATGGCGGGAAAACTTTTAAGGTTAAAATTTAACTATCTCCCTTATTATTGACTTTACAGAAAAAAATGTAAGAAAAATATTGTTTGAAATTAAAAGGCAAAACTTTTATTTAAATATAATTTTTTGATTGGATAAATATTTAAAGAGTTATGGCGGGAAAACTTTTAAGGTTAAAATTTAATTATCTCCATTGATATTGACTTTACAGAAAAAAATGTAAGACAAATATTGTTTAAAATTAAAATAAAATTCATTCATTTAAATACAAATTTTTGATTGGATAAATATTTAAAGAGTTATGGCGGGAAAACTTTTAAGGTTAAAATTTAACTATCTCCCTTATTATTGACTTTACAGAACAAACTGTAAAAAAAAAATTGTTTGAAATTTAAAGACAAATCTTTTATTTAAATACAATTTTTTGATTGGATAAATATTTAAAGAGTTATGGCGGGAAAACTTTTAAGGTTAAAATTTAACTATCTCCCTTATTATTGACTTTACAGAAAAAAATGTAAGTAAAATATTGTTTAAAATTAAAAGACAAATCTTTCATTTAAATATAATTTTTTGATTGGATAAATATTTAAAGAGTTATGGCGGGAAAACTTTTAAGGTTAAAATTTATATATCTCCCTTATTATTGACTTTACAGAACAAACTGTAAAAAGAATATTGTTTGAAATTTAAAGACAAATCTTTTATTTAAATACAATTTTTTGATTGGATAAATATTTAAAGAGTTATGGCGGGAAAACTTTTAAGGTTAAAATTTAACTATCTCCCTTATTATTGACTTTACAGAAAAAAATGTAAGAAAAATATTGTTTGAAATTAAAAGGCAAATCTTTTATTTAAATATAATTTTTTGATTGGATAAATATTTAAAGAGTTATGGCGGGAAAACTTTTAAGGTTAAAATTTAATTATCTCCATTGATATTGACGTTATAGAAAAAAATGAAAGACAAATATTGTTTAAAATTAAAAGAAAATTCTTTCATTTAAATACAAATTTTTGATTGGATAAATATTTAAAGAGTTATGGCGGGAAAACTTTTAAGGTTAAAATTTAACTATCTCCCTTATTATTGACTTTACAGAACAAACTTTAAAAAGAATATTGTTTGAAATTTAAAGACAAATCTTTTATTTAAATACAATTTTTTGATTGGATAAATATTTAAAGAGTTATGGCGGGAAAACTTTTAAGGTTAAAATTTAACTATCTCCCTTATTATTGACTTTACAGAAAAAAATGTAAAAAAATTATTGTTTGAAATTAAAAGGCAAAACTTTTATTTAAATATAATTTTTTGATTGGATAAATATTTAAAGAGTTATGGCGGGTAAACTTTTAAGGTTAAAATTTAATTATCTCCATTGATATTGACTTTACAGAAAAAAATGTAAGACAAATATTGTTTAAAATTAAAATAAAATTCATTCATTTAAATACAAATTTTTGATTGGATAAATATTTAAAGCGTTATGGCGGGAAAAGTTTTAAGGTTAAAATTTAATTATCTCCATTGATATTGACTTTACAGAAAAAAATGTAAGACAAATATTGTTTGAAATTAATAGACAAATCTTTTATTTAAATACAATTTTTTGATTGGATATATATTTAAAGAGTTATGGCGGGAAATTTTTAAAGGTTAAAATTTAACTATCTCCCTTATTATTGACTTTACAGAAAAAAATGTAAAACAAATATTGTTTGAAATGAATAGGCAAATCTTTTATTTAAATACAATTTTGTGATTGGATAAACATTTAAAGAGTGATGGCGGGAAAACTTTTAAGGTTAAAATTTAATTATCTCCATTGATATTGACTTTACAGAAAAAAATGTAAGACAAATATTGTTTTAAATTGAAAGAAAATTCTTTCATTTAAATACAATTTATTGATTGGATAAATATTAAAAGAGTTATGGCGGGAAAACTTTTAAGGTTAAAATTTAACTATCTCCCTTATTATTGACTTTACAGAAAAATATGTAAGTAAAATATTGTTTAAAATAAAAAGACAAATCTTTTATTAAAATACAATTTTTTGATTGGATAAATATTTAAAGAGTTATGGCGGGAAAACTTTTAAGGTTAAAATTTAACTATCTCCCTTATTATTGACATTACAGAACAAACTGTAAAAAGAATATTGTTTGAAATTTAAAGGCAAATCTTTTATTTAAATACAATTTTTTGATTGGATAAATATTTAAAGAGTTATGGCGGGAAAACTTTTAAGGTTAAAATTTAACTATCTCCCTTATTATTGACTTTACAGAAAAAAACGTAAGAAAAATATTGTTTGAAATTAAAAGGCAAATTTTTTATTTTAATATAATTTTTTGATTGGATAAATATTTAAAGAGTTATGGCGGGAAAACTTTTAAGGTTAAAATTTAATTATCTCCATTGATATTGACTTTACAGAAAAAAATGTAAGACAAATATTGTTTGAAATTAATAGATACATCTTTTATTTAATTACATTTTCTTGATTGGATAAATATTTAGAGTTATGGCGGGTAAACTTTTAAGGTTAAAATTTAACTATCTCCCTTATTATTGACTTTACAGAACAAACTTTAAAAAGAATATTGTTTGATATTTAAAGACAAATCTTTTATTTAAATACAATTTTTTGATTGGATAAATATTTAAAGAGTTATGGCGGGAAAACTTTTAAGGTTAAAATTTAACTATCTCCCTTATTATTGACTTTACAGAAAAAAATGTAAGTAAAATATTGTTTAAAATTAAAAGACAAATCTTTCATTTAAATATAATTTTTTGATTGGATAAATATTTAAAGAGTTATGGCGGGAAAACTTTTAAGGTTAAAATTTATATATCTCCCTTATTATTGACTTTACAGAACAAACTGTAAAAAGAATATTGTTTGAAATTTAAAGGCAAATCTTTTATTTAAATACAATTTTTTGATTGGATAAATATTTAACCAGTTATGGCGGGAAAACTTTTAAGGTTAAAATTTAACTATCTCCCTTATTATTGACTTTACAGAAAAAAATGTAAGAAAAATATTGTTTGAAATTAAAAGGCAAAACTTTTATTTAAATATAATTTTTTGATTGGATAAATATTTAAAGAGTTATGGCGGGAAAACTTTTAAGGTTAAAATTTAATTATCTCCATTGATATTGACTTTACAGAAAAAAATGTAAGACAAATATTGTTTAAAATTAAAATAAAATTCATTCATTTAAATACAAATTTTTGATTGGATAAATATTTAAAGCGTTTTGGCGGGAAAAGTTTTAAGGTTAAAATTTAATTATCTCCATTGATATTGACTTTACAGAAAAAAATGTAAGACAAATATTGTTTGAAATTAATAGACAAATCTTTTATTTAAATACAATTTTTTGATTGGATAAATATTTAAAGAGTTATGGCGGGAAAACTTTTAAGATTAAAATTTCACTATCTCCCTTATTATTTACTTTACAGAAAAAAATGTAAGAAAAATATTGTTTGAAATTAAAAGGCAAATCTTTTATTTTAATATAATTTTTTGATTGGATAAATATTTAAAGAGTTATGGCGGGAAAACTTTTAAGGTTAAAATTTAATTATCTCCATTTATATTGACTTTACAGAAAAAAATGTCAGACAAATATTGTTTGAAGTTAATAGATACATCTTTTATTTAATTACATTTTCTTGATTGGATAAATATTTAAAGAGTTATGGCGGGTAAACTTTTAAGGTTAAAATTTAACTATCTCCCTTATTATTGACTTTACAGAAAAAAATGTAAAAAAAATATTGTTTGAAATTAAAAGGCAAATCTTTTATTTAAATATAATTTTTTGATTGGATAAATATTTAAAGAGTTATGGCGAGAAAACTTTTAAGGTTAAAATTTAATTATCTCCATTGATATTGACTTTACAGAAAAAAATGTATGACAAATATTGTTTGAAATTAATAGATACATCTTTTATTTAATTACATTTTTTTGATTGGATAAATATTTAAAGAGTTATGGCGGGAAAACTTTTAAGGTTAAAATTTAACTATCTCCCTTATTATTGACTTTACAGAACAAACTGTAAAAAAAAAATTGTTTGAAATTTAAAGACAAATCTTTTATTTAAATACAATTTTTTGATTATATAAATATTTAAAGAGTTATGGCGGGAAAACTTTTAAGGTTAAAATTTAACTATCTCCCTTATTATTGACTTTACAGAAAAAAATGTAAGTAAAATATTGTTTAAAATTAAAAGACAAATCTTTCATTTAAATATAATTTTTTGATTGGATAAATATTTAAAGAGTTATGGCGGGAAAACTTTTAAGGTTAAAATTTATATATCTCCCTTATTATTGACTTTACAGAACAAACTGTAAAAAGAATATTGTTTGAAATTTAAAGACAAATCTTTTATTTAAATACAATTTTTTGATTGGATAAATATTTAACCAGTTATGGCGGGAAAACTTTTAAGGTTAAAATTTAACTATCTCCCTTATTATTGACTTTACAGAAAAAAATGTAAAAAAAATATTGTTTGAAATTAAAAGGCAAATCTTTTATTTAAATATAATTTTTTGATTGGATAAATATTTTAAGAGTTATGGCGGGAAAACTTTTAAGGTTAAAATTTAATTATCTCCATTGATATTGACTTTATAGAAAAAATGTAAGACAAATATTGTTTAAAATTAAAAGAAAATTCTTTCATTTAAATACAAATTTTTGATTGGATAAATATTTAAAGAGTTATGGCGGGAAAACTTTTAAGGTTAAAATTTAACTATCTCCCTTATTATTGACTTTACAGAACAAACTGTAAAAAGAATATTGTTTGAAATTTAAAGACAAATCTTTTATTTAAATACAATTTTTTAGTTGGATAAATATTTAAAGAGTTATGGCGGGAAAACTTTTAAGGTTAAAATTTAACTATCTCCCTTATTATTGACTTTACAGAAAAAAATGTAAGAAAAATATTGTTTGAAATTAAAAGGCAAAACTTTTATTTAAATATAATTTTTTGATTGGATAAATATTTAAAGAGTTATGGCGGGAAAACTTTTAAGGTTAAAATTTAATTATCTCCATTGATATTGACTTTACAGAAAAAAATGTAAGACAAATATTGTTTAAAATTAAAATAAAATTCATTCATTTAAATACAAATTTTTGATTGGATAAATATTTAAAGCGTTATGGCGGGAAAAGTTTTAAGGTTAAAATTTAATTATCTCCATTGATATTGACTTTACAGAAAAAAATGTAAGACAAATATTGTTTGAAATTAATAGACAAATCTTTTATTTAAATACAATTTTTTGATTGGATATATATTTAAAGAGTTATGGCGGGAAATTTTTAAAGGTTAAAATTTAACTATCTCCCTTAATATTGACTTTACAGAAAAAAATGTAAAACAAATATTGTTTGAAATGAATAGGCAAATCTTTTATTTAAATACAATTTTGTGATTGGATAAACATTTAAAGAGTGATGGCGGGAAAACTTTTAAGGTTAAAATTTAATTATCTCCATTGATATTGACTTTACAGAAAAAAATGTAAGACAAATATTGTTTTTAATTGAAAGAAAATTCTTTCATTTAAATACAATTTATTGATTGGATAAATATTAAAAGAGTTATGGCGGGAAAACTTTTAAGGTTAAAATTTAACTATCTCCCTTATTATTGACTTTACACAAAAATATGTAAGTAAAATATTGTTTAAAATAAAAACACAAATCTTTTATTAAAATACAATTTTTTGATAGGATAAATATTTAAAGAGTTATGGCGGGAAAACTTTTAAGGTTAAAGTTTAACTATCTCCCTTATTATTGACATTACAGAACAAACTGTAAGAAGAATATTGTTTGAAATTTAAAGGCAAATCTTTTATTCAAATACAATTTTTTGATTGGATAAATATTTAAAGAGTTATGGCGGGAAAACTTTTAAGGTTAAAATTTAACTATCTCCCTTATTATTGACTTTACAGAAAAAAATGTAAGAAAAATATTGTTTGAAATTAAAAGGCAAATCTTTTATTTAAATATAATTTTTTGATTGGATAAATATTTTAAGAGTTATGGCGGGATAACTTTTAAGGTTAAAATTTAATTATCTCCATTGATATTGACTTTATAGGAAAAAATGTAAGACAAATATTGTTTAAAATTAAAAGAAAATTTTTTCATTTAAATACAAATTTTTGATTGGATAAATATTTAAAGAGTTATGGCGGGAAAACTTTTAAGGTTAAAATTTAACTATCTCCCTTATTATTGACTTTACAGAACAAACTGTAGAAAGAATATTGTTTGAAATTTAAAGACAAATCTTTTATTTAAATACAATTTTTTGATTGGATAAATATTTAAAGAGTTATGGCGGGAAAACTTTTAAGGTTAAAATTTCACTATCTCCCTTATTATTTACTTTACAGAAAAAAATGTAAGAAAAATATTGTTTGAAATTAAAAGGCAAATCTTTTATTCTAATATAATTTTTTGATTGGATAAATATTTAAAGAGTTATGGCGGGAAAACTTTTAAGGTTAAAATTTAATTATCTCCATTGATATTGACTTTACAGAAAAAAATGTCAGACAAATATTGTTTGAAGTTAATAGATACATCTTTTATTTAATTACATTTTCTTGATTGGATAAATATTTAAAGAGTTATGGCGGGTAAACTTTTAAGGTTAAAATTTAACTATCTCCCTTATTATTGACTTTACAGAAAAAAATGTAAAAAAAATATTGTTTGAAATTAAAAGGCAAATCTTTTATTTAAATATAATTTTTTGATTGGATAAATATTTAAAGAGTTATGGCGAGAAAACTTTTAAGGTTAAAATTTAATTATCTCCATTGATATTGACTTTACAGAAAAAAATGTATGACAAATATTGTTTGAAATTAATAGATACATCTTTTATTTAATTACATTTTTTTGATTGGATAAATATTTAAAGAGTTATGGCGGGAAAACTTTTAAGGTTAAAATTTAACTATCTCCCTTATTATTGACTTTACAGAAGAAAATGTAAGTAAAATATTGTTTAAAATTAAAAGACAAATCTTTCAATTAAATATAATTTTTTGATTGGATAAATATTTAAAGAGTTATGGCGGGAAAACTTTTAAGGTTAAAATTTAACTATCTCCCTTATTATTGACTTTACAGAAGAAAATGTAAGTAAAATATTGTTTAAAATTAAAAGACAAATCATTCATTTAAATATAATTTTTTGATTGGATAAATATTTAAAGAGTTATGGCGGGAAAACTTTTAAGGTTAAAATTTAATTATCTCCATTGATATTGACGTTATAGAAAAAAATGAAAGACAAATATTGTTTAAAATTAAAAGAAAATTCTTTCATTTAAATACAAATTTTTGATTGGATAAATATTTAAAGAGTTATGGCGGGAAAACTTTTAAGGTTAAAATTTAACTATCTCCCTTATTATTGACTTTACAGAACAAACTTTAAAAAGAATATTGTTTGAAATTTAAAGACAAATCTTTTATTTAAATACAATTTTTTGATTGGATAAATATTTAAAGAGTTATGGCGGGAAAACTTTTAAGGTTAAAATTTAACTATCTCCCTTATTATTGACTTTACAGAAAAAAATGTAAGAAAAATATTGTTTGAAATTAAAAGGCAAAACTTTTATTTAAATATAATTTTTTGATTGGATAAATATTTAAAGAGTTATGGCGGGTAAACTTTTAAGGTTAAAATTTAATTATCTCAATTGATATTGACTTTACAGAAAAAAATGTAAGACAAATATTGTTTAAAATTAAAATAAAATTCATTCATTTAAATACAAATTTTTGATTGGATAAATATTTAAAGCGTTATGGTGGGAAAAGTTTTAAGGTTAAAATTTAATTATCTCCATTGATATTGACTTTACAGAAAAAAATGTAAGACAAATATTGTTTGAAATTAATAGACAAATCTTTTATTTAAATACAATTTTTTGATTGGATATATATTTAAAGAGTTATGGCGGGAAATTTTTAAAGGTTAAAATTTAACTATCTCCCTTATTATTGACTTTACAGAAAAAAATGTAAAACAAATATTGTTTGAAATGAATAGGTTAATCTTTTATTTAAATACAATTTTGTGATTGGATAAACATTTAAAGAGTGATGGCGGGAAAACTTTTAAGGTTAAAATTTAATTATCTCCATTGATATTGACTTTACAGAAAAAAATGTAAGACAAATATTGTTTTAAATTGAAAGAAAATTCTTTCATTTAAATACAATTTATTGATTGGATAAATATTAAAAGAGTTATGGCGGGAAAACTTTTAAGGTTAAAATTTAACTATCTCCCTTATTATTGACTTTACAGAAAAATATGTAAGTAAAATATTGTTTAAAATAAAAAGACAAATCTTTTATTAAAATACAATTTTTTGATTGGATAAATATTTAAAGAGTTATGGCGGGAAAACTTTTAAGGTTAAAATTTAACTATCTCCCTTATTATTGACATTACAGAACAAACTGTAAAAAGAATATTGTTTGAAATTTAAAGGCAAATCTTTTATTTAAATACAATTTTTTGATTGGATAAATATTTAAAGAGTTATGGCGGGAAAACTTTTAAGGTTAAAATTTAACTATCTCCCTTATTATTGACTTTACAGAAAAAAACGTAAGAAAAATATTGTTTGAAATTAAAAGGCAAATTTTTTATTTTAATATAATTTTTTGATTGGATAAATATTTAAAGAGTTATGGCGGGAAAACTTTTAAGGTTAAAATTTAATTATCTCCATTGATATTGACTTTACAGAAAAAAATGTAAGACAAATATTGTTTGAAATTAATAGATACATCTTTTATTTAATTACATTTTCTTGATTGGATAAATATTTAAAGAGTTATGGCGGGTAAACTTTTAAGGTTAAAATTTAACTATCTCCCTTATTATTGACTTTACAGAAAAAAATGTAAAAAAAATATTGTTTGAAATTAAAAGGCAAATCTTTTATTTTAAGATAGTTTTTTGATTGGATAAATATTTAAAGAGTTATGGCGAGAAAACTTTTAAGGTTAAAATTTAACTATCTCCCTTATTATTGACTTTACAGAAAAAAATGTAAAACAAATATTGTTTGAAATGAATAGGCAAATCTTTTATTTAAATACAATTTTGTGATTGGATAAACATTTAAAGAGTGATGGCGGGAAAACTTTTAAGGTTAAAATTTAATTATCTCCATTGATATTGACTTTTTAGAAAAAAATGTAAGACAAATATTGTTTTAAATTGAAAGAAAATTCTTTCATTTAAATACAATTTTTTGATTGGATAAATATTAAAAGAGTTATGGCGGGAAAACTTTTAAGGTTAAAATTTAATTATCTCCATTGATATTGACGTTATAGAAAAAAATGAAAGACAAATATTGTTTAAAATTAAAAGAAAATTCTTTCATTTAAATACAAATTTTTGATTGGATAAATATTTAAAGAGTTATGGCGGGAAAACTTTTAAGGTTAAAATTTAACTATCTCCCTTATTATTGACTTTACAGAACAAACTTTAAAAAGACTATTGTTTGAAATTTAAAGACAAATCTTTTATTTAAATACAATTTTTTGATTGGATAAATATTTAAAGAGTTATGGCGGGAAAACTTTTAAGGTTAAAATTTAACTATCTCCCTTATTATTGACCTTACAGAAAAAAATGTAAGAAAAATATTGTTTGAAATTAAAAGGCAAAACTTTTATTTAAATATAATTTTTTGATTGGATAAATATTTAAAGAGTTATGGCGGGAAAACCTTTAAGGTTAAAATTTAATTATCTCCATTGATATTGACTTTACAGAAAAAAATGTAAGACAAATATTGTTTAAAATTAAAATAAAATTCATTCATTTAAATACAAATTTTTGATTGGATAAATATTTAAAGCGTTATGGCGGGAAAAGTTTTAAGGTTAAAATTTAATTATCTCCATTGATATTGACTTTACAGAAAAAAATGTAAGACAAATATTGTTTGAAATTAATAGACAAATCTTTTATTTAAATACAATTTTTTGATTGGATATATATTTAAAGAGTTATGGCGGGAAATTTTTAAAGGTTAAAATTTAACTATCTCCCTTATTATTGACTTTACAGAAAAAAATGTAAAACAAATATTGTTTGAAATGAATAGGCAAATCTTTTATTTAAATACAATTTTGTGATTGGATAAACATTTAAAGAGTGATGGCGGGAAAACTTTTAAGGTTAAAATTTAATTATCTCCATTGATATTGACTTTACAGAAAAAAATGTAAGACAAATATTGTTTTAAATTGAAAGAAAATTCTTTCATTTAAATACAATTTATTGATTGGATAAATATTAAAAGAGTTATGGCGGGAAAACTTTTAAGGTTAAAATTTAACTATCTCCCTTATTATTGACTTTACAGAAAAATATGTAAGTAAAATATTGTTTAAAATAAAAAGACAAATCTTTTATTAAAATACAATTTTTTGATTGGATAAATATTTAAAGAGTTATGGCGGGAAAACTTTTAAGGTTAAAATTTAACTATCTCCCTTATTATTGACATTACAGAACAAACTGTAAAAAGAATATTGTTTGAAATTTAAAGGCAAATCTTTTATTTAAATACAATTTTTTGATTGGATAAATATTTAAAGAGTTATGGCGGGAAAACTTTTAAGGTTAAAATTTAACTATCTCCCTTATTATTGACTTTACAGAAAAAAACGTAAGAAAAATATTGTTTGAAATTAAAAGGCAAATTTTTTATTTTAATATAATTTTTTGATTGGATAAATATTTAAAGAGTTATGGCGGGAAAACTTTTAAGGTTAAAATTTAATTATCTCCATTGATATTGACTTTACAGAAAAAAATGTAAGACAAATATTGTTTGAAATTAATAGATACATCTTTTATTTAATTACATTTTCTTGATTGGATAAATATTTAAAGAGTTATGGCGGGTAAACTTTTAAGGTTAAAATTTAACTATCTCCCTTATTATTGACTTTACAGAACAAACTTTAAAAAGAATATTGTTTGAAATTTAAAGACAAATCTTTTATTTAAATACAATTTTTTGATTGGATAAATATTTAAAGAGTTATGGCGGGAAAACTTTTAAGGTTAAAATTTAACTATCTCCCTTATTATTGACTTTACAGAAAAAAATGTAAGTAAAATATTGTTTAAAATTAAAAGACAAATCTTTCATTTAAATATAATTTTTTGATTGGATAAATATTTAAAGAGTTATGGCGGGAAAACTTTTAAGGTTAAAATTTATATATCTCCCTTATTATTGACTTTACAGAACAAACTGTAAAAAGAATATTGTTTGAAATTTAAAGGCAAATCTTTTATTTAAATACAATTTTTTGATTGGATAAATATTTAACCAGTTATGGCGGGAAAACTTTTAAGGTTAAAATTTAACTATCTCCCTTATTATTGACTTTACAGAAAAAAATGTAAGAAAAATATTGTTTGAAATTAAAAGGCAAAACTTTTATTTAAATATAATTTTTTGATTGGATAAATATTTAAAGAGTTATGGCGGGAAAACTTTTAAGGTTAAAATTTAATTATCTCCATTGATATTGACTTTACAGAAAAAAATGTAAGACAAATATTGTTTAAAATTAAAATAAAATTCATTCATTTAAATACAAATTTTTGATTGGATAAATATTTAAAGCGTTTTGGCGGGAAAAGTTTTAAGGTTAAAATTTAATTATCTCCATTGATATTGACTTTACAGAAAAAAATGTAAGACAAATATTGTTTGAAATTAATAGACAAATCTTTTATTTAAATACAATTTTTTGATTGGATAAATATTTAAAGAGTTATGGCGGGAAAACTTTTAAGATTAAAATTTCACTATCTCCCTTATTATTTACTTTACAGAAAAAAATGTAAGAAAAATATTGTTTGAAATTAAAAGGCAAATCTTTTATTTTAATATAATTTTTTGATTGGATAAATATTTAAAGAGTTATGGCGGGAAAACTTTTAAGGTTAAAATTTAATTATCTCCATTGATATTGACTTTACAGAAAAAAATGTCAGACAAATATTGTTTGAAGTTAATAGATACATCTTTTATTTAATTACATTTTCTTGATTGGATAAATATTTAAAGAGTTATGGCGGGTAAACTTTTAAGGTTAAAATTTAACTATCTCCCTTATTATTGACTTTACAGAAAAAAATGTATAAAAAATATTGTTTGAAATTAAAAGGCAAATCTTTTATTTAAATATAATTTTTTGATTGGATAAATATTTAAAGAGTTATGGCGAGAAAACTTTTAAGGTTAAAATTTAATTATCTCCATTGATATTGACTTTACAGAAAAAAATGTATGACAAATATTGTTTGAAATTAATAGATACATCTTTTATTTAATTACATTTTTTTGATTGGATAAATATTTAAAGAGTTATGGCGGGAAAACTTTTAAGGTTAAAATTTAACTATCTCCCTTATTATTGACTTTACAGAACAAACTGTAAAAAAAAAATTGTTTGAAATTTAAAGACAAATCTTTTATTTAAATACAATTTTTTGATTATATAAATATTTAAAGAGTTATGGCGGGAAAACTTTTAAGGTTAAAATTTAACTATCTCCCTTATTATTGACTTTACAGAAAAAAATGTAAGTAAAATATTGTTTAAAATTAAAAGACAAATCTTTCATTTAAATATAATTTTTTGATTGGATAAATATTTAAAGAGTTATGGCGGGAAAACTTTTAAGGTTAAAATTTATATATCTCCCTTATTATTGACTTTACAGAACAAACTGTAAAAAGAATATTGTTTGAAATTTAAAGACAAATCTTTTATTTAAATACAATTTTTTGATTGGATAAATATTTAACCAGTTATGGCGGGAAAACTTTTAAGGTTAAAATTTAACTATCTCCCTTATTATTGACTTTACAGAAAAAAATGTAAAAAAAATATTGTTTGAAATTAAAAGGCAGATCTTTTATTTAAATATAATTTTTTGATTGGATAAATATTTTAAGAGTTATGGCGGGAAAACTTTTAAGGTTAAAATTTAATTATCTCCATTGATATTGACTTTATAGAAAAAATGTAAGACAAATATTGTTTAAAATTAAAAGAAAATTCTTTCATTTAAATACAAATTTTTGATTGGATAAATATTTAAAGAGTTATGGCGGGAAAACTTTTAAGGTTAAAATTTAACTATCTCCCTTATTATTGACTTTACAGAACAAACTGTAAAAAGAATATTGTTTGAAATTTAAAGACAAATCTTTTATTTAAATACAATTTTTTAGTTGGATAAATATTTAAAGAGTTATGGCGGGAAAACTTTTAAGGTTAAAATTTAACTATCTCCCTTATTATTGACTTTACAGAAAAAAATGTAAGAAAAATATTGTTTGAAATTAAAAGGCAAAACTTTTATTTAAATATAATTTTTTGATTGGATAAATATTTAAAGAGTTATGGCGGGAAAACTTTTAAGGTTAAAATTTAATTATCTCCATTGATATTGACTTTACAGAAAAAAATGTAAGACAAATATTGTTTAAAATTAAAATAAAATTCATTCATTTAAATACAAATTTTTGATTGGATAAATATTTAAAGCGTTATGGCGGGAAAAGTTTTAAGGTTAAAATTTAATTATCTCCATTGATATTGACTTTACAGAAAAAAATGTAAGACAAATATTGTTTGAAATTAATAGACAAATCTTTTATTTAAATACAATTTTTTGATTGGATATATATTTAAAGAGTTATGGCGGGAAATTTTTAAAGGTTAAAATTTAACTATCTCCCTTAATATTGACTTTACAGAAAAAAATGTAAAACAAATATTGTTTGAAATGAATAGGCAAATCTTTTATTTAAATACAATTTTGTGATTGGATAAACATTTAAAGAGTGATGGCGGGAAAACTTTTAAGGTTAAAATTTAATTATCTCCATTGATATTGACTTTACAGAAAAAAATGTAAGACAAATATTGTTTTTAATTGAAAGAAAATTCTTTCATTTAAATACAATTTATTGATTGGATAAATATTAAAAGAGTTATGGCGGGAAAACTTTTAAGGTTAAAATTTAACTATCTCCCTTATTATTGACTTTACAGAAAAATATGTAAGTAAAATATTGTTTAAAATAAAAACACAAATCTTTTATTAAAATACAATTTTTTGATAGGATAAATATTTAAAGAGTTATGGCGGGAAAACTTTTAAGGTTAAAGTTTAACTATCTCCCTTATTATTGACATTACAGAACAAACTGTAAAAAGAATATTGTTTGAAATTTAAAGGCAAATCTTTTATTCAAATACAATTTTTTGATTGGATAAATATTTAAAGAGTTATGGCGGGAAAACTTTTAAGGTTAAAATTTAACTATCTCCCTTATTATTGACTTTACAGAAAAAAATGTAAGAAAAATATTGTTTGAAATTAAAAGGCAAATCTTTTATTTAAATATAATTTTTTGATTGGATAAATATTTTAAGAGTTATGGCGGGATAACTTTTAAGGTTAAAATTTAATTATCTCCATTGATATTGACTTTATAGGAAAAAATGTAAGACAAATATTGTTTAAAATTAAAAGAAAATTTTTTCATTTAAATACAAATTTTTGATTGGATAAATATTTAAAGAGTTATGGCGGGAAAACTTTTAAGGTTAAAATTTAACTATCTCCCTTATTATTGACTTTACAGAACAAACTGTAGAAAGAATATTGTTTGAAATTTAAAGACAAATCTTTTATTTAAATACAATTTTTTGATTGGATAAATATTTAAAGAGTTATGGCGGGAAAACTTTTAAGGTTAAAATTTCACTATCTCCCTTATTATTTACTTTACAGAAAAAAATGTAAGAAAAATATTGTTTGAAATTAAAAGGCAAATCTTTTATTCTAATATAATTTTTTGATTGGATAAATATTTAAAGAGTTATGGCGGGAAAACTTTTAAGGTTAAAATTTAATTATCTCCATTGATATTGACTTTACAGAAAAAAATGTCAGACAAATATTGTTTGAAGTTAATAGATACATCTTTTATTTAATTACATTTTCTTGATTGGATAAATATTTAAAGAGTTATGGCGGGTAAACTTTTAAGGTTAAAATTTAACTATCTCCCTTATTATTGACTTTACAGAAAAAAATGTAAAAAAAATATTGTTTGAAATTAAAAGGCAAATCTTTTATTTAAATATAATTTTTTGATTGGATAAATATTTAAAGAGTTATGGCGAGAAAACTTTTAAGGTTAAAATTTAATTATCTCCATTGATATTGACTTTACAGAAAAAAATGTATGACAAATATTGTTTGAAATTAATAGATACATCTTTTATTTAATTACATTTTTTTGATTGGATAAATATTTAAAGAGTTATGGCGGGAAAACTTTTAAGGTTAAAATTTAACTATCTCCCTTATTATTGACTTTACAGAAGAAAATGTAAGTAAAATATTGTTTAAAATTAAAAGACAAATCTTTCAATTAAATATAATTTTTTGATTGGATAAATATTTAAAGAGTTATGGCGGGAAAACTTTTAAGGTTAAAATTTAACTATCTCCCTTATTATTGACTTTACAGAAGAAAATGTAAGTAAAATATTGTTTAAAATTAAAAGACAAATCATTCATTTAAATATAAATTTTTGATTGGATAAATATTTAAAGCGTTATGGCGGGAAAAGTTTTAAGGTTAAAATTTAATTATCTCCATTGATATTGACTTTACAGAAAAAAATGTAAGACAAATATTGTTTGAAATTAATAGACAAATCTTTTATTTAAATACAATTTTTTGATTGGATATATATTTAAAGAGTTATGGCGGGAAATTTTTAAAGGTTAAAATTTAACTATCTCCCTTATTATTGACTTTACAGAAAAAAATGTAAAACAAATATTGTTTGAAATGAATAGGCAAATCTTTTATTTAAATACAATTTTGTGATTGGATAAACATTTAAAGAGTGATGGCGGGAAAACTTTTAAGGTTAAAATTTAATTATCTCCATTGATATTGACTTTACAGAAAAAAATGTAAGACAAATATTGTTTTAAATTGAAAGAAAATTCTTTCATTTAAATACAATTTATTGATTGGATAAATATTAAAAGAGTTATGGCGGGAAAACTTTTAAGGTTAAAATTTAACTATCTCCCTTATTATTGACTTTACAGAAAAATATGTAAGTAAAATATTGTTTAAAATAAAAAGACAAATCTTTTATTAAAATACAATTTTTTGATTGGATAAATATTTAAAGAGTTATGGCGGGAAAACTTTTAAGGTTAAAATTTAACTATCTCCCTTATTATTGACATTACAGAACAAACTGTAAAAAGAATATTGTTTGAAATTTAAAGGCAAATCTTTTATTTAAATACAATTTTTTGATTGGATAAATATTTAAAGAGTTATGGCGGGAAAACTTTTAAGGTTAAAATTTAACTATCTCCCTTATTATTGACTTTACAGAAAAAAACGTAAGAAAAATATTGTTTGAAATTAAAAGGCAAATTTTTTATTTTCATATAATTTTTTGATTGGATAAATATTTAAAGAGTTATGGCGGGAAAACTTTTAAGGTTAAAATTTAATTATCTCCATTGATATTGACTTTACAGAAAAAAATGTAAGACAAATATTGTTTGAAATTAATAGATACATCTTTTATTTAATTACATTTTCTTGATTGGATAAATATTTAAAGAGTTATGGCGGGTAAACTTTTAAGGTTAAAATTTAACTATCTCCCTTATTATTGACTTTACAGAACAAACTTTAAAAAGAATATTGTTTGAAATTTAAAGACAAATCTTTTATTTAAATACAATTTTTTGATTGGATAAATATTTAAAGAGTTATGGCGGGAAAACTTTTAAGGTTAAAATTTAACTATCTCCCTTATTATTGACTTTACAGAAAAAAATGTAAGTAAAATATTGTTTAAAATTAAAAGACAAATCTTTCATTTAAATATAATTTTTTGATTGGATAAATATTTAAAGAGTTATGGCGGGAAAACTTTTAAGGTTAAAATTTATATATCTCCCTTATTATTGACTTTACAGAACAAACTGTAAAAAGAATATTGTTTGAAATTTAAAGGCAAATCTTTTATTTAAATACAATTTTTTGATTGGATAAATATTTAACCAGTTATGGCGGGAAAACTTTTAAGGTTAAAATTTAACTATCTCCCTTATTATTGACTTTACAGAAAAAAATGTAAGAAAAATATTGTTTGAAATTAAAAGGCAAAACTTTTATTTAAATATAATTTTTTGATTGGATAAATATTTAAAGAGTTATGGCGGGAAAACTTTTAAGGTTAAAATTTAATTATCTCCATTGATATTGACTTTACAGAAAAAAATGTAAGACAAATATTGTTTAAAATTAAAATAAAATTCATTCATTTAAATACAAATTTTTGATTGGATAAATATTTAAAGCGTTTTGGCGGGAAAAGTTTTAAGGTTAAAATTTAATTATCTCCATTGATATTGACTTTACAGAAAAAAATGTAAGACAAATATTGTTTGAAATTAATAGACAAATCTTTTATTTAAATACAATTTTTTGATTGGATAAATATTTAAAGAGTTATGGCGGGAAAACTTTTAAGGTTAAAATTTCACTATCTCCCTTATTATTTACTTAACAGAAAAAAATGTAAGAAAAATATTGTTTGAAATTAAAAGGCAATTCTTTTATTTTAATATAATTTTTTGATTGGATAAATATTTAAAGAGTTATGGCGGGAAAACTTTTAAGGTTAAAATTTAATTATCTCCATTGATATTGACTTTACAGAAAAAAATGTAAAAAGAATATTGTTTGAAATTTAAAGACAAATCTTTTATTTAAATACAATTTTTTGATTGGATAAATATTTAACCAGTTATGGCGGGAAAACTTTTAAGGTTAAAATTTAACTATCTCCCTTATTATTGACTTTACAGAAAAAAATGTAAAAAAAATATTGTTTGAAATTAAAAGGCAGATCTTTTATTTAAATATAATTTTTTGATTGGATAAATATTTTAAGAGTTATGGCGGGAAAACTTTTAAGGTTAAAATTTAATTATCTCCATTGATATTGACTTTATAGAAAAAATGTAAGACAAATATTGTTTAAAATTAAAAGAAAATTCTTTCATTTAAATACAAATTTTTGATTGGATAAATATTTAAAGAGTTATGGCGGGAAAACTTTTAAGGTTAAAATTTAACTATCTCCCTTATTATTGACTTTACAGAACAAACTGTAAAAAGAATATTGTTTGAAATTTAAAGACAAATCTTTTATTTAAATACAATTTTTTAGTTGGATAAATATTTAAAGAGTTATGGCGGGAAAACTTTTAAGGTTAAAATTTAACTATCTCCCTTATTATTGACTTTACAGAAAAAAATGTAAGAAAAATATTGTTTGAAATTAAAAGGCAAAACTTTTATTTAAATATAATTTTTTGATTGGATAAATATTTAAAGAGTTATGGCGGGAAAACTTTTAAGGTTAAAATTTAATTATCTCCATTGATATTGACTTTACAGAAAAAAATGTAAGACAAATATTGTTTAAAATTAAAATAAAATTCATTCATTTAAATACAAATTTTTGATTGGATAAATATTTAAAGCGTTATGGCGGGAAAAGTTTTAAGGTTAAAATTTAATTATCTCCATTGATATTGACTTTACAGAAAAAAATGTAAGACAAATATTGTTTGAAATTAATAGACAAATCTTTTATTTAAATACAATTTTTTGATTGGATATATATTTAAAGAGTTATGGCGGGAAATTTTTAAAGGTTAAAATTTAACTATCTCCCTTAATATTGACTTTACAGAAAAAAATGTAAAACAAATATTGTTTGAAATGAATAGGCAAATCTTTTATTTAAATACAATTTTGTGATTGGATAAACATTTAAAGAGTGATGGCGGGAAAACTTTTAAGGTTAAAATTTAATTATCTCCATTGATATTGACTTTACAGAAAAAAATGTAAGACAAATATTGTTTTTAATTGAAAGAAAATTCTTTCATTTAAATACAATTTATTGATTGGATAAATATTAAAAGAGTTATGGCGGGAAAACTTTTAAGGTTAAAATTTAACTATCTCCCTTATTATTGACTTTACAGAAAAATATGTAAGTAAAATATTGTTTAAAATAAAAACACAAATCTTTTATTAAAATACAATTTTTTGATAGGATAAATATTTAAAGAGTTATGGCGGGAAAACTTTTAAGGTTAAAGTTTAACTATCTCCCTTATTATTGACATTACAGAACAAACTGTAAAAAGAATATTGTTTGAAATTTAAAGGCAAATCTTTTATTCAAATACAATTTTTTGATTGGATAAATATTTAAAGAGTTATGGCGGGAAAACTTTTAAGGTTAAAATTTAACTATCTCCCTTATTATTGACTTTACAGAAAAAAATGTAAGAAAAATATTGTTTGAAATTAAAAGGCAAATCTTTTATTTAAATATAATTTTTTGATTGGATAAATATTTTAAGAGTTATGGCGGGATAACTTTTAAGGTTAAAATTTAATTATCTCCATTGATATTGACTTTATAGGAAAAAATGTAAGACAAATATTGTTTAAAATTAAAAGAAAATTTTTTCATTTAAATACAAATTTTTGATTGGATAAATATTTAAAGAGTTATGGCGGGAAAACTTTTAAGGTTAAAATTTAACTATCTCCCTTATTATTGACTTTACAGAACAAACTGTAGAAAGAATATTGTTTGAAATTTAAAGACAAATCTTTTATTTAAATACAATTTTTTGATTGGATAAATATTTAAAGAGTTATGGCGGGAAAACTTTTAAGGTTAAAATTTCACTATCTCCCTTATTATTTACTTTACAGAAAAAAATGTAAGAAAAATATTGTTTGAAATTAAAAGGCAAATCTTTTATTCTAATATAATTTTTTGATTGGATAAATATTTAAAGAGTTATGGCGGGAAAACTTTTAAGGTTAAAATTTAATTATCTCCATTGATATTGACTTTACAGAAAAAAATGTCAGACAAATATTGTTTGAAGTTAATAGATACATCTTTTATTTAATTACATTTTCTTGATTGGATAAATATTTAAAGAGTTATGGCGGGTAAACTTTTAAGGTTAAAATTTAACTATCTCCCTTATTATTGACTTTACAGAAAAAAATGTAAAAAAAATATTGTTTGAAATTAAAAGGCAAATCTTTTATTTAAATATAATTTTTTGATTGGATAAATATTTAAAGAGTTATGGCGAGAAAACTTTTAAGGTTAAAATTTAATTATCTCCATTGATATTGACTTTACAGAAAAAAATGTATGACAAATATTGTTTGAAATTAATAGATACATCTTTTATTTAATTACATTTTTTTGATTGGATAAATATTTAAAGAGTTATGGCGGGAAAACTTTTAAGGTTAAAATTTAACTATCTCCCTTATTATTGACTTTACAGAAGAAAATGTAAGTAAAATATTGTTTAAAATTAAAAGACAAATCTTTCAATTAAATATAATTTTTTGATTGGATAAATATTTAAAGAGTTATGGCGGGAAAACTTTTAAGGTTAAAATTTAACTATCTCCCTTATTATTGACTTTACAGAAGAAAATGTAAGTAAAATATTGTTTAAAATTAAAAGACAAATCATTCATTTAAATATAAATTTTTGATTGGATAAATATTTAAAGCGTTATGGCGGGAAAAGTTTTAAGGTTAAAATTTAATTATCTCCATTGATATTGACTTTACAGAAAAAAATGTAAGACAAATATTGTTTGAAATTAATAGACAAATCTTTTATTTAAATACAATTTTTTGATTGGATATATATTTAAAGAGTTATGGCGGGAAATTTTTAAAGGTTAAAATTTAACTATCTCCCTTATTATTGACTTTACAGAAAAAAATGTAAAACAAATATTGTTTGAAATGAATAGGCAAATCTTTTATTTAAATACAATTTTGTGATTGGATAAACATTTAAAGAGTGATGGCGGGAAAACTTTTAAGGTTAAAATTTAATTATCTCCATTGATATTGACTTTACAGAAAAAAATGTAAGACAAATATTGTTTTAAATTGAAAGAAAATTCTTTCATTTAAATACAATTTATTGATTGGATAAATATTAAAAGAGTTATGGCGGGAAAACTTTTAAGGTTAAAATTTAACTATCTCCCTTATTATTGACTTTACAGAAAAATATGTAAGTAAAATATTGTTTAAAATAAAAAGACAAATCTTTTATTAAAATACAATTTTTTGATTGGATAAATATTTAAAGAGTTATGGCGGGAAAACTTTTAAGGTTAAAATTTAACTATCTCCCTTATTATTGACATTACAGAACAAACTGTAAAAAGAATATTGTTTGAAATTTAAAGGCAAATCTTTTATTTAAATACAATTTTTTGATTGGATAAATATTTAAAGAGTTATGGCGGGAAAACTTTTAAGGTTAAAATTTAACTATCTCCCTTATTATTGACTTTACAGAAAAAAACGTAAGAAAAATATTGTTTGAAATTAAAAGGCAAATTTTTTATTTTCATATAATTTTTTGATTGGATAAATATTTAAAGAGTTATGGCGGGAAAACTTTTAAGGTTAAAATTTAATTATCTCCATTGATATTGACTTTACAGAAAAAAATGTAAGACAAATATTGTTTGAAATTAATAGATACATCTTTTATTTAATTACATTTTCTTGATTGGATAAATATTTAAAGAGTTATGGCGGGTAAACTTTTAAGGTTAAAATTTAACTATCTCCCTTATTATTGACTTTACAGAACAAACTTTAAAAAGAATATTGTTTGAAATTTAAAGACAAATCTTTTATTTAAATACAATTTTTTGATTGGATAAATATTTAAAGAGTTATGGCGGGAAAACTTTTAAGGTTAAAATTTAACTATCTCCCTTATTATTGACTTTACAGAAAAAAATGTAAGTAAAATATTGTTTAAAATTAAAAGACAAATCTTTCATTTAAATATAATTTTTTGATTGGATAAATATTTAAAGAGTTATGGCGGGAAAACTTTTAAGGTTAAAATTTATATATCTCCCTTATTATTGACTTTACAGAACAAACTGTAAAAAGAATATTGTTTGAAATTTAAAGGCAAATCTTTTATTTAAATACAATTTTTTGATTGGATAAATATTTAACCAGTTATGGCGGGAAAACTTTTAAGGTTAAAATTTAACTATCTCCCTTATTATTGACTTTACAGAAAAAAATGTAAGAAAAATATTGTTTGAAATTAAAAGGCAAAACTTTTATTTAAATATAATTTTTTGATTGGATAAATATTTAAAGAGTTATGGCGGGAAAACTTTTAAGGTTAAAATTTAATTATCTCCATTGATATTGACTTTACAGAAAAAAATGTAAGACAAATATTGTTTAAAATTAAAATAAAATTCATTCATTTAAATACAAATTTTTGATTGGATAAATATTTAAAGCGTTTTGGCGGGAAAAGTTTTAAGGTTAAAATTTAATTATCTCCATTGATATTGACTTTACAGAAAAAAATGTAAGACAAATATTGTTTGAAATTAATAGACAAATCTTTTATTTAAATACAATTTTTTGATTGGATAAATATTTAAAGAGTTATGGCGGGAAAACTTTTAAGGTTAAAATTTCACTATCTCCCTTATTATTTACTTAACAGAAAAAAATGTAAGAAAAATATTGTTTGAAATTAAAAGGCAATTCTTTTATTTTAATATAATTTTTTGATTGGATAAATATTTAAAGAGTTATGGCGGGAAAACTTTTAAGGTTAAAATTTAATTATCTCCATTGATATTGACTTTACAGAAAAAAATGTCAGACAAATATTGTTTGAAGTTAATAGATACATCTTTTATTTAATTACATTTTCTTGATTGGATAAATATTTAAAGAGTTATGGCGGGTAAACTTTTAAGGTTAAAATTTAACTATCTCCCTTATTATTGACTTTACAGAAAAAAATGTAAAAAAAATATTGTTTGAAATTAAAAGGCAAATCTTTTATTTAAATATAATTTTTTGATTGGATAAATATTTAAAGAGTTATGGCGAGAAAACTTTTAAGGTTAAAATTTAATTATCTCCATTGATATTGACTTTACAGAAAAAAATGTATGACAAATATTGTTTGAAATTAATAGATACATCTTTTATTTAATTACATTTTTTTGATTGGATAAATATTTAAAGAGTTATGGCGGGAAAACTTTTAAGGTTAAAATTTAACTATCTCCCTTATTATTGACTTTACAGAACAAACTGTAAAAAAAAAATTGTTTGAAATTTAAAGACAAATCTTTTATTTAAATACAATTTTTTGATTGGATAAATATTTAAAGAGTTATGGCGGGAAAACTTTTAAGGTTAAAATTTAACTATCTCCCTTATTATTGACTTTACAGAAAAAAATGTAAGTAAAATATTGTTTAAAATTAAAAGACAAATCTTTCATTTAAATATAATTTTTTGATTGGATAAATATTTAAAGAGTTATGGCGGGAAAACTTTTAAGGTTAAAATTTATATATCTCCCTTATTATTGACTTTACAGAACAAACTGTAAAAAGAATATTGTTTGAAATTTAAAGACAAATCTTTTATTTAAATACAATTTTTTGATTGGATAAATATTTAAAGAGTTATGGCGGGAAAACTTTTAAGGTTAAAATTTAACTATCTCCCTTATTATTGACTTTACAGAAAAAAATGTAAGAAAAATATTGTTTGAAATTAAAAGGCAAATCTTTTATTTAAATATAATTTTTTGATTGGATAAATATTTAAAGAGTTATGGCGGGAAAACTTTTAAGGTTAAAATTTAATTATCTCCATTGATATTGACGTTATAGAAAAAAATGAAAGACAAATATTGTTTAAAATTAAAAGAAAATTCTTTCATTTAAATACAAATTTTTGATTGGATAAATATTTAAAGAGTTATGGCGGGAAAACTTTTAAGGTTAAAATTTAACTATCTCCCTTATTATTGACTTTACAGAACAAACTTTAAAAAGAATATTGTTTGAAATTTAAAGACAAATCTTTTATTTAAATACAATTTTTTGATTGGATAAATATTTAAAGAGTTATGGCGGGAAAACTTTTAAGGTTAAAATTTAACTATCTCCCTTATTATTGACTTTACAGAAAAAAATGTAAAAAAATTATTGTTTGAAATTAAAAGGCAAAACTTTTATTTAAATATAATTTTTTGATTGGATAAATATTTAAAGAGTTATGGCGGGTAAACTTTTAAGGTTAAAATTTAATTATCTCCATTGATATTGACTTTACAGAAAAAAATGTAAGACAAATATTGTTTAAAATTAAAATAAAATTCATTCATTTAAATACAAATTTTTGATTGGATAAATATTTAAAGCGTTATGGCGGGAAAAGTTTTAAGGTTAAAATTTAATTATCTCCATTGATATTGACTTTACAGAAAAAAATGTAAGACAAATATTGTTTGAAATTAATAGACAAATCTTTTATTTAAATACAATTTTTTGATTGGATATATATTTAAAGAGTTATGGCGGGAAATTTTTAAAGGTTAAAATTTAACTATCTCCCTTATTATTGACTTTACAGAAAAAAATGTAAAACAAATATTGTTTGAAATGAATAGGCAAATCTTTTATTTAAATACAATTTTGTGATTGGATAAACATTTAAAGAGTGATGGCGGGAAAACTTTTAAGGTTAAAATTTAATTATCTCCATTGATATTGACTTTACAGAAAAAAATGTAAGACAAATATTGTTTTAAATTGAAAGAAAATTCTTTCATTTAAATACAATTTATTGATTGGATAAATATTAAAAGAGTTATGGCGGGAAAACTTTTAAGGTTAAAATTTAACTATCTCCCTTATTATTGACTTTACAGAAAAATATGTAAGTAAAATATTGTTTAAAATAAAAAGACAAATCTTTTATTAAAATACAATTTTTTGATTGGATAAATATTTAAAGAGTTATGGCGGGAAAACTTTTAAGGTTAAAATTTAACTATCTCCCTTATTATTGACATTACAGAACAAACTGTAAAAAGAATATTGTTTGAAATTTAAAGGCAAATCTTTTATTTAAATACAATTTTTTGATTGGATAAATATTTAAAGAGTTATGGCGGGAAAACTTTTAAGGTTAAAATTTAACTATCTCCCTTATTATTGACTTTACAGAAAAAAACGTAAGAAAAATATTGTTTGAAATTAAAAGGCAAATTTTTTATTTTAATATAATTTTTTGATTGGATAAATATTTAAAGAGTTATGGCGGGAAAACTTTTAAGGTTAAAATTTAATTATCTCCATTGATATTGACTTTACAGAAAAAAATGTAAGACAAATATTGTTTGAAATTAATAGATACATCTTTTATTTAATTACATTTTCTTGATTGGATAAATATTTAAAGAGTTATGGCGGGTAAACTTTTAAGGTTAAAATTTAACTATCTCCCTTATTATTGACTTTACAGAACAAACTTTAAAAAGAATATTGTTTGATATTTAAAGACAAATCTTTTATTTAAATACAATTTTTTGATTGGATAAATATTTAAAGAGTTATGGCGGGAAAACTTTTAAGGTTAAAATTTAACTATCTCCCTTATTATTGACTTTACAGAAAAAAATGTAAGTAAAATATTGTTTAAAATTAAAAGACAAATCTTTCATTTAAATATAATTTTTTGATTGGATAAATATTTAAAGAGTTATGGCGGGAAAACTTTTAAGGTTAAAATTTATATATCTCCCTTATTATTGACTTTACAGAACAAACTGTAAAAAGAATATTGTTTGAAATTTAAAGGCAAATCTTTTATTTAAATACAATTTTTTGATTGGATAAATATTTAACCAGTTATGGCGGGAAAACTTTTAAGGTTAAAATTTAACTATCTCCCTTATTATTGACTTTACAGAAAAAAATGTAAGAAAAATATTGTTTGAAATTAAAAGGCAAAACTTTTATTTAAATATAATTTTTTGATTGGATAAATATTTAAAGAGTTATGGCGGGAAAACTTTTAAGGTTAAAATTTAATTATCTCCATTGATATTGACTTTACAGAAAAAAATGTAAGACAAATATTGTTTAAAATTAAAATAAAATTCATTCATTTAAATACAAATTTTTGATTGGATAAATATTTAAAGCGTTTTGGCGGGAAAAGTTTTAAGGTTAAAATTTAATTATCTCCATTGATATTGACTTTACAGAAAAAAATGTAAGACAAATATTGTTTGAAATTAATAGACAAATCTTTTATTTAAATACAATTTTTTGATTGGATAAATATTTAAAGAGTTATGGCGGGAAAACTTTTAAGATTAAAATTTCACTATCTCCCTTATTATTTACTTTACAGAAAAAAATGTAAGAAAAATATTGTTTGAAATTAAAAGGCAAATCTTTTATTTTAATATAATTTTTTGATTGGATAAATATTTAAAGAGTTATGGCGGGAAAACTTTTAAGGTTAAAATTTAATTATCTCCATTTATATTGACTTTACAGAAAAAAATGTCAGACAAATATTGTTTGAAGTTAATAGATACATCTTTTATTTAATTACATTTTCTTGATTGGATAAATATTTAAAGAGTTATGGCGGGTAAACTTTTAAGGTTAAAATTTAACTATCTCCCTTATTATTGACTTTACAGAAAAAAATGTAAAAAAAATATTGTTTGAAATTAAAAGGCAAATCTTTTATTTAAATATAATTTTTTGATTGGATAAATATTTAAAGAGTTATGGCGAGAAAACTTTTAAGGTTAAAATTTAATTATCTCCATTGATATTGACTTTACAGAAAAAAATGTATGACAAATATTGTTTGAAATTAATAGATACATCTTTTATTTAATTACATTTTTTTGATTGGATAAATATTTAAAAAGTTATGGCGGGAAAACTTTTAAGGTTAAAATTTAACTATCTCCCTTATTATTGACTTTACAGAACAAACTGTAAAAAAAAATTGTTTGAAATTTAAAGACAAATCTTTTATTTAAATACAATTTTTTGATTATATAAATATTTAAAGAGTTATGGCGGGAAAACTTTTAAGGTTAAAATTTAACTATCTCCCTTATTATTGACTTTACAGAAAAAAATGTAAGTAAAATATTGTTTAAAATTAAAAGACAAATCTTTCATTTAAATATAATTTTTTGATTGGATAAATATTTAAAGAGTTATGGCGGGAAAACTTTTAAGGTTAAAATTTATATATCTCCCTTATTATTGACTTTACAGAACAAACTGTAAAAAGAATATTGTTTGAAATTTAAAGACAAATCTTTTATTTAAATACAATTTTTTGATTGGATAAATATTTAACCAGTTATGGCGGGAAAACTTTTAAGGTTAAAATTTAACTATCTCCCTTATTATTGACTTTACAGAAAAAAATGTAAAAAAAATATTGTTTGAAATTAAAAGGCAAATCTTTTATTTAAATATAATTTTTTGATTGGATAAATATTTTAAGAGTTATGGCGGGAAAACTTTTAAGGTTAAAATTTAATTATCTCCATTGATATTGACTTTATAGAAAAAATGTAAGACAAATATTGTTTAAAATTAAAAGAAAATTCTTTCATTTAAATACAAATTTTTGATTGGATAAATATTTAAAGAGTTATGGCGGGAAAACTTTTAAGGTTAAAATTTAACTATCTCCCTTATTATTGACTTTACAGAACAAACTGTAAAAAGAATATTGTTTGAAATTTAAAGACAAATCTTTTATTTAAATACAATTTTTTAGTTGGATAAATATTTAAAGAGTTATGGCGGGAAAACTTTTAAGGTTAAAATTTAACTATCTCCCTTATTATTGACTTAACAGAAAAAAATGTAAGAAAAATATTGTTTGAAATTAAAAGGCAAAACTTTTATTTAAATATAATTTTTTGATTGGATAAATATTTAAAGAGTTATGGCGGGAAAACTTTTAAGGTTAAAATTTAATTATCTCCATTGATATTGACTTTACAGAAAAAAATGTAAGACAAATATTGTTTAAAATTAAAATAAAATTCATTCATTTAAATACAAATTTTTGATTGGATAAATATTTAAAGCGTTATGGCGGGAAAAGTTTTAAGGTTAAAATTTAATTATCTCCATTGATATTGACTTTACAGAAAAAAATGTAAGACAAATATTGTTTGAAATTAATAGACAAATCTTTTATTTAAATACAATTTTTTGATTGGATATATATTTAAAGAGTTATGGCGGGAAATTTTTAAAGGTTAAAATTTAACTATCTCCCTTAATATTGACTTTACAGAAAAAAATGTAAAACAAATATTGTTTGAAATGAATAGGCAAATCTTTTATTTAAATACAATTTTGTGATTGGATAAACATTTAAAGAGTGATGGCGGGAAAACTTTTAAGGTTAAAATTTAATTATCTCCATTGATATTGACTTTACAGAAAAAAATGTAAGACAAATATTGTTTTTAATTGAAAGAAAATTCTTTCATTTAAATACAATTTATTGATTGGATAAATATTAAAAGAGTTATGGCGGGAAAACTTTTAAGGTTAAAATTTAACTATCTCCCTTATTATTGACTTTACAGAAAAATATGTAAGTAAAATATTGTTTAAAATAAAAACACAAATCTTTTATTAAAATACAATTTTTTGATAGGATAAATATTTAAAGAGTTATGGCGGGAAAACTTTTAAGGTTAAAGTTTAACTATCTCCCTTATTATTGACATTACAGAACAAACTGTAAAAAGAATATTGTTTGAAATTTAAAGGCAAATCTTTTATTCAAATACAATTTTTTGATTGGATAAATATTTAAAGAGTTATGGCGGGAAAACTTTTAAGGTTAAAATTTAACTATCTCCCTTATTATTGACTTTACAGAAAAAAATGTAAGAAAAATATTGTTTGAAATTAAAAGGCAAATCTTTTATTTAAATATAATTTTTTGATTGGATAAATATTTTAAGAGTTATGGCGGGATAACTTTTAAGGTTAAAATTTAATTATCTCCATTGATATTGACTTTATAGGAAAAAATGTAAGACAAATATTGTTTAAAATTAAAAGAAAATTTTTTCATTTAAATACAAATTTTTGATTGGATAAATATTTAAAGAGTTATGGCGGGAAAACTTTTAAGGTTAAAATTTAACTATCTCCCTTATTATTGACTTTACAGAACAAACTGTAGAAAGAATATTGTTTGAAATTTAAAGACAAATCTTTTATTTAAATACAATTTTTTGATTGGATAAATATTTAAAGAGTTATGGCGGGAAAACTTTTAAGGTTAAAATTTCACTATCTCCCTTATTATTTACTTTACAGAAAAAAATGTAAGAAAAATATTGTTTGAAATTAAAAGGCAAATCTTTTATTCTAATATAATTTTTTGATTGGATAAATATTTAAAGAGTTATGGCGGGAAAACTTTTAAGGTTAAAATTTAATTATCTCCATTGATATTGACTTTACAGAAAAAAATGTCAGACAAATATTGTTTGAAGTTAATAGATACATCTTTTATTTAATTACATTTTCTTGATTGGATAAATATTTAAAGAGTTATGGCGGGTAAACTTTTAAGGTTAAAATTTAACTATCTCCCTTATTATTGACTTTACAGAAAAAAATGTAAAAAAAATATTGTTTGAAATTAAAAGGCAAATCTTTTATTTAAATATAATTTTTTGATTGGATAAATATTTAAAGAGTTATGGCGAGAAAACTTTTAAGGTTAAAATTTAATTATCTCCATTGATATTGACTTTACAGAAAAAAATGTATGACAAATATTGTTTGAAATTAATAGATACATCTTTTATTTAATTACATTTTTTTGATTGGATAAATATTTAAAGAGTTATGGCGGGAAAACTTTTAAGGTTAAAATTTAACTATCTCCCTTATTATTGACTTTACAGAAGAAAATGTAAGTAAAATATTGTTTAAAATTAAAAGACAAATCTTTCAATTAAATATAATTTTTTGATTGGATAAATATTTAAAGAGTTATGGCGGGAAAACTTTTAAGGTTAAAATTTAACTATCTCCCTTATTATTGACTTTACAGAAGAAAATGTAAGTAAAATATTGTTTAAAATTAAAAGACAAATCATTCATTTAAATATAATTTTTTGATTGGATAAATATTTAAAGAGTTATGGCGGGAAAACTTTTAAGGTTAAAATTTAATTATCTCCATTGATATTGACGTTATAGAAAAAAATGAAAGACAAATATTGTTTAAAATTAAAAGAAAATTCTTTCATTTAAATACAAATTTTTGATTGGATAAATATTTAAAGAGTTATGGCGGGAAAACTTTTAAGGTTAAAATTTAACTATCTCCCTTATTATTGACTTTACAGAACAAACTTTAAAAAGAATATTGTTTGAAATTTAAAGACAAATCTTTTATTTAAATACAATTTTTTGATTGGATAAATATTTAAAGAGTTATGGCGGGAAAACTTTTAAGGTTAAAATTTAACTATCTCCCTTATTATTGACTTTACAGAAAAAAATGTAAGAAAAATATTGTTTGAAATTAAAAGGCAAAACTTTTATTTAAATATAATTTTTTGATTGGATAAATATTTAAAGAGTTATGGCGGGTAAACTTTTAAGGTTAAAATTTAATTATCTCAATTGATATTGACTTTACAGAAAAAAATGTAAGACAAATATTGTTTAAAATTAAAATAAAATTCATTCATTTAAATACAAATTTTTGATTGGATAAATATTTAAAGCGTTATGGTGGGAAAAGTTTTAAGGTTAAAATTTAATTATCTCCATTGATATTGACTTTACAGAAAAAAATGTAAGACAAATATTGTTTGAAATTAATAGACAAATCTTTTATTTAAATACAATTTTTTGATTGGATATATATTTAAAGAGTTATGGCGGGAAATTTTTAAAGGTTAAAATTTAACTATCTCCCTTATTATTGACTTTACAGAAAAAAATGTAAAACAAATATTGTTTGAAATGAATAGGTTAATCTTTTATTTAAATACAATTTTGTGATTGGATAAACATTTAAAGAGTGATGGCGGGAAAACTTTTAGGGTTAAAATTTAATTATCTCCATTGATATTGACTTTACAGAAAAAAATGTAAGACAAATATTGTTTTAAATTGAAAGAAAATTCTTTCATTTAAATACAATTTATTGATTGGATAAATATTAAAAGAGTTATGGCGGGAAAACTTTTAAGGTTAAAATTAAACTATCTCCCTTATTATTGACTTTACAGAAAAATATGTAAGTAAAATATTGTTTAAAATAAAAAGACAAATCTTTTATTAAAATACAATTTTTTGATTGGATAAATATTTAAAGAGTTATGGCGGGAAAACTTTTAAGGTTAAAATTTAACTATCTCCCTTATTATTGACATTACAGAACAAACTGTAAAAAGAATATTGTTTGAAATTTAAAGGCAAATCTTTTATTTAAATACAATTTTTTGATTGGATAAATATTTAAAGAGTTATGGCGGGAAAACTTTTAAGGTTAAAATTTAACTATCTCCCTTATTATTGACTTTACAGAAAAAAACGTAAGAAAAATATTGTTTGAAATTAAAAGGCAAATTTTTTATTTTAATATAATTTTTTGATTGGATAAATATTTAAAGAGTTATGGCGGGAAAACTTTTAAGGTTAAAATTTAATTATCTCCATTGATATTGACTTTACAGAAAAAAATGTAAGACAAATATTGTTTGAAATTAATAGATACATCTTTTATTTAATTACATTTTCTTGATTGGATAAATATTTAAAGAGTTATGGCGGGTAAACTTTTAAGGTTAAAATTTAACTATCTCCCTTATTATTGACTTTACAGAAAAAAATGTAAAAAAAATATTGTTTGAAATTAAAAGGCAAATCTTTTATTTAAAGATAGTTTTTTGATTGGATAAATATTTAAAGAGTTATGGCGAGAAAACTTTTAAGGTTAAAATTTAACTATCTCCCTTATTATTGACTTTACAGAAAAAAATGTAAAACAAATATTGTTTGAAATGAATAGGCAAATCTTTTATTTAAATACAATTTTGTGATTGGATAAACATTTAAAGAGTGATGGCGGGAAAACTTTTAAGGTTAAAATTTAATTATCTCCATTGATATTGACTTTTTAGAAAAAAATGTAAGACAAATATTGTTTTAAATTGAAAGAAAATTCTTTCATTTAAATACAATTTTTTGATTGGATAAATATTAAAAGAGTTATGGCGGGAAAACTTTTAAGGTTAAAATTTAATTATCTCCATTGATATTGACGTTATAGAAAAAAATGAAAGACAAATATTGTTTAAAATTAAAAGAAAATTCTTTCATTTAAATACAAATTTTTGATTGGATAAATATTTAAAGAGTTATGGCGGGAAAACTTTTAAGGTTAAAATTTAACTATCTCCCTTATTATTGACTTTACAGAACAAACTTTAAAAAGACTATTGTTTGAAATTTAAAGACAAATCTTTTATTTAAATACAATTTTTTGATTGGATAAATATTTAAAGAGTAATGGCGGGAAAACTTTTAAGGTTAAAATTTAACTATCTCCCTTATTATTGACCTTACAGAAAAAAATGTAAGAAAAATATTGTTTGAAATTAAAAGGCAAAACTTTTATTTAAATATAATTTTTTGATTGGATAAATATTTAAAGAGTTATGGCGGGAAAACCTTTAAGGTTAAAATTTAATTATCTCCATTGATATTGACTTTACAGAAAAAAATGTAAGACAAATATTGTTTAAAATTAAAATAAAATTCATTCATTTAAATACAAATTTTTGATTGGATAAATATTTAAAGCGTTATGGCGGGAAAAGTTTTAAGGTTAAAATTTAATTATCTCCATTGATATTGACTTTACAGAAAAAAATGTAAGACAAATATTGTTTGAAATTAATAGACAAATCTTTTATTTAAATACAATTTTTTGATTGGATATATATTTAAAGAGTTATGGCGGGAAATTTTTAAAGGTTAAAATTTAACTATCTCCCTTATTATTGACTTTACAGAAAAAAATGTAAAACAAATATTGTTTGAAATGAATAGGCAAATCTTTTATTTAAATACAATTTTGTGATTGGATAAACATTTAAAGAGTGATGGCGGGAAAACTTTTAAGGTTAAAATTTAATTATCTCCATTGATATTGACTTTACAGAAAAAAATGTAAGACAAATATTGTTTTTAATTGAAAGAAAATTCTTTCATTTAAATACAATTTATTGATTGGATAAATATTAAAAGAGTTATGGCGGGAAAACTTTTAAGGTTAAAATTTAACTATCTCCCTTATTATTGACTTTACAGAAAAATATGTAAGTAAAATATTGTTTAAAATAAAAACACAAATCTTTTATTAAAATACAATTTTTTGATAGGATAAATATTTAAAGAGTTATGGCGGGAAAACTTTTAAGGTTAAAGTTTAACTATCTCCCTTATTATTGACATTACAGAACAAACTGTAGAAAGAATATTGTTTGAAATTTAAAGGCAAATCTTTTATTTAAATACAATTTTTTGATTGGATAAATATTTAAAGAGTTATGGCGGGAAAACTTTTAAGGTTAAAATTTAACTATCTCCCTTATTATTGACTTTACAGAAAAAAATGTAAGAAAAATATTGTTTGAAATTAAAAGGCAAATCTTTTATTTAAATATAATTTTTTGATTGGATAAATATTTTAAGAGTTATGGCGGGATAACTTTTAAGGTTAAAATTTAATTATCTCCATTGATATTGACTTTATAGGAAAAAATGTAAGACAAATATTGTTTAAAATTAAAAGAAAATTTTTTCATTTAAATACAAATTTTTGATTGGATAAATATTTAAAGAGTTATGGCGGGAAAACTTTTAAGGTTAAAATTTAACTATCTCCCTTATTATTGACTTTACAGAACAAACTGTAGAAAGAATATTGTTTGAAATTTAAAGACAAATCTTTTATTTAAATACAATTTTTTGATTGGATAAATATTTAAAGAGTTATGGCGGGAAAACTTTTAAGGTTAAAATTTAATTATCTCCATTGATATTGACTTTACAGAAAAAAATGTCAGACAAATATTGTTTGAAGTTAATAGATACATCTTTTATTTAATTACATTTTCTTGATTGGATAAATATTTAAAGAGTTATGGCGGGTAAACTTTTAAGGTTAAAATTTAACTATCTCCCTTATTATTGACTTTACAGAAAAAAATGTAAAAAAAATATTGTTTGAAATTAAAAGGCAAATCTTTTATTTAAATATAATTTTTTGATTGGATAAATATTTAAAGAGTGGCGAGAAAACTTTTAAGGTTAAAATTTAATTATCTCCATTGATATTGACTTTACAGAAAAAAATGTATGACAAATATTGTTTGAAATTAATAGATACATCTTTTATTTAATTACATTTTTTTGATTGGATAAATATTTAAAGAGTTATGGCGGGAAAACTTTTAAGGTTAAAATTTAACTATCTCCCTTATTATTGACTTTACAGAAGAAAATGTAAGTAAAATATTGTTTAAAATTAAAAGACAAATCTTTCAATTAAATATAATTTTTTGATTGGATAAATATTTAAAGAGTTATGGCGGGAAAACTTTTAAGGTTAAAATTTAACTATCTCCCTTATTATTGACTTTACAGAAAAAAACGTAAGAAAAATATTGTTTGAAATTAAAAGGCAAATTTTTTATTTTAATATAATTTTTTGATTGGATAAATATTTAAAGAGTTATGGCGGGAAAACTTTTAAGGTTAAAATTTAATTATCTCCATTGATATTGACTTTACAGAAAAAAATGTAAGACAAATATTGTTTGAAATTAATAGATACATCTTTTATTTAATTACATTTTCTTGATTGGATAAATATTTAAAGAGTTATGGCGGGTAAACTTTTAAGGTTAAAATTTAACTATCTCCCTTATTATTGACTTTACAGAAAAAAATGTAAAAAAAATATTGTTTGAAATTAAAAGGCAAATCTTTTATTTAAAGATAGTTTTTTGATTGGATAAATATTTAAAGAGTTATGGCGAGAAAACTTTTAAGGTTAAAATTTAACTATCTCCCTTATTATTGACTTTACAGAAAAAAATGTAAAACAAATATTGTTTGAAATGAATAGGCAAATCTTTTATTTAAATACAATTTTGTGATTGGATAAACATTTAAAGAGTGATGGCGGGAAAACTTTTAAGGTTAAAATTTAATTATCTCCATTGATATTGACTTTACAGAAAAAAATGTAAGACAAATATTGTTTTAAATTGAAAGAAAATTCTTTCATTTAAATACAATTTTTTGATTGGATAAATATTAAAAGAGTTATGGCGGGAAAACTTTTAAGGTTAAAATTTAATTATCTCCATTGATATTGACGTTATAGAAAAAAATGAAAGACAAATATTGTTTAAAATTAAAAGAAAATTCTTTCATTTAAATACAAATTTTTGATTGGATAAATATTTAAAGAGTTATGGCGGGAAAACTTTTAAGGTTAAAATTTAACTATCTCCCTTATTATTGACTTTACAGAAAAATATGTAAGTAAAATATTGTTTAAAATAAAAAGACAAATCTTTTATTAAAATACAATTTTTTGATTGGATAAATATTTAAAGAGTTATGGCGGGAAAACTTTTAAGGTTAAAATTTAACTATCTCCCTTATTATTGACATTACAGAACAAACTGTAAAAAGAATATTGTTTGAAATTTAAAGGCAAATCTTTTATTTAAATACAATTTTTTGATTGGATAAATATTTAAAGAGTTATGGCGGGAAAACTTTTAAGGTTAAAATTTAACTATCTCCCTTATTATTGACTTTACAGAAAAAAACGTAAGAAAAATATTGTTTGAAATTAAAAGGCAAATTTTTTATTTTAATATAATTTTTTGATTGGATAAATATTTAAAGAGTTATGGCGGGAAAACTTTTAAGGTTAAAATTTAATTATCTCCATTGATATTGACTTTACAGAAAAAAATGTAAGACAAATATTGTTTGAAATTAATAGATACATCTTTTATTTAATTACATTTTCTTGATTGGATAAATATTTAAAGAGTTATGGCGGGTAAACTTTTAAGGTTAAAATTTAACTATCTCCCTTATTATTGACTTTACAGAAAAAAATGTAAAAAAAATATTGTTTGAAATTAAAAGGCAAATCTTTTATTTAAAGATAGTTTTTTGATTGGATAAATATTTAAAGAGTTATGGCGAGAAAACTTTTAAGGTTAAAATTTAACTATCTCCCTTATTATTGACTTTACAGAAAAAAATGTAAAACAAATATTGTTTGAAATGAATAGGCAAATCTTTTATTTAAATACAATTTTGTGATTGGATAAACATTTAAAGAGTGATGGCGGGAAAACTTTTAAGGTTAAAATTTAATTATCTCCATTGATATTGACTTTACAGAAAAAAATGTAAGACAAATATTGTTTTAAATTGAAAGAAAATTCTTTCATTTAAATACAATTTTTTGATTGGATAAATATTAAAAGAGTTATGGCGGGAAAACTTTTAAGGTTAAAATTTAATTATCTCCATTGATATTGACGTTATAGAAAAAAATGAAAGACAAATATTGTTTAAAATTAAAAGAAAATTCTTTCATTTAAATACAAATTTTTGATTGGATAAATATTTAAAGAGTTATGGCGGGAAAACTTTTAAGGTTAAAATTTAACTATCTCCCTTATTATTGACTTAACAGAACAAACTTTAAAAAGAATATTGTTTGAAATTTAAAGACAAATCTTTTATTTAAATACAATTTTTTGATTGGATAAATATTTAAAGAGTTATGGCGGGAAAACTTTTAAGGTTAAAATTTAACTATCTCCCTTATTATTGACTTTACAGAAAAAAATGTAAGAAAAATATTGTTTGAAATTAAAAGGCAAAACTTTTATTTAAATATAATTTTTTGATTGGATAAATATTTAAAGAGTTATGGCGGGAAAACTTTTAAGGTTAAAATTTAATTATCTCCATTGATATTGACTTTACAGAAAAAAATGTAAGACAAATATTGTTTAAAATTAAAATAAAATTCATTCATTTAAATACAAATTTTTGATTGGATAAATATTTAAAGCGTTATGGCGGGAAAAGTTTTAAGGTTAAAATTTAATTATCTCCATTGATATTGACTTTACAGAAAAAAATGTAAGACAAATATTGTTTGAAATTAATAGACAAATCTTTTATTTAAATACAATTTTTTGATTGGATATATATTTAAAGAGTTATGGCGGGAAATTTTTAAAGGTTAAAATTTAATTATCTCCCTTATTATTGACTTTACAGAAAAAAATGTAAAACAAATATTGTTTGAAATGAATAGGCAAATCTTTTATTTAAATACAATTTTGTGATTGGATAAACATTTAAAGAGTGATGGCGGGAAAACTTTTAAGGTTAAAATTTAATTATCTCCATTGATATTGACTTTACAGAAAAAAATGTAAGACAAATATTGTTTTTAATTGAAAGAAAATTCTTTCATTTAAATACAATTTATTGATTGGATAAATATTAAAAGAGTTATGGCGGGAAAACTTTTAAGGTTAAAATTTAACTATCTCCCTTATTATTGACTTTACAGAAAAATATGTAAGTAAAATATTGTTTAAAATAAAAAGACAAATCTTTTATTAAAATACAATTTTTTGATTGGATAAATATTTAAAGAGTTATGGCGGGAAAACTTTTAAGGTTAAAATTTAACTATCTCCCTTATTATTGACATTACAGAACAAACTGTAAAAAGAATATTGTTTGAAATTTAAAGGCCAATCTTTTATTTAAATACAATTTTTTGATTGGATAAATATTTAAAGAGTTATGGCGGGAAAACTTTTAAGGTTAAAATTTAACTATCTCCCTTATTATTGACTTTACAGAAAAAAACGTAAGAAAAATATTGTTTGAAATTAAAAGGCAAATTTTTTATTTTAATATAATTTTTTGATTGGATAAATATTTAAAGAGTTATGGCGGGAAAACTTTTAAGGTTAAAATTTAATTATCTCCATTGATATTGACTTTACAGAAAAAAATGTAAGACAAATATTGTTTGAAACTAATAGATACATCTTTTATTTAATTACATTTTCTTGATTGGATAAATATTTAAAGAGTTATGGCGGGTAAACTTTTAAGGTTAAAATTTAACTATCTCCCTTATTATTGACTTTACAGAAAAAATGTAAAAAAAATATTGTTTGAAATTAAAAGGCAAATCTTTTATTTAAAGATAGTTTTTTGATTGGATAAATATTTAAAGAGTTATGGCGAGAAAACTTTTAAGGTTAAAATTTAACTATCTCCCTTATTATTGACTTTACAGAACAAACTGTAGAAAGAATATTGTTTGAAATTTAAAGACAAATCTTTTATTTAAATACAATTTTTTGATTGGATAAATATTTAAAGAGTTATGGCGGGAAAACTTTTAAGGTTAAAATTTCACTATCTCCCTTATTATTTACTTTACAGAAAAAAATGTAAGAAAAATATTGTTTGAAATTAAAAGGCAAATCTTTTATTCTAATATAATTTTTTGATTGGATAAATATTTAAAGAGTTATGGCGGGAAAACTTTTAAGGTTAAAATTTAATTATCTCCATTGATATTAACTTTACAGAAAAAAATGTCAGACAAATATTGTTTGAAGTTAATAGATACATCTTTTATTTAATTACATTTTCTTGATTGGATAAATATTTAAAGAGTTATGGCGGGAAAACTTTTAAGGTTAAAATTAAACTATCTCCCTTATTATTGACTTTACAGAAAAAAATGTAAAAAAAATATTGTTTGAAATTAAAAGGCAAATCTTTTATTTAAATATAATTTTTTGATTGGATAAATATTTAAAGAGTTATGGCGAGAAAACTTTTAAGGTTAAAATTTAATTATCTCCATTGATATTGACTTTACAGAAAAAAATGTATGACAAATATTGTTTGAAATTAATAGATACATCTTTTATTTAATTAGATTTTTTTGATTGGATAAATATTTAAAGAGTTATGGCGGGAAAACTTTTAAGGTTAAAATTTAACTATCTCCCTTATTATTGACTTTACAGAAGAAAATGTAAGTAAAATATTGTTTAAAATTAAAAGACAAATCTTTCATTTAAATATAATTTTTTGATTGGATAAATATTTAAAGAGTTATGGCGGGAAAACTTTTAAGGTTAAAATTTAACTATCTCCCTTATTATTGACATTACAGAACAAACTGTAAAAAGAATATTGTTTGAAATTTAAAGGCCAATCTTTTATTTAAATACAATTTTTTGATTGGATAAATATTTAAAGAGTTATGGCGGGAAAACTTTTAAGGTTAAAATTTAACTATCTCCCTTATTATTGACTTTACAGAAAAAAACGTAAGAAAAATATTGTTTGAAATTAAAAGGCAAATTTTTTATTTTAATATAATTTTTTGATTGGATAAATATTTAAAGAGTTATGGCGGGAAAACTTTTAAGGTTAAAATTTAATTATCTCCATTGATATTGACTTTACAGAAAAAAATGTAAGACAAATATTGTTTGAAACTAATAGATACATCTTTTATTTAATTACATTTTCTTGATTGGATAAATATTTAAAGAGTTATGGCGGGTAAACTTTTAAGGTTAAAATTTAACTATCTCCCTTATTATTGACTTTACAGAAAAAAATGTAAAAAAAATATTGTTTGAAATTAAAAGGCAAATCTTTTATTTAAAGATAGTTTTTTGATTGGATAAATATTTAAAGAGTTATGGCGAGAAAACTTTTAAGGTTAAAATTTAACTATCTCCCTTATTATTGACTTTACAGAAAAAAATGTAAAACAAATATTGTTTGAAATGAATAGGCAAATCTTTTATTTAAATACAATTTTGTGATTGGATAAACATTTAAAGAGTGATGGCGGGAAAACTTTTAAGGTTAAAATTTAATTATCTCCATTGATATTGACTTTACAGAAAAAAATGTAAGACAAATATTGTTTTAAATTGCAAGAAAATTCTTTCATTTAAATACAATTTTTTGATTGGATAAATATTAAAAGAGTTATGGCGGGAAAACTTTTAAGGTTAAAATTTAATTATCTCCATTGATATTGACGTTATAGAAAAAAATGAAAGACAAATATTGTTTAAAATTAAAAGAAAATTCTTTCATTTAAATACAAATTTTTGATTGGATAAATATTTAAAGAGTTATGGCGGGAAAACTTTTAAGGTTAAAATTTAACTATCTCCCTTATTATTGACTTAACAGAACAAACTTTAAAAAGAATATTGTTTGAAATTTAAAGACAAATCTTTTATTTAAATACAATTTTTTGATTGGATAAATATTTAAAGAGTTATGGCGGGAAAACTTTTAAGGTTAAAATTTAACTATCTCCCTTATTATTGACTTTACAGAAAAAAATGTAAGAAAAATATTGTTTAAAATTAAAAGGCAAAACTTTTATTTAAATATAATTTTTTGATTGGATAAATATTTAAAGAGTTATGGCGGGAAAACTTTTAAGGTTAAAATTTAATTATCTCCATTGATATTGACTTTACAGAAAAAAATGTAAGACAAATATTGTTTAAAATTAAAATAAAATTGATTCATTTAAATACAAATTTTTGATTGGATAAATATTTAAAGCGTTATGGCGGGAAAAGTTTTAAGGTTAAAATTTAATTATCTCCATTGATATTGACTTTACAGAAAAAAATGTAAGACAAATATTGTTTGAAATTAATAGACAAATCTTTTATTTAAATACAATTTTTTGATTGGATATATATTTAAAGAGTTATGGCGGGAAATTTTTAAAGGTTAAAATTTAACTATCTCCCTTATTATTGACTTTACAGAAAAAAATGTAAAACAAATATTGTTTGAAATGAATAGGCAAATCTTTTATTTAAATACAATTTTGTGATTGGATAAACATTTAAAGAGTGATGGCGGGAAAACTTTTAAGGTTAAAATTTAACTATCTCCCTTATTATTGACTTTACAGAAAAAAATGTAAAAAAAATATTGTTTGAAATTAAAAGGCAAATCTTTTATTTAAAGATAGTTTTTTGATTGGATAAATATTTAAAGAGTTATGGCGAGAAAACTTTTAAGGTTAAAATTTAATTATCTCCATTGATATTGACTTTACAGAAAAAAATGTATGACAAATATTGTTTGAAATTAATAGATACATCTTTTTTTTAATTACATTTTTTTGATTGGATAAATATTTAAAGAGTTATGGCGGGAAAACTTTTAAGGTTAAAATTTAACTATCTCCCTTATTATTGACTTTACAGAAAAAAATCTAAGTAAAATATTGTTTAAAATTAAAAGACAAATCTTTCATTTAAATATAATTTTTTGATTGGATAAATATTTAAAGAGTTATGGTGGGAAAACTTTTAAGGTTAAAATTTATATATCTCCCTTATTATTGACTTTACAGAACAAACTGTAAAAAGAATATTGTTTGAAATTTAAAGACAAATCTTTTATTTAAATACAATTTTTTGATTGGATAAATATTTAACCAGTTATGGCGGGAAAACTTTTAAGGTTAAAATTTAACTATCTCCCTTATTATTGACTTTACAGAAAAAAATGTAAGAAAAATATTGTTTGAAATTAAAAGGCAAATCTTTTATTTAAATATAATTTTTTGATTGGATAAATATTTTAAGAGTTATGGCGGGATAACTTTTAAGGTTAAAATTTAATTATCTCCATTGATATTGACTTTATAGGAAAAAATGTAAGACAAATATTGTTTAAAATTAAAAGAAATTTTTTTCATTTAAATACAAATTTTTGATTGGATAAATATTTAAAGAGTTATGGCGGGAAAACTTTTAAGGTTAAAATTTAACTATCTCCCTTATTATTGACTTTACAGAACAAACTGTAGAAAGAATATTGTTTGAAATTTAAAGACAAATCTTTTATTTAAATACAATTTTTTGATTGGATAAATATTTAAAGAGTTATGGCGGGAAAACTTTTAAGGTTAAAATTTCACTATCTCCCTTATTATTTACTTTACAGAAAAAAATGTAAGAAAAATATTGTTTGAAATTAAAAGGCAAATCTTTTATTCTAATATAATTTTTTGATTGGATAAATATTTAAAGAGTTATGGCGGGAAAACTTTTAAGGTTAAAATTTAATTATCTCCATTGATATTGACTTTACAGAAAAAAATGTCAGACAAATATTGTTTGAAGTTAATAGATACATCTTTTGCTTAATTACATTTTCTTGATTGGATAAATATTTAAAGAGTTATGGCGGGAAAACTTTTAAGGTTAAAATTTAACTATCTCCCTTATTATTGACTTTACAGAAAAAAATGTAAAAAAAATATTGTTTGAAATTAAAAGGCAAATCTTTTATTTAAATATAATTTTTTGATTGGATAAATATTTAAAGAGTTATGGCGAGAAAACTTTTAAGGTTAAAATTTAATTATCTCCATTGATATTGACTTTACAGAAAAAAATGTATGACAAATATTGTTTGAAATTAATAGATACATCTTTTATTTAATTAGATTTTTTTGATTGGATAAATATTTAAAGAGTTATGGCGGGAAAACTTTTAAGGTTAAAATTTAACTATCTCCCTTATTATTGACTTTACAGAAGAAAATGTAAGTAAAATATTGTTTAAAATTAAAAGACAAATCTTTCATTTAAATATAATTTTTTGATTGGATAAATATTTAAAGAGTTATTGCGGGAAAACTTTTAAGGTTAAAATTTAACTATCTCCCTTATTATTGACTTTACAGAACAAACTGTAAAAAGAATATTGTTTGAAATTTAAAGACAAATCTTTTATTTAAATACAATTTTTTGATTGGATAAATATTTAAAGAGTTATGGCGGGAAAACTTTTAAGGTTAAATTTTAACTATCTCCCTTATTATTGACTTTACACAAAAAAATGTAAAAAAAATATTGTTTGAAATTAAAAGGCAAATCTTTTATTAAAATATAATTTTTTGATTGGATAAATATTTAAAGAGTTATGGCGGGAAAACTTTTAAGGTTAAAATTTAACTATCTCCCTTATTATTGACTTTACAGAACAAACTTTAAAAAGAATATTGTTTGAAATTTAAAGACAAATCTTTTATTTAAATACAATTTTTTGATTGGATAAATATTTAAAGAGTTATGGCGGGAAAACTTTTAAGGTTAAAATTTAACTATCTCCCTTATTATTGACTTTACAGAAAAAAATGTAAGAAAAATATTGTTTGAAATTAAAAGGCAAAACTTTTATTTAAATATAATTTTTTGATTGGATAAATATTTAAAGAGTTATGGCGGGAAAACTTTTAAGGTTAAAATTTAATTATCTCCATTGATATTGACTTTACAGAAAAAAATGTAAGACAAATATTGTTTAAAATTAAAATAAAATTCATTCATTTAAATACAAATTTTTGATTGGATAAATATTTAAAGCGTTATGGCGGGAAAAGTTTTAAGGTTAAAATTTAATTATCTCCATTGATATTGACTTTACAGAAAAAAATGTAAGACAAATATTGTTTGAAATTAATAGACAAATCTTTTATTTAAATACAATTTTTTGATTGGATATATATTTAAAGAGTTATGGCAGGAAATTTTTAAAGGTTAAAATTTAACTATCTCCCTTATTATTGACTTTACAGAAAAAAATGTAAGACAAATATTGTTTTAAATTGAAAGAAAATTCTTTCATTTAAATACAATTTATTGATTGGATAAATATTAAAAGAGTTATGGCGGGAAAACTTTTAAGGTTAAAATTTAACTATCTCCCTTATTATTGACTTTACAGAAAAATATGTAAGTAAAATATTGTTTAAAATAAAAAGACAAATCTTTTATTAAAATACAATTTTTTGATTGGATAAATATTTAAAGAGTTATGGCGGGAAAACTTTTAAGGTTAAAATTAAACTATCTCCCTTATTATTGACATTACAGAACAAACTGTAAAAAGAATATTGTTTGAAATTTAAAGGCAAATCTTTTATTAAAATACAATTTTTTGATTGGATAAATATTTAAAGAGTTATGGCGGGAAAACTTTTAAGGTTAAAATTTAACTATCTCCCTTATTATTGACTTTACAGAAAAAAACGTAAGAAAAATATTGTTTGAAATTAAAAGGCAAATTTTTTATTTTAATATAAATTTTTGATTGGATAAATATTTAAAGAGTTATGGCGGGAAAACTTTTAAGGTTAAAATTTAATTATCTCCATTGATATTGACTTTACAGAAAAAAATGTAAGACAAATATTGTTTGAAATTAATAGATACATCTTTTATTTAATTACATTTTCTTGATTGGATAAATATTTAAAGAGTTATGGCGGGTAAACTTTTAAGGTTAAAATTTAACTATCTCCCTTATTATTGACTTTACAGAACAAACTTTAAAAAGAATATTGTTTGAAATTTAAAGACAAATCTTTTATTTAAATACAATTTTTTGATTGGATAAATATTTAAAGAGTTATGGCGGGAAAACTTTTAAGGTTAAAATTTAACTATCTCCCTTATTATTGACTTTACAGAAAAAAATGTAAGTAAAATATTGTTTAAAATTAAAAGACAAATCTTTCATTTAAATATAATTTTTTGATTGGATAAATATTTAAAGAGTTATGGCGGGAAAACTTTTAAGGTTAAAATTTATATATCTCTCTTATTATTGACTTTACAGAACAAACTGTAAAAAGAATATTGTTTGAAATTTAAAGACAAATCTTTTATTTAAATACAATTTTTTGATTGGATAAATATTTAACCAGTTATGGCGGGAAAACTTTTAAGGTTAAAATTTAACTATCTCCCTTATTATTGACTTTACAGAAAAAAATGTAAAAAAAATATTGTTTGAAATTAAAAGGCAAATCTTTTATTAAAATATAATTTTTTGATTGGATAAATATTTTAAGAGTTATGGCGGGAAAACTTTTAAGGTTAAAATTTAATTATCTCCATTGATATTGACTTTATAGAAAAAAATGTAAGACAAATATTGTTTAAAATTAAAAGAAAATTCTTTCATTTAAATACAAATTTTTGATTGGATAAATATTTAAAGAGTTATGGCGGGAAAACTTTTAAGGTTAAAATTTAACTATCTCCCTTATTATTGACTTTACAGAACAAACTGTAAAAAGAATATTGTTTGAAATTTAAAGGCCAATCTTTTATTTAAATACAATTTTTTGATTGGATAAATATTTAAAGAGTTATGGCGGGAAAACTTTTAAGGTTAAAATTTAACTATCTCCCTTATTATTGACTTTACAGAAAAAAACGTAAGAAAAATATTGTTTGAAATTAAAAGGCAAATTTTTTATTTTAATATAATTTTTTGATTGGATAAATATTTAAAGAGTTATGGCGGGAAAACTTTTAAGGTTAAAATTTAATTATCTCCATTGATATTGACTTTATAGAAAAAAATGTAAGACAAATATTGTTTAAAATTAAAAGAAAATTCTTTCATTTAAATACAAATTTTTGATTGGATAAATATTTAAAGAGTTATGGCGGGAAAACTTTTAAGGTTAAAATTTAACTATCTCCCTTATTATTGACTTTACAGAACAAACTGTAAAAAGAATATTGTTTGAAATTTAAAGGCCAATCTTTTATTAAAATACAATTTTTTGATTGGATAAATATTTAAAGAGTTATGGCGGGAAAACTTTTAAGGTTAAAATTTAACTATCTCCCTTATTATTGACTTTACAGAAAAAAACGTAAGAAAAATATTGTTTGAAATTAAAAGGCAAATTTTTTATTTTAATATAATTTTTTGATTGGATAAATATTTAAAGAGTTATGGCGGGAAAACTTTTAAGGTTAAAATTTAATTATCTCCATTGATATTGACTTTACAGAAAAAAATGTAAGACAAATATTGTTTGAAACTAATAGATACATCTTTTATTTAATTACATTTTCTTGATTGGATAAATATTTAAAGAGTTATGGCGGGTAAACTTTTAAGGTTAAAATTTAACTATCTCCCTTATTATTGACTTTACAGAAAAAAATGTAAAAAAAATATTGTTTGAAATTAAAAGGCAAATCTTTTATTTGAAGATAGTTTTTTGATTGGATAAATATTTAAAGAGTTATGGCGAGAAAACTCTTAAGGTTAAAATTTAATTATCTCCATTGATATTGACTTTACAGAAAAAAATGTATGACAAATATTGTTTGAAATTAATAGATACATCTTTTATTTAATTACATTTTTTTGATTGGATAAATATTTAAAGAGTTATGGCGGGAAAACTTTTAAGGTTAAAATTTAACTATCTCCCTTATTATTGACTTTACAGAAAAAAATCTAAGTAAAATATTGTTTAAAATTAAAAGACAAATCTTTCATTTAAATATAATTTTTTGATTGGATAAATATTTAAAGAGTTATGGCGGGAAAACTTTTAAGGTTAAAATTTATATATCTCCCTTATTATTGACTTTACAGAACAAACTGTAAAAAGAATATTGTTTGAAATTTAAAGACAAATCTTTTATTTAAATACAATTTTTTGATTGGATAAATATTTAACCAGTTATGGCGGGAAAACTTTTAAGGTTAAAATTTAACTATCTCCCTTATTATTGACTTTACAGAAAAAAATGTAAGAAAAATATTGTTTGAAATTAAAAGGCAAATCTTTTATTTAAATATAATTTTTTGATTGGATAAATATTTTAAGAGTTATGGCGGGATAACTTTTAAGGTTAAAATTTAATTATCTCCATTGATATTGACTTTATAGGAAAAAATGTAAGACAAATATTGTTTAAAATTAAAAGAAATTTTTTTCATTTAAATACAAATTTTTGATTGGATAAATATTTAAAGAGTTATGGCGGGAAAACTTTTAAGGTTAAAATTTAACTATCTCCCTTATTATTGACTTTACAGAACAAACTGTAGAAAGAATATTGTTTGAAATTTAAAGACAAATCTTTTATTTAAATACAATTTTTTGATTGGATAAATATTTAAAGAGTTATGGCGGGAAAACTTTTAAGGTTAAAATTTCACTATCTCCCTTATTATTTACTTTACAGAAAAAAATGTAAGAAAAATATTGTTTGAAATTAAAAGGCAAATCTTTTATTCTAATATAATTTTTTGATTGGATAAATATTTAAAGAGTTATGGCGGGAAAACTTTTAAGGTTAAAATTTAATTATCTCCATTGATATTGACTTTACAGAAAAAAATGTCAGACAAATATTGTTTGAAGTTAATAGATACATCTTTTATTTAATTACATTTTCTTGATTGGATAAATATTTAAAGAGTTATGGCGGGAAAACTTTTAAGGTTAAAATTTAACTATCTCCCTTATTATTGACTTTACAGAAAAAAATGTAAAAAAAATATTGTTTGAAATTAAAAGGCAAATCTTTTATTTAAATATAATTTTTTGATTGGATAAATATTTAAAGAGTTATGGCGAGAAAACTTTTAAGGTTAAAATTTAATTATCTCCATTGATATTGACTTTACAGAAAAAAATGTATGACAAATATTGTTTGAAATTAATAGATACATCTTTTATTTAATTAGATTTTTTTGATTGGATAAATATTTAAAGAGTTATGGCGGGAAAACTTTTAAGGTTAAAATTTAACTATCTCCCTTATTATTGACTTTACAGAAGAAAATGTAAGTAAAATATTGTTTAAAATTAAAAGACAAATCTTTCATTTAAATATAATTTTTTGATTGGATAAATATTTAAAGAGTTATGGCGGGAAAACTTTTAAGGTTAAAATTTAACTATCTCCCTTATTATTGACTTTACAGAACAAACTGTAAAAAGAATATTGTTTGAAATTTAAAGACAAATCTTTTATTTAAATACAATTTTTTGATTGGATAAATATTTAAAGAGTTATGGCGGGAAAACTTTTAAGGTTAAAATTTAACTATCTCCCTTATTATTGACTTTACAGAAAAAAATGTAAGAAAAATATTGTTTGAAATTAAAAGGCAAATCTTTTATTTAAATATAATTTTTTGATTGGATAAATATTTAAAGAGTTATGGCGGGAAAACTTTTAAGGTTAAAATTTAATTATCTCCATTGATATTGACGTTATAGAAAAAAATGAAAGACAAATATTGTTTAAAATTAAAAGAAAATTCTTTCATTTAAATACAAATTTTTGATTGGATAAATATTTAAAGAGTTATGGTGGGAAAACTTTTAAGGTTAAAATTTAACTATCTCCCTTATTATTGACTTTACAGAACAAACTTTAAAAATAATATTGTTTGAAATTTAAAGACAAATCTTTTATTTAAATACAATTTTTTGATTGGATAAATATTTAAAGAGTTATGGCGGGAAAACTTTTAAGGTTAAAATTTAACTATCTCCCTTATTATTGACTTTACAGAAAAAAATGTAAGAAAAATATTGTTTGAAATTAAAAGGCAAAACTTTTATTTAAATATAATTTTTTGATTGGATAAATATTTAAAGAGTTATGGCGGGAAAACTTTTAAGGTTAAAATTTAATTATCTCCATTGATATTGACTTTACAGAAAAAAATGTAAGATAAATATTGTTTAAAATTAAAATAAAATTCATTCATTTAAATACAAATTTTTGATTGGATAAATATTTAAAGCGTTATGGCGGGAAAAGTTTTAAGGTTAAAATTTAATTATCTCCATTGATATTGACTTTACAGAAAAAAATGTAACACAAATATTGTTTGAAATTAATAGACAAATCTTTTATTTAAATACAATTTTTTGATTGGATATATATTTAAAGAGTTATGGCGGGAAATTTTTAAAGGTTAAAATTTAACTATCTCCCTTATTATTGACTTTACAGAAAAAAATGTAAGACAAATATTGTTTTAAATTGAAAGAAAATTCTTTCATTTAAATACAATTTATTGATTGGATAAATATTAAAAGAGTTATGGCGGGAAAACTTTTAAGGTTAAATTTTAACTATCTCCCTTATTATTGACTTTACAGAAAAATATGTAAGTAAAATATTGTTTAAAATAAAAAGACAAATCTTTTATTAAAATACAATTTTTTGATTGGATAAATATTTAAAGAGTTATGGCGGGAAAACTTTTAAGGTTAAAATTTAACTATCTCCCTTATTATTGACTTTACAGAAAAAAATGTAAGAAAAATATTGTTTGAAATTAAAAGGCAAAACTTTTATTTAAATATAATTTTTTGATTGGATAAATATTTAAAGAGTTATGGCGGGAAAACTTTTAAGGTTAAAATTTAATTATCTCCATTGATATTGACTTTACAGAAAAAAATGTAAGACAAATATTGTTTAAAATTAAAATAAAATTCATTCATTTAAATACAAATTTTTGATTGGATAAATATTTAAAGCGTTATGGCGGGAAAAGTTTTAAGGTTAAAATTTAATTATCTCCATTGATATTGACTTTACAGAAAAAAATGTAAGACAAATATTGTTTGAAATTAATAGACAAATCTTTTATTTAAATACAATTTTTTGATTGGATATATATTTAAAGAGTTATGGCGGGAAATTTTTAAAGGTTAAAATTTAACTATCTCCCTTATTATTGACTTTACAGAAAAAAATGTAAAACAAATATTGTTTGAAATGAATAGGCAAATCTTTTATTTAAATACAATTTTGTGATTGGATAAACATTTAAAGAGTGATGGCGGGAAAACTTTTAAGGTTAAAATTTAATTATCTCCATTGATATTGACTTTACAGAAAAAAATGTAAGACAAATATTGTTTTTCATTGAAAGAAAATTCTTTCATTTAAATACAATTTATTGATTGGATAAATATTAAAAGAGTTATGGCGGGAAAACTTTTAAGGTTAAAATTTAACTATCTCCCTTATTATTGACTTTACAGAAAAATATGTAAGTAAAATATTGTTTAAAATAAAAAGACAAATCTTTTATTAAAATACAATTTTTTGATTGGATAAATATTTAAAGAGTTATGGCGGGAAAACTTTTAAGGTTAAAATTTAACTATCTCCCTTATTATTGACATTACAGAACAAACTGTAAAAAGAATATTGTTTGAAATTTAAAGGCCAATCTTTTATTTAAATACAATTTTTTGATTGGATAAATATTTAAAGAGTTATGGCGGGAAAACTTTTAAGGTTAAAATTTAACTATCTCCCTTATTATTGACTTTACAGAAAAAAACGTAAGAAAAATATTGTTTGAAATTAAAAGGCAAATTTTTTATTTTAATATAATTTTTTGATTGGATAAATATTTAAAGAGTTATGGCGGGAAAACTTTTAAGGTTAAAATTTAATTATCTCCATTGATATTGACTTTACAGAAAAAAATGAAAGACAAATATTGTTTGAAACTAATAGATACATCTTTTATTTAATTACATTTTCTTGATTGGATAAATATTTAAAGAGTTATGGCGGGTAAACTTTTAAGGTTAAAATTTAACTATCTCCCTTATTATTGACTTTACAGAAAAAAATGTAAAAAAAATATTGTTTGAAATTAAAAGGCAAATCTTTTATTTAAAGATAGTTTTTTGATTGGATAAATATTTAAAGAGTTATGGCTAGAAAACTTTTAAGGTTAAAATTTAATTATCTCCATTGATATTGACTTTACAGAAAAAAATGTATGACAAATATTGTTTGAAATTAATAGATACATCTTTTATTTAATTACATTTTTTTGATTGGATAAATATTTAAAGAGTTATGGCGGGAAAACTTTTAAGGTTAAAATTTAACTATCTCCCTTATTATTGACTTTACAGAAAAAAATCTAAGTAAAATATTGTTTAAAATTAAAAGACAAATCTTTCATTTAAATATAATTTTTTGATTGGATAAATATTTAAAGAGTTATGGCGGGAAAACTTTTAAGGTTAAAATTTATATATCTCCCTTATTATTGACTTTACAGAACAAACTGTAAAAAGAATATTGTTTGAAATTTAAAGACAAATCTTTTATTTAAATACAATTTTTTGATTGGATAAATATTTAACCAGTTATGGCGGGAAAACTTTTAAGGTTAAAATTTAACTATCTCCCTTATTATTGACTTTACAGAAAAAAATGTAAAAAAAAATATTGTTTGAAATTAAAAGGCAAATCTTTTATTTAAATATAATTTTTTGATTGGATAAATATTTTAAGAGTTATGGCGGGAAAACTTTTAAGGTTAAAATTTAATTATCTCCATTGATATTGACTTTATAGAAAAAAATGTAAGACAAATATTGTTTAAAATTAAAAGAAAATTCTTTCATTTAAATACAAATTTTTGATTGGATAAATATTTAAAGAGTTATGGCGGGAAAACTTTTAAGGTTAAAATTTAACTATCTCCCTTATTATTGACTTTACAGAAAAAAATGTAAGAAAAATATTGTTTGAAATTAAAAGGCAAAACTTTTATTTAAATATAATTTTTTGATTGGATAAATATTTAAAGAGTTATGGCGGGAAAACTTTGAAGGTTAAAATTTAATTATCTCCATTGATATTGACTTTACAGAAAAAAATGTAAGACAAATATTGTTTAAAATTAAAATAAAATTCATTCATTTAAATACAAATTTTTGATTGGATAAATATTTAAAGCGTTATGGCGGGAAAAGTTTTAAGGTTAAAATTTAATTATCTCCATTGATATTGACTTTACAGAAAAAAATGTAAGACAAATATTGTTTGAAATTAATAGACAAATCTTTTATTTAAATACAATTTTTTGATTGGATATATATTTAAAGAGTTATGGCGGGAAATTTTTAAAGGTTAAAATTTAACTATCTCCCTTATTATTGACTTAACAGAAAAAAATGTAAAACAAATATTGTTTGAAATGAATAGGCAAATCTTTTATTTAAATACAATTTTGTGATTGGATAAACATTTAAAGAGTGATGGCGGGAAAACTTTTAAGGTTAAAATTTAATTATCTCCATTGATATTGACTTTACAGAAAAAAATGTAAGACAAATATTGTTTTAAATTGAAAGAAAATTCTTTCATTTAAATACAATTTATTGATTGGATAAATATTAAAAGAGTTATGGCGGGAAAACTTTTAAGGTTAAAATTTAACTATCTCCCTTATTATTGACTTTACAGAAAAATATGTAAGTAAAATATTGTTTAAAATAAAAAGACAAATCTTTTATTAAAATACAATTTTTTGATTGGATAAATATTTAAAGAGTTATGGCATGAAAACTTTTAAGGTTAAAATTTAACTATCTCCCTTATTATTGACATTACAGAACAAACTGTAAAAAGAATATTGTTTGAAATTTAAAGGCAAATCTTTTATTTAAATACAATTTTTTGATTGGATAAATATTTAAAGAGTTATGGCGGGAAAACTTTTAAGGTTAAAATTTAACTATCTCCCTTATTATTGACTTTACAGAAAAAAACGTAAGAAAAATATTGTTTGAAATTAAAAGGCAAATTTTTTATTATAATATAATTTTTTGATTGGATAAATATTTAAAGAGTTATGGCGTGAAAACTTTTAATGTTAAAATTTAATTATCTCCATTGATATTGACTTTACAGAAAAAAATGTAAGACAAATATTGTTTGAAATTAATAGGTACATCTTTTATTTTATTACATTTTCTTGATTGGATAAATATTTAAAGAGTTATGGCGGGTAAACTTTTAAGGTTAAAATTTAACTATCTCCCTTATTATTGACTTTACAGAAAAAAATGTAAAAAAAATATTGTTTGAAATTAAAAGGAAAATCTTTTATTTAAAGATAGTTTTTTGATTGGATAAATATTTAAAGAGTTATGGCGAGAAAACTTTTAAGGTTAAAATTTAATTATCTCCATTGATATTGACTTTACAGAAAAAAATGTATGACAAATATTGTTTGAAATTAATAGATACATCTTTTATTTAATTACATTTTTTTGATTGGATAAATATTTAAAGAGTTATGGCGGGAAAACTTTTAAGTTTAAAATTTAACTATCTCCCTTATTATTGACTTTACAGAAAAAAATGTAAGTAAAATATTGTTTAAAATTAAAAGACAAATCTTTCATTTAAATATAATTTTTTGATTGGATAAATATTTAAAGAGTTATGGCGGGAAAACTTTTAAGGTTAAAATTTATATATCTCCCTTATTATTGACTTTACAGAACAAACTGTAAATAGAATATTGTTTGAAATTTAAAGACAAATCTTTTATTTAAATACAATTTTTTGATTGGATAAATATTTAACCAGTTATGGCGGGAAAACTTTTAAGGTTAAAATTTAACTATCTCCCTTATTATTGACTTTACAGAAAAAAATGTAAAAAAAATATTGTTTGAAATTAAAAGGCAAATCTTTTACTTAAATATAATTTTTTGATTGGATAAATATTTAAAGAGTTATGGCGGGAAAACTTTTAAGGTTAAAATTTCACTATCTCCCTTATTATTTACTTTACAGAAAAAAATGTAAGAAAAATATTGTTTGAAATTAAAAGGCAAATCTTTTATTTTAATATAATTTTTTGATTGGATAAATATTTAAAGAGTTATGGCGGGAAAACTTTTAAGGTTAAAATTTAATTATCTCCATTGATATTGACTTTACAGAAAAAAATGTATGACAAATATTGTTTGAAATTAATAGATACATCTTTTATTTAATTACATTTTTTTGATTGGATAAATATTTAAAGAGTTATGGCGGGAAAACTTTTAAGTTTAAAATTTAACTATCTCCCTTATTATTGACTTTACAGAAAAAAATGTAAGTAAAATATTGTTTAAAATTAAAAGACAAATCTTTCATTTAAATATAATTTTTTGATTGGATAAATATTTAAAGAGTTATGGCGGGAAAACTTTTAAGGTTAAAATTTATATATCTCCCTTATTATTGACTTTACAGAACAAACTGTAAATAGAATATTGTTTGAAATTTAAAGACAAATCTTTTATTTAAATACAATTTTTTGATTGGATAAATATTTAACCAGTTATGGCGGGAAAACTTTTAAGGTTAAAATTTAACTATCTCCCTTATTATTGACTTTACAGAAAAAAATGTAAAAAAAATATTGTTTGAAATTAAAAGGCAAATCTTTTACTTAAATATAATTTTTTGATTGGATAAATATTTTAAGAGTTATGGCGGGAAAACTTTTAAGGTTAAAATTTAATTATCTCCATTGATATTGACTTTATAGAAAAAAATGTAAGACAAATATTGTTTAAAATTAAAAGAAAATTCTTTCATTTAAATACAAATTTTTGATTGGATAAATATTTAAAGAGTTATGGCGGGAAAACTTTTAAGGTTAAAATTTAACTATCTCCCTTATTATTGACTTTACAGAACAAACTGTAAAAAGAATATTGTTTGAAATTTAAAGACAAATCTTTTATTTAAATACAATTTTTTGATTGGATAAATATTTAAAGAGTTATGGCGGGAAAACTTTTAAGGTTAAAATTTCACTATCTCCCTTATTATTTACTTTACAGAAAAAAATGTAAGAAAAATATTGTTTGAAATTAAAAGGCAAATCTTTTATTTTAATATAATTTTTTGATTGGATAAATATTTAAAGAGTTATGGCGGGAAAACTTTTAAGGTTAAAATTTAATTATCTCCATTGATATTGACTTTACAGAAAAAAATGTCAGACAAATATTGTTTGAAATTAATAGATACATCTTTTATTTAATTACATTTTCTTGATTGGATAAATATTTAAAGAGTTATGGCGGGTAAACTTTTAAGGTTAAAATTTAACTATCTCCCTTATTATTGACTTTACAGAAAAAAATGTAAAAAAAATATTGTTTGAAATTAAAAGGCAAATCTTTAATTTAAATATAATTTTTTGATTGGATAAATATTTAAAGAGTTATGGCGAGAAAACTTTTAAGGTTAAAATTTAATTATCTCCATTGATATTGACTTTACAGAAAAAAATGTATGACAAATATTGTTTGAAATTAATAGATACATCTTTTATTTAATTACATTTTTTTGATTGGATAAATATTTAAAGAGTTATGGCGGGAAAACTTTTAAGGTTAAAATTTAACTATCTCCCTTAATATTGACTTTACAGATAAAAATGTAAGTAAAATATTGTTTAAAATTAAAAGACAAATCTTTCATTGAAATATAATTTTTTGATTGGATAAATATTTAAAGAGTTATGGCGGGAAAACTTTTAAGGTTAAAATTTAACTATCTCCCTTATTATTGACTTTACAGAACAAACTGTTAAAAGAATATTGTTTGAAATTTAAAGACAAATCTTTTATTTAAATACAATTTTTTGATTGGATAAATATTTAAAGAGTTATGGCGGGAAAACTTTTAAGGTTAAAATTTAACTATCTCCCTTATTATTGACTTTACAGAAAAAAATGTAAGAAAAATATTGTTTGAAATTAAAAGGCAAATCTTTTATTTAATTATAATTTTTTGATTGGATAAATATTTAAAGAGTTATGGCAGGGAAAACTTTTAAGGTTAAAATTTAACTATCTCCATTGATATTGACTTTATAGAAAAAAATGAAAGACAAATATTGTTTAAAATTAAAAGAAAATTCTTTCATCTAATTACAAATTTTTGATTGGATAAATATTTAAAGAGTTATGGCGGGAAAACTTTTAAGGTTAAAATTAAACTTTCTCCCTTATTATTGACTTTACAGAACAAACTGTAAAAAGAATATTGTTTGAAATTTAAAGACAAATCTTTTATTTAAATACAATTTTTTGATTGGATAAATATTTAAAGAGTTATGGCGGGAAAACTTTTAAGGTTAAAATTTAACTATCTCCCTTATTATTGACTTTACAGAAAAAAATGTAAGAAAAATATTGTTTGAAATAAAAGGCAAAACTTTTATTTAACTATAATTTTTTGATTGGATAAATATTTAAAGAGTTATGGCGGGAAAACTTTTAAGGTTAAAATTTAATTATCTCCATTGATATTGACTTTACAGAAAAAAATGTAAGACAAATATTGTTTAAAATTAAAATAAAATTCTTTCATTTAAATACAAATTTTTGATTGGATAAATATTTAAAGCGTTATGGCGGGAAAAGTTTTAAGGTTAAAATTTAATTATCTCCATTGATATTGACTTTACAGAAAAAAATGTAAGACAAATATTGTTTGAAATTAATAGACAAATCTTTTATTTAAATACAATTTTTTGATTGGATATATATTTAAAGAGTTATGGCGGGAAATTTTTAAAGGTTAAAATTTTACTATCTCCCTTATTATTGACTTTACAGAAAAAAATGTAAAACAAATATTGTTTGAAATGAATAGGCAAATCTTTTATTTAAATACAATTTTGTGATTGGATAAACATTTAAAGAGTGATGGCGGGAAAACTTTTAAGGTTAAAATTTAATTATCTCCATTGATATTGACTTTACAGAAAAAAATGTAAAACAAATATTGTTTTAAATTGAAAGAAAATTCTTTCATTTAAATACAATTTTTTGATTGGATAAATATTAAAAGAGTTATGGCGGGAAAACTTTTAAGGTTAAAAGTTAACTATCTCCTTTATTATTGTTTTTACAGAAAAATATGTAAGTAAAATATTGTTTTAAATAAAAAGACAAATCTTTTATTAAAATACAATTTTTTGATTGGATAAATATTTAAAGAGTTATGGCGGGAAAACTTTTAAGGTTAAAATTTAACTATCTCCCTTATTATTGACTTTACAGAACAAACTGTAAAAAGAATATTGTTTGAAATTTAAAGACAAATCTTTTATTTAATTACAATTTTTTGATTGGATAAATATTTAAAGAGTTATGGCGGGATAACTTTTAAGGTTAAAATTTAACTATCTCCCTTATTATTGACTTTACAGAAAAAAATGTAAAACAAATATTGTTTGAAATGAATAGGCAAATCTTTTATTTAAATACAATTTTGTGATTCGATAAACATTTAAAGAGTGATGGCGGGAAAACTTTTAAGGTTAAAATTTAATTATCTCCATTGATATTGACTTTACAGAAAAAAATGTAAGACAAATATTGTTTTAAATTGAAAAAAAATTCTTTCATTTAAATACAATTTTTTGATTGGATAAATATTAAAAGATTTATGGCGGGAAAACTTTTAAGGTTAAAATTTAACTATCTCCCTTATTATTGTTTTTACAGAAAAATATGTAAGTAAAGTATTGTTTAAAATAAAAAGACAAATCTTTTATTAAAATACAATTTTTTGATTGGATAAATATTTAAAGAGTTATGGCGGGAAAACTTTTAAGGTTAAAATTTAACTATCTCCCTTAATATTGACTTTACAGAACAAACTGTAAAAAGAATATTGTTTGAAATTTAAAGACAAATCTTTTATTTAAATACAATTTTTTGATTGGATAAATATTTAAAGAGTTATGGCGGGAAAGCTTTTAAGGTTTAAATTTAACTATCTCCCTTATTATTGACTTTACAGAAAAAAATGTGAGAAAAATATTGTTTGAAATTAAAAGGCAAATCTTTTATTTTAATATAATTTTTTGATTGGATAAATATTTAAAGAGTTATGGCGGGAAAACTTTTAAGGTTAAAATTTAATTATCTCCATTGATATTGACTTTATAGAGAAAATTGTAAGACAAATATTGTTTTAAATTAATAGACAAATCTTTTATTTAAATACAATTTTTTGATTGGATATATATTTAAAGAGTTATGGCGGGAAATTTTTTAAGGTTATAATTTAACTATCTCCCTTATTATTGACTTTACAGAAAAAAATGTAAAACAAATATTGTTTGAAATGAATAGGCAAATCTTTTATTTAAATACAATTTTGTGATTGGATAAACATTTAAAGAGTGATGGCGGGAAAACTTTTTAGGTTAAAATTTAATTATCTCCATTGATATTGACTTTACAGAAAAAAATGTAAGACAAATATTGTTTAAAATTGAAAGAAAATTCTTTCATTTAAATACAATTTTTTGATTGGATAAATATTAAAAGAGTTATGGCGGGAAAACTTTTAAGGTTAAAATTTAACTATCTCCCTTATTATTGACTTTACAGAAAAATATGTAAGTAAAATATTGTTTAAAATTAAAAGACAAATCTTTTATTAAAATACAATTTTTTGATTGGATAAATATTTAAAGAGTTATGGCGGGAAAACTTTTAAGGTTAAAATTTAATTATCTCCATTGATATTGACTTTACAGAAAAAAATGTAAGACAAATATTGTTTTAAATTGAAAAAAAATTCTTTCATTTAAATACAATTTTTTGATTGGATAAATATTAAAAGATTTATGGCGGGAAAACTTTTAAGGTTAAAATTTAACTATCTCCCTTATTATTGTTTTTACAGAAAAATATGTAAGTAAAATATTGTTTAAAATAAAAAGACAAATCTTTTATTAAAATACAATTTTTTGATTGGATAAATATTTAAAGAGTTATGGCGGGAAAACTTTTAAGGTTAAAATTTAACTATCTCCCTTAATATTGACTTTACAGAACAAACTGTAAAAAGAATATTGTTTGAAATTTAAAGACAAATCTTTTATTTAAATACAATTTTTTGATTGGATAAATATTTAAAGAGTTATGGCGGGAAAACTTTTAAGGTTTAAATTTAACTATCTCCCTTATTATTGACTTTACAGAAAAAAATGTAAGAAAAATATTGTTTGAAATTAAAAGGCAAATCTTTTATTTTAATATAATTTTTTGATTGGAGAAATATTTAAAGAGTTATGGCGGGAAAACTTTTAAGGTTAAAATTTAATTATCTCCATTGATATTGACTTTATAGAGAAAATTGTAAGACAAATATTGTTTTAAATTAATAGACAAATCTTTTATTTAAATACAATTTTTTGATTGGATATATATTTAAAGAGTTATGGCGGGAAATTTTTTAAGGTTATAATTTAACTATCTCCCTTATTATTGACTTTACAGAAAAAAATGTAAAACAAATATTGTTTGAAATGAATAGGCAAATCTTTTATTTAAATACAATTTTGTGATTGGATAAACATTTAAAGAGTGATGGCGGGAAAACTTTTTAGGTTAAAATTTAATTATCTCCATTGATATTGACTTTACAGAAAAAAATGTAAGACAAATATTGTTTAAAATTGAAAGAAAATTCTTTCATTTAAATACAATTTTTTGATTGGATAAATATTAAAAGAGTTATGGCGGGAAAACTTTTAAGGTTAAAATTTAACTATCTCCCTTATTATTGACTTTACAGAAAAATATGTAAGTAAAATATTGTTTAAAATTAAAAGACAAATCTTTTATTAAAATACAATTTTTTGATTGGATAAATATTTAAAGAGTTATGGCGGGAAAACTTTTAAGGTTAAAATTTAACTATCTCCCTTAATATTGACTTTACAGAACAAACTGTAAAAAGAATATTGTTTGAAATTTAAAGACAAATCTTTTATTTAAATACAATTTTTTGATTGTATAAATATTTAAAGAGTTATGGCGGGAAAACTTTTAAGGTTAAAATTTAACTATCTCTCTTATTATTGACTTTACAGAAAAAAATGTAAGAAAAATATTGTTTGAAATTAAAAGGCAAATCTTTTATTTAATTATAATTTTTTGATTGGATAAATATTTAAAGAGTTATGGCGGGAAAACTTTTAAGGTTAAAATTTAATTATCTCCATTGATATTGACTTTATAGAAAAAAATGTAAGACAAATATTGTTTAAAATTAAAAGAAAATTCTTTCATTTAAATACAAATTTTTGATTGGATAAATATTTAAAGAGTTATGGCGGGAAAACTTTTAAGGTTAAAATTTAATTATCTCCATTGATATTGACTTTACAGAAAAAAATGTTAGACAAATAGTGTTTAAAATTAAAAGACACATCTTTTATTTAAATACAATTTTTTGATTGGATATATATTTAAAGAGTTATGGCGGGAAATTTTTAAAGGTTAAAATTTAACTATCTCCCTTATTATTGACTTTACAGAAAAAAATGTAAAACAAATATTGTTTGAAATGAATAGGCAAATCTTTTATTTAAATACAATTTTGTGATTGGATAAACATTTAAAGAGTGATGGCGGGAAAACTTTTAAGGTTAAAATTTAATTATCTCCATTGATATTGACTTAACAGAAAAAAATGTAAGACAAATATTGTTTTAAATTGAAAGAAAATTCTTTCATTTAAATACAATTTTTTGATTGGATAAATATTAAAAGAGTTATGGCGGGAAAACTTTTAAGGTTAAAAGTTAACTATCTCCCTTATTATTGTTTTTACAGAAAAATATGTAAGTAAAATATTGTTTAAAATAAAAAGACAAATCTTTTATTAAAATACAATTTTTTGATTGGATAAATATTTAAAGAGTTATGGCGGGAAAACTTTTAAGGTTAAAATTTAACTATCTCCCTTATTATTGACTTTACAGAAAAAAATGTAAAAAAAATATTGTTTGAAATTAAAAGGCAAATCTTTTATTTAAATATAATTTTTTGATTGGATAAATATTTAAAGAGTTATGGCGAGAAAACTTTTAAGGTTAAAATTTAATTATCTCCATTGATATTGACTTTACAGAAAAAAATGTATGACAAATATTGTTTGAAATTAATAGATACATCTTTTATTTAATTACATTTTTTTGATTGGATAAATATTTAAAGAGTTATGGCGGGAAAACTTTTAAGGTTAAAATTTAACTATCTCCCTTATTATTGACTTTACAGAAAAAAATGTAAGTAAAATATTGTTTAAAATTAAAAGACAAATCTTTCATTTAATTATAATTTTTTGATTGGATAAATATTTAAAGAGTTATGGCGGGAAAACTTTTAAGGTTAAAATTTAACTATCTCCCTTATTATTGACTTTACAGAAAAAAATGTAAGAAAAATATTGTTTGAAATTAAAAGGCAAATCTTTTATTTAAATATAATTTTTTGATTGGATGAATATTTAAAGAGTTATGGCGGGAAAACTTTTAAGGTTAAAATTTAATTATCTCCATTGATATTGACTTTATAGAAAAAAATGAAAGACAAATATTGTTTAAAATTAAATGAAAATTCTTTCATTTAAATACAAATTTTTGATTGGATAAATATTTAAAGAGTTATGGCGGGAAAACTTTTAAGGTTAAAATTTAACTATCTCCCTTATTATTGACTTTACAGAACAAACTGTAAAAAGAATATTGTTTGAAATTTACAGACAAATCTTTTATTTAAATACAATTTTTTGATTGGATAAATATTTAAAGAGTTATGGCGGGAAAACTTTTAAGGTTAAAATTTAACTATCTGCCTTATTATTGACTTTACAGAAAAAAATGTTAGAAAAATATTGTTTGAAATTAAAAGGCAAAACTTTTATTTAAATATAATTTTTTGATTGGATAAATATTTAAAGAGTTATGGCGGGAAAACTTTTAAGGTTAAAATTTAATTATCTCCATTGATATTGACTTTACAGAAAAAAATGTAAGACAAATATTGTTTAAAATTAAAATAAAATTCTTTCATTTAAATACAAATTTTTGATTGGATAAATATTTAAAGCGTTATGGCGGGAAAAGTTTTATGGTTAAAATTTAATTATCTCCATTGATATTGACTTTACAGAAAAAAATGTAAAACAAATATTGTTTGAAATTAATAGACAAATCTTTTATTTACATACAATTTTTTGATTGGATATATGTTTAAAGAGTTATGGCGGGAAATTTTTAAAGGTTAAAATTTAACTATCTCCCTTTTTATTGACTTTACAGAAAAAAATGTAAAACAAATATTGTTTGAAATGAATAGGCAAATCTTTTGTTTAAATACAATTTTGTGATTGGATAAACATTTAAAGAGTGATGGCGGGAAAACTTTTAAGGTTAAAATTTAATTATCTCCATTGATATTGACTTTACAGAAAAAAATGTAAGACAAATATTGTTTTAAATTGAAAGAAAATTCTTTCATTTAAATACAATTTTTTGATTGGATAAATATTAAAAGAGTTATGGCGGGAAAACTTTTAAGGTTAAAATTTAACTATCTCCCTTATTATTGACTTTACAGAAAAAAATGTAAGAAAAATATTGTTTGAAATTAAAAGGCAAATCTTTTATTTAATTATAATTTTTTGATTGGATAAATATTTAAAGAGTTATGGCGGGAAAACTTTTAAGGTTAAAATTTAATTATCTCCATTGATATTGACTTTATAGAGAAAATTGTAAGACAAATATTGTTTGAAATTAATAGACAAATCTTTTATTTTAATACAATTTTTTGATTGGATATATATTTAAAGAGTTATGGCGGGAAATTTTTTAAGGTATTAATTTAACTATCTCCCTTATTATTGACTTTACAGAAAAAAATGTAAAACAAATATTGTTTGAAATGAATAGGCAAATCTTTTATTAAAATACAATTTTGTGATTGGATAAACATTTAAAGAGTGATGGCGGGAAAACTTTTTAGGTTAAAATTTAATTATCTCCATTGATATTGACTTTACAGAAAAAAATGTAAGACAAATATTGTTTAAAATTGAAAGAAAATTCTTTCATTTAAATACAATTTTTTGATTGGATAAATATTAAAAGAGTTATGGCGGGAAAACTTTTAAGGTTAAAATTTAACTATCTCCCTTATTATTGACTTTACAGAAAAATATGTAAGTAAAATATTGTTTAAAATTAAAAGACAAATCTTTTATTAAAATACAATTTTTTGATTGGATAAATATTTAAAGAGTTATGGCGGGAAAACTTTTAAGGTTAAAATTTAACTATCTCCCTTAATATTGACTTTACAGAACAAACTGTAAAAAGAATATTGTTTGAAATTTAAAGACAAATCTTTTATTTAAATACAATTTTTTGATTGTATAAATATTTAAAGAGTTATGGCGGGAAAACTTTTAAGGTTAAAATTTAACTATCTCTCTTATTATTGACTTTACAGAAAAAAATGTAAGAAAAATATTGTTTGAAATTAAAAGGCAAATCTTTTATTTAATTATAATTTTTTGATTGGATAAATATTTAAAGAGTTATGGCGGGAAAACTTTTAAGGTTAAAATTTAATTATCTCCATTGATATTGACTTTATAGAAAAAAATGTAAGACAAATATTGTTTAAAATTAAAAGAAAATTCTTTCATTTAAATACAAATTTTTGATTGGATAAATATTATAAGAGTTATGGCGGGAAAACTTTTAAGGTTAAAATTTAATTATCTCCATTGATATTGACTTTACAGAAAAAAATGTTAGACAAATAGTGTTTAAAATTAAAAGACACATCTTTTATTCAAATACAATTTTTTGATTGGATAAATATTTAAAGAGTTATGGCGGGAAAACTTTTAAGGTTAAAATTTAACTATCTCCCTTAATATTGACTTTACAGAAAAAAATGTAAGTAAAATATTGTTTAAAATTAAAAGACAAATCTTTCATTGAAATATAATTATTTGATTGGATAAATATTTAAAGAGTTATGGCGGGAAAACTTTTAAGGTTAAAATTTAACTATCTCCCTTATTATTGACTTTACAGAACAAACTGTAAAAAGAATATTGTTTGAAATTTAAAGACAAATCTTTTATTTAAATACAATTTTTTGATTGGATAAATATTTAAAGAGTTATGGCGGGAAAACTTTTAAGGTTAAAATTTAACTATCTCCCTTATTATTGACTTTACAGAAAAAAATGTAAGAAAAATATTGTTTGAAATTAAAAGGCAAATCTTTTATTTAATTATAATTTTTTGATTGGATAAATATTTAAAGAGTTATGGCGGGAAAACTTTTAAGGTTAAAATTTAATTATCTCCATTGATATTGACTTTATAGAAAAAAATGAAAGACAAATATTGTTTAAAATTAAAAGAAAATTCTTTCATTTAAATACAAATTTTTGATTGGATAAATATTTAAAGAGTTATGGCGGGAAAACTTTTAAGGTTAAAATTAAACTATCTCCCTTATTATTGACTTTACAGAACAAACTGTAAAAAGAATATTGTTTGAAATTTAAAGACAAATCTTTTATTTAAATACAATTTTTTGATTGGATAAATATTTAAAGAGTTATGGCGGGAAAACTTTTAAGGTTAAAATTTAACTATCTCCCTTATTATTGACTTTACAGAAAAAAATGTAATAAAAATATTGTTTGAAATAAAAGGAAAAACTTTTATTTAAATATAATTTTTTGATTGGATAAATATTTAAAGAGTTATGGCGGGAAAACTTTTAAGGTTAAAATTTAATTATCTCCATTGATATTGACTTTACAGAAAAAAATGTAAGAAAAATATTGTTTAAAATTAAAATAAAATTCTTTCATTTAAATACAAATTTTTGATTGGATAAATATTTAAAGCGTTATGGCGGGAAAAGTTTTAAGGTTAAAATTTCATTATCTCCATTGATATTGACTTTACAGAAAAAAATGTAAGACAAATATTGTTTGAAATTAATAGACAAATCTTTTATTTAAATACAATTTTTTGATTGGATATATATTTAAAGAGTTATGGCGGGAAATTTTTAAAGGTTAAAATTTAACTATCTCCCTTATTATTGACTTTACAGAAAAAAATGTAAAACAAATATTGTTTGAAATGAATAGGCAAATCTTTTATTTAAATACAATTTTGTGATTGGATAAACATTTAAAGAGTGATGGCGGGAAAACTTTTAAGGTTAAAATTTAATTATCTCCATTGATATTGACTTTACAGAAAAAAATGTAAGACAAATATTGTTTTAAATTGAAAGAAAATTCTTTCATTTAAATACAATTTTTTGATTGGATAAATATTAAAAGAGTTATGGCGGGAAAACTTTTAAGGTTAAAAGTTAACTATCTCCTTTATTATTGTTTTTACAGAAAAATATGTAAGTAAAATATTGTTTAAAATAAAAAGACAAATCTTTTATTAAAATACAATTTTTTGATTGGATAAATATTTAAAGAGTTATGGCGGGAAAACTTTTAAGGTTAAAATTTAACTATCTCCCTTAATATTGACTTTACAGAACAAACTGTAAAAAGAATATTGTTTGAAATTTAAAGACAAATCTTTTATTTAAATACAATTTTTTGATTGTATAAATATTTAAAGAGTTATGGCGGGAAAACTTTTAAGGTTAAAATTTAACTATCTCTCTTATTATTGACTTTACAGAAAAAAATGTAAGAAAAATATTGTTTGAAATTAAAAGGCAAATCTTTTATTTAATTATAATTTTTTGATTGGATAAATATTTAAAGAGTTATGGCGGGAAAACTTTTAAGGTTAAAATTTAATTATCTCCATTGATATTGACTTTATAGAAAAAAATGTAAGACAAATATTGTTTAAAATTAAAAGAAAATTCTTTCATTTAAATACAAATTTTTGATTGGATAAATATTTAAAGAGTTATGGCGGGAAAACTTTTAAGGTTAAAATTTAACTATCTCTCTTATTATTGACTTTACAGAAAAAAATGTAGGAAAAATATTGTTTGAAATTAAAAGGCAAATCTTTTATTTAATTATAATTTTTTGATTGGATAAATATTTAAAGAGTTATGGCGGGAAAACTTTTAAGGTTAAAATTTAATTATCTCCATTGATATTGACTTTATAGAAAAAAATGTAAGACAAATATTGTTTAAAATTAAAAGAAAATTCTTTCATTTAAATACAAATTTTTGATTGGATAAATATTTAAAGAGTTATGGCGGGAAAACTTTTAAGGTTAAAATTTAATTATCTCCATTGATATTGACTTTACAGAAAAAAATGTTAGACAAATAGTGTTTAAAATTAAAAGACACATCTTTTATTTAACTACAATTTTTTGATTGGATAAATATTTAAAGAGTTATGGCGGGAAAACTTTTAAGGTTAAAATTTAACTATCTCCCTTAATATTGACTTTACAGAAAAAAATGTAAGTAAAATATTGTTTAAAATTAAAAGACAAATCTTTCATTGAAATATAATTATTTGATTGGATAAATATTTAAAGAGTTATGGCGGGAAAACTTTTAAGGTTAAAATTTAACTATCTCCCTTATTATTGACTTTACAGAACAAACTGTAAAAAGAATATTGTTTGAAATTTAAAGACAAATCTTTTATTTAAATACAATTTTTTGATTGGATAAATATTTAAAGAGTTATGGCGGGAAAACTTTTAAGGTTAAAATTTAACTATCTCCCTTATTATTGACTTTACAGAAAAAAATGTAAGAAAAATATTGTTTGAAATTAAAAGGCAAATCTTTAATTTAATTATAATTTTTTGATTTGATAAATATTTAAAGAGTTATGGCGGGAAAACTTTTAAGGTTAAAATTTAATTATCTCCATTGATATTGACTTTATAGAAAAAAATGAAAGACAAATATTGTTTTAAACTAAAAGAAAATTCTTTCATTTAAATACAAATTTTTGATTTGATAAATATTTAAAGAGTTATGGCGGGAAAACTTTTAAGGTTAAAATTAAACTATCTCCCTTATTATTGACTTTACAGAACAAACTGTAAAAAGAATATTGTTTGAAATTTAAAGACAAATCTTTTATTTAAATACAATTTTTTGATTGGATAAATATTTAAAGAGTTATGGCGGGAAAACTTTTAAGGTTAAAACTTAACTATCTCCCTTATTATTGACTTTACAGAAAAAAATGTAAGAAAAATATTGTTTGAAATAAAAGGAAAAACTTTTATTTAAATATAATTTTTTGATTGGATAAATATTTAAAGAGTTATGGCGGGAAAACTTTTAAGGTTAAAATTTAATTATCTCCATTGATATTGACTTTACAGAAAAAAATGTAAGACAAATATTGTTTAAAATTAAAATAAAATTCTTTCATTTAAATACAAATTTTTGATTGGATAAATATTTAAAGCGTTATGGCGGGAAAAGTTTTAAGGTTAAAATTTAATTATCTCCATTGATATTGACTTTACAGAAAAAAATGTAAGACAAATATTGTTTGAAATTAATAGACAAATCTTTTATTTAAATACAATTTTTTGATTGGATATATATTTAAAGAGTTATGGCGGGAAATTTTTAAAGGTTAAAATTTAACTATCTCCCTTATTATTGACTTTACAGAAAAAAATGTAAAACAAATATTGTTTGAAATGAATAGGCAAATCTTTTATTTAAATACAATTTTGTGATTGGATAAACATTTAAAGAGTGATGGCGGGAAAACTTTTAAGGTTAAAATTTAATTATCTCCATTGATATTGACTTTACAGAAAAAAATGTAAGACAAATATTGTTTTAAATTGAAAGAAAATTCTTTCATTTAAATACAATTTTTTGATTGGATAAATATTAAAAGAGTTATGGCGGGAAAACTTTTAAGGTTAAAAGTTAACTATCTCCTTTATTATTGTTTTTACAGAAAAATATGTAAGTAAAATATTGTTTAAAATAAAAAGACAAATCTTTTATTAAAATACAATTTTTTGATTGGATAAATATTTAAAGAGTTATGGCGGGAAAACTTTTAAGGTTAAAATTTAACTATCTCCCTTATTATTGACTTTACAGAACAAACTGTAAAAAGAATATTGTTTGAAATTTAAAGACAAATCTTTTATTTAATTACAATTTTTTGATTGGATAAATATTTAAAGAGTTATGGCGGGAAAACTTTTAAGGTTAAAATTTAACTATCTCCCTTATTATTGACTTTACAGAAAAAAATGTAAAACAAATATTGTTTGAAATGAATAGGCAAATCTTTTATTTAAATACAATTTTGTGATTCGATAAACATTTAAAGAGTGATGGCGGGAAAACTTTTAAGGTTAAAATTTAATTATCTCCATTGATATTGACTTTACAGAAAAAAATGTAAGACAAATATTGTTTTAAATTGAAAAAAAATTCTTTCATTTAAATACAATTTTTTGATTGGATAAATATTAAAAGATTTATGGCGGGAAAACTTTTAAGGTTAAAATTTAACTATCTCTCTTATTATTGTTTTTACAGAAAAATATGTAAGTAAAATATTATTTAAAATAAAAAGACAAATCTTTTATTAAAATACAATTTTTTGATTGGATAAATATTTAAAGAGTTATGGCGGGAAAACTTTTAAGGTTAAAATTTAACTATCTCCCTTAATATTGACTTTACAGAACAAACTGTAAAAAGAATATTGTTTGAAATTTAAAGGCAAATCTTTTATTTAAATACAATTTTTTGATTGGATAAATATTTAAAGAGTTATGGCGGGAAAACTTTTAAGGTTTAAATTTAACTATCTCCCTTATTATTGACTTTACAGAAAAAAATGTAAGAAAAATATTGTTTGAAATTAAAAGGCAAATCTTTTATTTTACTATAATTTTTTGATTGGATAAATATTTAAAGAGTTATGGCGGGAAAACTTTTAAGGTTAAAATTTAATTATCTCCATTGATATTGACTTTATAGAGAAAATTGTAAGACAAATATTGTTTTAAATTAATAGACAAATCTTTTATTTAAATACAATTTTTTGATTGGATATATATTTAAAGAGTTATGGCGGGAAATTTTTTAAGGTTATAATTTAACTATCTCCCTTATTATTGACTTTACAGAAAAAAATGTAAAACAAATATTGTTTGAAATGAATAGGCAAATCTTTTATTTAAATACAATTTTGTGATTGGATAAACATTTAAAGAGTGATGGCGGGAAAACTTTTTAGGTTAAAATTTAATTATCTCCATTGATATTGACTTTACAGAAAAAAATGTAAGACAAATATTGTTTAAAATTGAAAGAAAATTCTTTCATTTAAATACAATTTTTTGATTGGATAAATATTAAAAGAGTTATGGCGGGAAAACTTTTAAGGTTAAAATTTAACTATCTCCCTTATTATTGACTTTACAGAAAAATATGTAAGTAAAATATTGTTTAAAATTAAAAGACAAATCTTTTATTAAAATACAATTTTTTGATTGGATAAATATTTAAAGAGTTATGGCGGGAAAACTTTTAAGGTTAAAATTTAACTATCTCCCTTAATATTGACTTTACAGAACAAACTGTAAAAAGAATATTGTTTGAAATTTAAAGACAAATCTTTTATTTAAATACAATTTTTTGATTGTATAAATATTTAAAGAGTTATGGCGGGAAAACTTTTAAGGTTAAAATTTAACTATCTCTCTTATTATTGACTTTACAGAAAAAAATGTAAGAAAAATATTGTTTGAAATTAAAAGGCAAATCTTTTATTTAATTATAATTTTTTGATTGGATAAATATTTAAAGAGTTATGGCGGGAAAACTTTTAAGGTTAAAATTTAATTATCTCCATTGATATTGACTTTATAGAAAAAAATGTAAGACAAATATTGTTTAAAATTAAAAGAAAATTCTTTCATTTAAATACAAATTTTTGATTGGATAAATATTTTAAGAGTTATGGCGGGAAAACTTTTAAGGTTAAAATTTAATTATCTCCATTGATATTGACTTTACAGAAAAAAATGTAAGACAAATATTGTTTGAAATTAATAGACAAATCTTTTATTTAAATACAATTTTTTGATTGGATATATATTTAAAGAGTTATGGCGGGAAATTTTTAAAGGTTAAAATTTAACTATCTCCCTTATTATTGACTTTACAGAAAAAAATGTAAAACAAATATTGTTTGAAATGAATAGGCAAATCTTTTATTTAAATACAATTTTGTGATTGGATAAACATTTAAAGAGTGATGGCGGGAAAACTTTTAAGGTTAAAATTTAATTATCTCCATTGATATTGACTTTACAGAAAAAAATGTAAGACAAATATTGTTTTAAATTGAAAGAAAATTCTTTCATTTAAATACAATTTTTTGATTGGATAAATATTAAAAGAGTTATGGCGGGAAAACTTTTAAGGTTAAAAGTTAACTATCTCCTTTATTATTGTTTTTACAGAAAAATATGTAAGTAAAATATTGTTTAAAATAAAAAGACAAATCTTTTATTAAAATACAATTTTTTGATTGGATAAATATTTAAAGAGTTATGGCGGGAAAACTTTTAAGGTTAAAATTTAACTATCTCCCTTATTATTGACTTTACAGAACAAACTGTAAAAAGAATATTGTTTGAAATTTAAAGACAAATCTTTTATTTAATTACAATTTTTTGATTGGATAAATATTTAAAGAGTTATGGCGGGAAAACTTTTAAGGTTAAAATTTAACTATCTCCCTTATTATTGACTTTACAGAAAAAAATGTAAAACAAATATTGTTTGAAATGAATAGGCAAATCTTTTATTTAAATACAATTTTGTGATTCGATAAACATTTAAAGAGTGATGGCGGGAAAACTTTTAAGGTTAAAATTTAATTATCTCCATTGATATTGACTTTACAGAAAAAAATGTAAGACAAATATTGTTTTAAATTGAAAAAAAATTCTTTCATTTAAATACAATTTTTTGATTGGATAAATATTAAAAGATTTATGGCGGGAAAACTTTTAAGGTTAAAATTTAACTATCTCTCTTATTATTGTTTTTACAGAAAAATATGTAAGTAAAATATTATTTAAAATAAAAAGACAAATCTTTTATTAAAATACAATTTTTTGATTGGATAAATATTTAAAGAGTTATGGCGGGAAAACTTTTAAGGTTAAAATTTAACTATCTCCCTTAATATTGACTTTACAGAACAAACTGTAAAAAGAATATTGTTTGAAATTTAAAGGCAAATCTTTTATTTAAATACAATTTTTTGATTGGATAAATATTTAAAGAGTTATGGCGGGAAAACTTTTAAGGTTTAAATTTAACTATCTCCCTTATTATTGACTTTACAGAAAAAAATGTAAGAAAAATATTGTTTGAAATTAAAAGGCAAATCTTTTATTTTACTATAATTTTTTGATTGGATAAATATTTAAAGAGTTATGGCGGGAAAACTTTTAAGGTTAAAATTTAATTATCTCCATTGATATTGACTTTATAGAGAAAATTGTAAGACAAATATTGTTTTAAATTAATAGACAAATCTTTTATTTAAATACAATTTTTTGATTGGATATATATTTAAAGAGTTATGGCGGGAAATTTTTTAAGGTTATAATTTAACTATCTCCCTTATTATTGACTTTACAGAAAAAAATGTAAAACAAATATTGTTTGAAATGAATAGGCAAATCTTTTATTTAAATACAATTTTGTGATTGGATAAACATTTAAAGAGTGATGGCGGGAAAACTTTTTAGGTTAAAATTTAATTATCTCCATTGATATTGACTTTACAGAAAAAAATGTAAGACAAATATTGTTTAAAATTGAAAGAAAATTCTTTCATTTAAATACAATTTTTTGATTGGATAAATATTAAAAGAGTTATGGCGGGAAAACTTTTAAGGTTAAAATTTAACTATCTCCCTTATTATTGACTTTACAGAAAAATATGTAAGTAAAATATTGTTTAAAATTAAAAGACAAATCTTTTATTAAAATACAATTTTTTGATTGGATAAATATTTAAAGAGTTATGGCGGGAAAACTTTTAAGGTTAAAATTTAACTATCTCCCTTAATATTGACTTTACAGAACAAACTGTAAAAAGAATATTGTTTGAAATTTAAAGACAAATCTTTTATTTAAATACAATTTTTTGATTGTATAAATATTTAAAGAGTTATGGCGGGAAAACTTTTAAGGTTAAAATTTAACTATCTCTCTTATTATTGACTTTACAGAAAAAAATGTAAGAAAAATATTGTTTGAAATTAAAAGGCAAATCTTTTATTTAATTATAATTTTTTGATTGGATAAATATTTAAAGAGTTATGGCGGGAAAACTTTTAAGGTTAAAATTTAATTATCTCCATTGATATTGACTTTATAGAAAAAAATGTAAGACAAATATTGTTTAAAATTAAAAGAAAATTCTTTCATTTAAATACAAATTTTTGATTGGATAAATATTTTAAGAGTTATGGCGGGAAAACTTTTAAGGTTAAAATTTAATTATCTCCATTGATATTGACTTTACAGAAAAAAATGTTAGACAAATAGTGTTTAAAATTAAAAGACACATCTTTTATTTAAATACAATTTTTTGATTGGATATTTATTTAAAGAGTTATGGCAGGAAATTTTTAAAGGTTAAAATTTAACTATCTCCCTTATTATTGACTTTACAGAAAAAAATGTAAAACAAATATTGTTTGAAATGAATAGGCAAATCTTTTATTTAAATACAATTTTGTGATTGGATAAACATTTAAAGAGTGATGGCGGGAAAACTTTTAATGTTAAAATTTAATTATCTCCATTGATATTGACTTTACAGAAAAAAATGTAAGACAAATATTGTTTTAAATTGAAAGAAAATTCTTTCATTTAAATACAATTTTTTGATTGGATAAATATTAAAAGAGTTATGGCGGGAAAACTTTTAAGGTTAAAAGTTAACTATCTCCCTTATTATTGTTTTTACAGAAAAATATGTAAGTAAAATATTGTTTAAAATAAAAAGACAAATCTTTTATTAAAATACAATTTTTTGATTGGATAAATATTTAAAGAGTTATGGCGGGAAAACTTTTAAGGTTAAAATTTAACTATCTCCCTTATTATTGACTTTACAGAAAAAAATGTAAAAAAAATATTGTTTGAAATTAAAAGGCAAATCTTTTATTTAAATATAATTTTTTGATTGGATAAATATTTAAAGAGTTATGGCGAGAAAACTTTTAAGGTTAAAATTTAATTATCTCCATTGATATTGACTTTACAGAAAAAAATGTATGACAAATATTGTTTGAAATTAATAGATACATCTTTTATTTAATTACATTTTTTTGATTGGATAAATATTTAAAGAGTTATGGCGGGAAAACTTTTAAGGTTAAAATTTAACTATCTCCCTTATTATTGACTTTACAGAAAAAAATGTAAGTAAAATATTGTTTAAAATTAAAAGACAAATCTTTCATTTAATTATAATTTTTTGATTGGATAAATATTTAAAGAGTTATGGCGGGAAAACTTTTAAGGTTAAAATTTAACTGTCTCCCTTATTATTGACTTTACAGAACAAACTGTAAGAAGAATCTTGTTTGAAATTTAAAGACAAATCTTTTATTTAAATACAATTTTTTGATTGGATAAATATTTAAAGAGTTATGGCGGGAAAACTTTTAAGGTTAAAATTTAACTATCTCCCTTATTATTGACTTTACAGAAAAAAATGTAAAACAAATATTGTTTGAAATGAATAGGCAAATCTTTTATTTAAATACAATTTTGTGATTCGATAAACATTTAAAGAGTTATGGCGGGAAAACTTTTAAGGTTAAAATTTAATTATCTCCATTGATATTGACTTTACAGAAAAAAATGTAAGACAAATATTGTTTTAAATTGAAAGAAAATTCTTTCATTTAAATACAATTTTTTGATTGGATAAATATTAAAAGAGTTATGGCGGGAAAACTTTTAAGGTTAAAAGTTAACTATCTCCTTTATTATTGTTTTTACAGAAAAATATGTAAGTAAAATATTGTTTAAAATAAAAAGACAAATCTTTTATTAAAATACAATTTTTTGATTGGATAAATATTTAAAGAGTTATGGCGGGAAAACTTTTAAGGTTAAAATTTAACTATCTCCCTTATTATTGACTTTACAGAACAAACTGTAAAAAGAATATTGTTTGAAATTTAAAGACAAATCTTTTATTTAATTACAATTTTTTGATTGGATAAATATTTAAAGAGTTATGGCGGGAAAACTTTTAAGGTTAAAATTTAACTATCTCCCTTATTATTGACTTTACAGAAAAAAATGTAAAACAAATATTGTTTGAAATGAATAGGCAAATCTTTTATTTAAATACAATTTTGTGATTCGATAAACATTTAAAGAGTGATGGCGGGAAAACTTTTAAGGTTAAAATTTAATTATCTCCATTGATATTGACTTTACAGAAAAAAATGTAAGACAAATATTGTTTTAAATTGAAAAAAAATTCTTTCATTTAAATACAATTTTTTGATTGGATAAATATTAAAAGATTTATGGCGGGAAAACTTTTAAGGTTAAAATTTAACTATCTCCCTTATTATTGTTTTTACAGAAAAATATGTAAGTAAAATATTGTTTAAAATAAAAAGACAAATCTTTTATTAAAATACAATTTTTTGATTGGATAAATATTTAAAGAGTTATGGCGGGAAAACTTTTAAGGTTAAAATTTAACTATCTCCCTTAATATTGACTTTACAGAACAAACTGTAAAAAGAATATTGTTTGAAATTTAAAGACAAATCTTTTATTTAAATACAATTTTTTGATTGGATAAATATTTAAAGAGTTATGGCGGGAAAACTTTTAAGGTTTAAATTTAACTATCTCCCTTATTATTGACTTTACAGAAAAAAATGTAAGAAAAATATTGTTTGAAATTAAAAGGCAAATCTTTTATTTTAATATAATTTTTTGATTGGATAAATATTTAAAGAGTTATGGCGGGAAAACTTTTAAGGTTAAAATTTAATTATCTCCATTGATATTGACTTTATAGAGAAAATTGTAAGACAAATATTGTTTGAAATTAATAGACAAATCTTTTATTTAAATAAAATTTTTTGATTGGATATATATTTAAAGAGTTATGGCGGGAAATTTTTTAAGGTTATAATTTAACTATCTCCCTTATTATTGACTTTACAGAAAAAAATGTAAAACAAATATTGTTTGAAATGAATAGGCAAATCTTTTATTTAAATACAATTTTGTGATTGGATAAACATTTAAAGAGTGATGGCGGGAAAACTTTTTAGGTTAAAATTTAATTATCTCCATTGATATTGACTTTACAGAAAAAAATGTAAAACAAATATTGTTTAAAATTGAAAGAAAATTCTTTCATTTAAATACAATTTTTTGATTGGATAAATATTAAAAGAGTTATGGCGGGAAAACTTTTAAGGTTAAAATTTAACTATCTCCCTTATTATTGACTTTACAGAAAAATATGTAAGTAAAATATTGTTTAAAATTAAAAGACAAATCTTTTATTAAAATACAATTTTTTGATTGGATAAATATTTAAAGAGTTATGGCGGGAAAACTTTTAAGGTTAAAACTTAACTATCTCCCTTAATATTGACTTTACAGAACAAACTGTAAAAAGAATATTGTTTGAAATTTAAAGACAAATCTTTTATTTAAATACAATTTTTTGATTGTATAAATATTTAAAGAGTTATGGCGGGAAAACTTTTAAGGTTAAAATTTAACTATCTCTCTTATTATTGACTTTACAGAAAAAAATGTAAGAAAAATATTGTTTGAAATTAAAAGGCAAATCTTTTATTTAATTATAATTTTTTGATTGGATAAATATTTAAAGAGTTATGGCGGGAATACTTTTAAGGTTAAAATTTAATTATCTCCATTGATATTGACTTTATAGAAAAAAATGTAAGACAAATATTGTTTAAAATTAAAAGAAAATTCTTTCATTTAAATACAAATTTTTGATTGGATAAATATTTAAAGAGTTATGGCGGGAAAACTTTTAAGGTTAAAATTTAATTATCTCCATTGATATTGACTTTACAGAAAAAAATGTTAGACAAATAGTGTTTAAAATTAAAAGACACATCTTTTATTTAAATACAATTTTTTGATTGGATATATATTTAAAGAGTTATGGCGGGAAATTTTTAAAGGTTAAAATTTAACTATCTCCCTTATTATTGACTTTACAGAAAAAAATGTAAAACAAATATTGTTTGAAATGAATAGGCAAATCTTTTATTTAAATACAATTTTGTGATTGGATAAACATTTAAAGAGTGATGGCGGGAAAACTTTTAAGGTTAAAATTTAATTATCTCCATTGATATTGACTTTACAGAAAAAAATGTAAGACAAATATTGTTTTAAATTGAAAGAAAATTCTTTCATTTAAATACAATTTTTTGATTGGATAAATATTAAAAGAGTTATGGCGGGAAAACTTTTAAGGTTAAAAGTTAACTATCTCCCTTATTATTGTTTTTACAGAAAAATATGTAAGTAAAATATTGTTTAAAATAAAAAGACAAATCTTTTATTAAAATACAATTTTTTGATTGGATAAATATTTAAAGAGTTATGGCGGGAAAACTTTTAAGGTTAAAATTTAATTATCTCCATTGATATTGACTTTATAGAAAAAAATGAAAGACAAATATTGTTTAAAATTAAAAGAAAATTCTTTCATTTAAATACAAATTTTTGATTGGATAAATATTTAAAGAGTTATGGCGGGAAAACTTTTAAGGTTAAAATTAAACTATCTCCCTTATTATTGACTTTACAGAACAAACTGTAAAAAGAATATTGTTTGAAATTTAAAGACAAATCTTTTATTTAAATACAATTTTTTGATTGGATAAATATTTAAAGAGTTATGGCGGGAAAACTTTTAAGGTTAAAATTTAACTATCTCCCTTATTATTGACTTTACAGAAAAATATGTAAGTAAAATATTGTTTAAAATTAAAAGACAAATCTTTTATTAAAATACAATTTTTTGATTGGATAAATATTTAAAGAGTTATGGCGGGAAAACTTTTAAGGTTAAAACTTAACTATCTCCCTTAATATTGACTTTACAGAACAAACTGTAAAAAGAATATTGTTTGAAATTTAAAGACAAATCTTTTATTTAAATACAATTTTTTGATTGTATAAATATTTAAAGAGTTATGGCGGGAAAACTTTTAAGGTTAAAATTTAACTATCTCTCTTATTATTGACTTTACAGAAAAAAATGTAAGAAAAATATTGTTTGAAATTAAAAGGCAAATCTTTTATTTAATTATAATTTTTTGATTGGATAAATATTTAAAGAGTTATGGCGGGAATACTTTTAAGGTTAAAATTTGATTATCTCCATTGATATTGACTTTATAGAAAAAAATGTAAGACAAATATTGTTTAAAATTAAAAGAAAATTCTTTCATTTAAATACAAATTTTTGATTGGATAAATATTTAAAGAGTTATGGCGGGAAAACTTTTAAGGTTAAAATTTAATTATCTCCATTGATATTGACTTTACAGAAAAAAATGTTAGACAAATAGTGTTTAAAATTAAAAGACACATCTTTTATTTAAATACAATTTTTTGATTGGATATATATTAAAAGAGTTATGGCGGGAAATTTTTAAAGGTTAAAATTTAACTATCTCCCTTATTATTGACTTTACAGAAAAAAATGTAAAACAAATATTGTTTGAAATGAATAGGCAAATCTTTTATTTAAATACAATTTTGTGATTGGATAAACATTTAAAGAGTGATGGCGGGAAAACTTTTAAGGTTAAAATTTAATTATCTCCATTGATATTGACTTTACAGAAAAAAATGTAAGACAAATATTGTTTTAAATTGAAAGAAAATTCTTTCATTTAAATACAATTTTTTGATTGGATAAATATTAAAAGAGTTATGGCGGGAAAACTTTTAAGGTTAAAAGTTAACTATCTCCCTTATTATTGTTTTTACAGAAAAATATGTAAGTAAAATATTGTTTAAAATAAAAAGACAAATCTTTTATTAAAATACAATTTTTTGATTGGATAAATATTTAAAGAGTTATGGCGGGAAAACTTTTAAGGTTAAAATTTAATTATCTCCATTGATATTGACTTTATAGAAAAAAATGAAAGACAAATATTGTTTAAAATTAAAAGAAAATTCTTTCATTTAAATACAAATTTTTGATTGGATAAATATTTAAAGTTATGGCGGGAAAACTTTTAAGGTTAAAATTAAACTATCTCCCTTATTATTGACTTTACAGAACAAACTGTAAAAAGAATATTGTTTGAAATTTAAAGACAAATCTTTTATTTAAATACAATTTTTTGATTGGATAAATATTTAAAGAGTTATGGCGGGAAAACTTTTAAGGTTAAAATTTAACTATCTCCCTTATTATTGACTTTACAGAAAAAAATGTAATAAAAATATTGTTTGAAATAAAAGGAAAAACTTTTATTTAAATATAATTTTTTGATTGGATAAATATTTAAAGAGTTATGGCGGGAAAACTTTTAAGGTTAAAATTTAATTATCTCCATTGATATTGACTTTACAGAAAAAAATGTAAGACAAATATTGTTTAAAATTAAAATTAAATTCTTTCATTTAAATACAAATTTTTGATTGGATAAATATTTAAAGCGTTATGGCGGGAAAAGTTTTAAGGTTAAAATTTAATTATCTCCATTGATATTGACTTTACAGAAAAAAATGTAAGACAAATATTGTTTGAAATTAATAGACAAATCTTTTATTTAAATACAATTTTTTGATTGGATATATATTTAAAGAGTTATGGCGGGAAATTTTTAAAGGTTAAAATTTAACTATCTCCCTTATTATTGACTTTACAGAAAAAAATGTAAAACAAATATTGTTTGAAATGAATAGGCAAATCTTTTATTTAAATACAATTTTGTGATTGGATAAACATTTAAAGAGTGATGGCGGGAAAACTTTTAAGGTTAAAATTTAATTATCTCCATTGATATTGACTTTACAGAAAAAAATGTAAGACAAATATTGTTTTAAATTGAAAGAAAATTCTTTCATTTAAATACAATTTTTTGATTGGATAAATATTAAAAGAGTTATGGCGGGAAAACTTTTAAGGTTAAAAGTTAACTATCTCCCTTATTATTGACTTTACAGAAAAAAATGTAAGAAAAATATTGTTTGAAATTAAAAGGCAAATCTTTAATTTAATTATAATTTTTTGATTTGATAAATATTTAAAGAGTTATGGCGGGAAAACTTTTAAGGTTAAAATTTAATTATCTCTATTGATATTGACTTTATAGAAAAAAATGAAAGACGAATATTGTTTAAAACTAAAAGAAAATTCTTTCATTTAAATACAAATTTTTGATTTGATAAATATTTAAAGAGTTATGGCGGGAAAACTTTTAAGGTTAAAATTAAACTATCTCCCTTATTATTGACTTTACAGAACAAACTGTAAAAAGAATATTGTTTGAAATTTAAAGACAAATCTTTTATTTAAATACAATTTTTTGATTGGATAAATATTTAAAGAGTTATGGCGGGAAAACTTTTAAGGTTAAAACTTAACTATCTCCCTTATTATTGACTTTACAGAAAAAAATGTAAGAAAAATATTGTTTGAAATAAAAGGAAAAACTTTTATTTAAATATAATTTTTTGATTGGATAAATATTTAAAGAGTTATGGCGGGAAAACTTTTAAGGTTAAAATTTAATTATCTCCATTGATATTGACTTTACAGAAAAAAATGTAAGACAAATATTGTTTAAAATTAAAATAAAATTCTTTCATTTAAATACAAATTTTTGATTGGATAAATATTTAAAGCGTTATGGCGGGAAAAGTTTTAAGGTTAAAATTTAATTATCTCCATTGATATTGACTTTACAGAAAAAAATGTAAGACAAATATTGTTTGAAATTAATAGACAAATCTTTTATTTAAATACAATTTTTTGATTGGATATATATTTAAAGAGTTATGGCGGGAAATTTTTAAAGGTTAAAATTTAACTATCTCCCTTATTATTGACTTTACAGAAAAAAATGTAAAACAAATATTGTTTGAAATGAATAGGCAAATCTTTTATTTAAATACAATTTTGTGATTGGATAAACATTTAAAGAGTGATGGCGGGAAAACTTTTAAGGTTAAAATTTAATTATCTCCATTGATATTGACTTTACAGAAAAAAATGTAAGACAAATATTGTTTTAAATTGAAAGAAAATTCTTTCATTTAAATACAATTTTTTGATTGGATAAATATTAAAAGAGTTATGGCGGGAAAACTTTTAAGGTTAAAAGTTAACTATCTCCTTTATTATTGTTTTTACAGAAAAATATGTAAGTAAAATATTGTTTAAAATAAAAAGACAAATCTTTTATTAAAATACAATTTTTTGATTGGATAAATATTTAAAGAGTTATGGCGGGAAAACTTTTAAGGTTAAAATTTAACTATCTCCCTTATTATTGACTTTACAGAACAAACTGTAAAAAGAATATTGTTTGAAATTTAAAGACAAATCTTTTATTTAATTACAATTTTTTGATTGGATAAATATTTAAAGAGTTATGGCGGGAAAACTTTTAAGGTTAAAATTTAACTATCTCCCTTATTATTGACTTTACAGAAAAAAATGTAAAACAAATATTGTTTGAAATGAATAGGCAAATCTTTTATTTAAATACAATTTTGTGATTCGATAAACATTTAAAGAGTGATGGCGGGAAAACTTTTAAGGTTAAAATTTAATTATCTCCATTGATATTGACTTTACAGAAAAAAATGTAAGACAAATATTGTTTTAAATTGAAAAAAAATTCTTTCATTTAAATACAATTTTTTGATTGGATAAATATTAAAAGATTTATGGCGGGAAAACTTTTAAGGTTAAAATTTAACTATCTCTCTTATTATTGTTTTTACAGAAAAATATGTAAGTAAAATATTATTTAAAATAAAAAGACAAATCTTTTATTAAAATACAATTTTTTGATTGGATAAATATTTAAAGAGTTATGGCGGGAAAACTTTTAAGGTTAAAATTTAACTATCTCCCTTAATATTGACTTTACAGAACAAACTGTAAAAAGAATATTGTTTGAAATTTAAAGGCAAATCTTTTATTTAAATACAATTTTTTGATTGGATAAATATTTAAAGAGTTATGGCGGGAAAACTTTTAAGGTTTAAATTTAACTATCTCCCTTATTATTGACTTTACAGAAAAAAATGTAAGAAAAATATTGTTTGAAATTAAAAGGCAAATCTTTTATTTTACTATAATTTTTTGATTGGATAAATATTTAAAGAGTTATGGCGGGAAAACTTTTAAGGTTAAAATTTAATTATCTCCATTGATATTGACTTTATAGAGAAAATTGTAAGACAAATATTGTTTTAAATTAATAGACAAATCTTTTATTTAAATACAATTTTTTGATTGGATATATATTTAAAGAGTTATGGCGGGAAATTTTTTAAGGTTATAATTTAACTATCTCCCTTATTATTGACTTTACAGAAAAAAATGTAAAACAAATATTGTTTGAAATGAATAGGCAAATCTTTTATTTAAATACAATTTTGTGATTGGATAAACATTTAAAGAGTGATGGCGGGAAAACTTTTTAGGTTAAAATTTAATTATCTCCATTGATATTGACTTTACAGAAAAAAATGTAAGACAAATATTGTTTAAAATTGAAAGAAAATTCTTTCATTTAAATACAATTTTTTGATTGGATAAATATTAAAAGAGTTATGGCGGGAAAACTTTTAAGGTTAAAATTTAACTATCTCCCTTATTATTGACTTTACAGAAAAATATGTAAGTAAAATATTGTTTAAAATTAAAAGACAAATCTTTTATTAAAATACAATTTTTTGATTGGATAAATATTTAAAGAGTTATGGCGGGAAAACTTTTAAGGTTAAAATTTAACTATCTCCCTTAATATTGACTTTACAGAACAAACTGTAAAAAGAATATTGTTTGAAATTTAAAGACAAATCTTTTATTTAAATACAATTTTTTGATTGTATAAATATTTAAAGAGTTATGGCGGGAAAACTTTTAAGGTTAAAATTTAACTATCTCTCTTATTATTGACTTTACAGAAAAAAATGTAAGAAAAATATTGTTTGAAATTAAAAGGCAAATCTTTTATTTAATTATAATTTTTTGATTGGATAAATATTTAAAGAGTTATGGCGGGAAAACTTTTAAGGTTAAAATTTAATTATCTCCATTGATATTGACTTTATAGAAAAAAATGTAAGACAAATATTGTTTAAAATTAAAAGAAAATTCTTTCATTTAAATACAAATTTTTGATTGGATAAATATTTTAAGAGTTATGGCGGGAAAACTTTTAAGGTTAAAATTTAATTATCTCCATTGATATTGACTTTACAGAAAAAAATGTTAGACAAATAGTGTTTAAAATTAAAAGACACATCTTTTATTTAAATACAATTTTTTGATTGGATATTTATTTAAAGAGTTATGGCAGGAAATTTTTAAAGGTTAAAATTTAACTATCTCCCTTATTATTGACTTTACAGAAAAAAATGTAAAACAAATATTGTTTGAAATGAATAGGCAAATCTTTTATTTAAATACAATTTTGTGATTGGATAAACATTTAAAGAGTGATGGCGGGAAAACTTTTAATGTTAAAATTTAATTATCTCCATTGATATTGACTTTACAGAAAAAAATGTAAGACAAATATTGTTTTAAATTGAAAGAAAATTCTTTCATTTAAATACAATTTTTTGATTGGATAAATATTAAAAGAGTTATGGCGGGAAAACTTTTAAGGTTAAAAGTTAACTATCTCCCTTATTATTGTTTTTACAGAAAAATATGTAAGTAAAATATTGTTTAAAATAAAAAGACAAATCTTTTATTAAAATACAATTTTTTGATTGGATAAATATTTAAAGAGTTATGGCGGGAAAACTTTTAAGGTTAAAATTTAACTATCTCCCTTATTATTGACTTTACAGAAAAAAATGTAAAAAAAATATTGTTTGAAATTAAAAGGCAAATCTTTTATTTAAATATAATTTTTTGATTGGATAAATATTTAAAGAGTTATGGCGAGAAAACTTTTAAGGTTAAAATTTAATTATCTCCATTGATATTGACTTTACAGAAAAAAATGTATGACAAATATTGTTTGAAATTAATAGATACATCTTTTATTTAATTACATTTTTTTGATTGGATAAATATTTAAAGAGTTATGGCGGGAAAACTTTTAAGGTTAAAATTTAACTATCTCCCTTATTATTGACTTTACAGAAAAAAATGTAAGTAAAATATTGTTTAAAATTAAAAGACAAATCTTTCATTTAATTATAATTTTTTGATTGGATAAATATTTAAAGAGTTATGGCGGGAAAACTTTTAAGGTTAAAATTTAACTGTCTCCCTTATTATTGACTTTACAGAACAAACTGTAAGAAGAATCTTGTTTGAAATTTAAAGACAAATCTTTTATTTAAATACAATTTTTTGATTGGATAAATATTTAAAGAGTTATGGCGGGAAAACTTTTAAGGTTAAAATTTAACTATCTCCCTTATTATTGACTTTACAGAAAAAAATGTAAAACAAATATTGTTTGAAATGAATAGGCAAATCTTTTATTTAAATACAATTTTGTGATTCGATAAACATTTAAAGAGTTATGGCGGGAAAACTTTTAAGGTTAAAATTTAATTATCTCCATTGATATTGACTTTACAGAAAAAAATGTAAGACAAATATTGTTTTAAATTGAAAGAAAATTCTTTCATTTAAATACAATTTTTTGATTGGATAAATATTAAAAGAGTTATGGCGGGAAAACTTTTAAGGTTAAAAGTTAACTATCTCCTTTATTATTGTTTTTACAGAAAAATATGTAAGTAAAATATTGTTTAAAATAAAAAGACAAATCTTTTATTAAAATACAATTTTTTGATTGGATAAATATTTAAAGAGTTATGGCGGGAAAACTTTTAAGGTTAAAATTTAACTATCTCCCTTATTATTGACTTTACAGAACAAACTGTAAAAAGAATATTGTTTGAAATTTAAAGACAAATCTTTTATTTAATTACAATTTTTTGATTGGATAAATATTTAAAGAGTTATGGCGGGAAAACTTTTAAGGTTAAAATTTAACTATCTCCCTTATTATTGACTTTACAGAAAAAAATGTAAAACAAATATTGTTTGAAATGAATAGGCAAATCTTTTATTTAAATACAATTTTGTGATTCGATAAACATTTAAAGAGTGATGGCGGGAAAACTTTTAAGGTTAAAATTTAATTATCTCCATTGATATTGACTTTACAGAAAAAAATGTAAGACAAATATTGTTTTAAATTGAAAAAAAATTCTTTCATTTAAATACAATTTTTTGATTGGATAAATATTAAAAGATTTATGGCGGGAAAACTTTTAAGGTTAAAATTTAACTATCTCCCTTATTATTGTTTTTACAGAAAAATATGTAAGTAAAATATTGTTTAAAATAAAAAGACAAATCTTTTATTAAAATACAATTTTTTGATTGGATAAATATTTAAAGAGTTATGGCGGGAAAACTTTTAAGGTTAAAATTTAACTATCTCCCTTAATATTGACTTTACAGAACAAACTGTAAAAAGAATATTGTTTGAAATTTAAAGACAAATCTTTTATTTAAATACAATTTTTTGATTGGATAAATATTTAAAGAGTTATGGCGGGAAAACTTTTAAGGTTTAAATTTAACTATCTCCCTTATTATTGACTTTACAGAAAAAAATGTAAGAAAAATATTGTTTGAAATTAAAAGGCAAATCTTTTATTTTAATATAATTTTTTGATTGGATAAATATTTAAAGAGTTATGGCGGGAAAACTTTTAAGGTTAAAATTTAATTATCTCCATTGATATTGACTTTATAGAGAAAATTGTAAGACAAATATTGTTTGAAATTAATAGACAAATCTTTTATTTAAATAAAATTTTTTGATTGGATATATATTTAAAGAGTTATGGCGGGAAATTTTTTAAGGTTATAATTTAACTATCTCCCTTATTATTGACTTTACAGAAAAAAATGTAAAACAAATATTGTTTGAAATGAATAGGCAAATCTTTTATTTAAATACAATTTTGTGATTGGATAAACATTTAAAGAGTGATGGCGGGAAAACTTTTTAGGTTAAAATTTAATTATCTCCATTGATATTGACTTTACAGAAAAAAATGTAAAACAAATATTGTTTAAAATTGAAAGAAAATTCTTTCATTTAAATACAATTTTTTGATTGGATAAATATTAAAAGAGTTATGGCGGGAAAACTTTTAAGGTTAAAATTTAACTATCTCCCTTATTATTGACTTTACAGAAAAATATGTAAGTAAAATATTGTTTAAAATTAAAAGACAAATCTTTTATTAAAATACAATTTTTTGATTGGATAAATATTTAAAGAGTTATGGCGGGAAAACTTTTAAGGTTAAAACTTAACTATCTCCCTTAATATTGACTTTACAGAACAAACTGTAAAAAGAATATTGTTTGAAATTTAAAGACAAATCTTTTATTTAAATACAATTTTTTGATTGTATAAATATTTAAAGAGTTATGGCGGGAAAACTTTTAAGGTTAAAATTTAACTATCTCTCTTATTATTGACTTTACAGAAAAAAATGTAAGAAAAATATTGTTTGAAATTAAAAGGCAAATCTTTTATTTAATTATAATTTTTTGATTGGATAAATATTTAAAGAGTTATGGCGGGAATACTTTTAAGGTTAAAATTTAATTATCTCCATTGATATTGACTTTATAGAAAAAAATGTAAGACAAATATTGTTTAAAATTAAAAGAAAATTCTTTCATTTAAATACAAATTTTTGATTGGATAAATATTTAAAGAGTTATGGCGGGAAAACTTTTAAGGTTAAAATTTAATTATCTCCATTGATATTGACTTTACAGAAAAAAATGTTAGACAAATAGTGTTTAAAATTAAAAGACACATCTTTTATTTAAATACAATTTTTTGATTGGATATTTATTTAAAGAGTTATGGCAGGAAATTTTTAAAGGTTAAAATTTAACTATCTCCCTTATTATTGACTTTACAGAAAAAAATGTAAAACAAATATTGTTTGAAATGAATAGGCAAATCTTTTATTTAAATACAATTTTGTGATTGGATAAACATTTAAAGAGTGATGGCGGGAAAACTTTTAATGTTAAAATTTAATTATCTCCATTGATATTGACTTTACAGAAAAAAATGTAAGACAAATATTGTTTTAAATTGAAAGAAAATTCTTTCATTTAAATACAATTTTTTGATTGGATAAATATTAAAAGAGTTATGGCGGGAAAACTTTTAAGGTTAAAAGTTAACTATCTCCCTTATTATTGTTTTTACAGAAAAATATGTAAGTAAAATATTGTTTAAAATAAAAAGACAAATCTTTTATTAAAATACAATTTTTTGATTGGATAAATATTTAAAGAGTTATGGCGGGAAAACTTTTAAGGTTAAAATTTAACTATCTCCCTTATTATTGACTTTACAGAAAAAAATGTAAAAAAAATATTGTTTGAAATTAAAAGGCAAATCTTTTATTTAAATATAATTTTTTGATTGGATAAATATTTAAAGAGTTATGGCGAGAAAACTTTTAAGGTTAAAATTTAATTATCTCCATTGATATTGACTTTACAGAAAAAAATGTATGACAAATATTGTTTGAAATTAATAGATACATCTTTTATTTAATTACATTTTTTTGATTGGATAAATATTTAAAGAGTTATGGCGGGAAAACTTTTAAGGTTAAAATTTAACTATCTCCCTTATTATTGACTTTACAGAAAAAAATGTAAGTAAAATATTGTTTAAAATTAAAAGACAAATCTTTCATTTAATTATAATTTTTTGATTGGATAAATATTTAAAGAGTTATGGCGGGAAAACTTTTAAGGTTAAAATTTAACTGTCTCCCTTATTATTGACTTTACAGAACAAACTGTAAGAAGAATCTTGTTTGAAATTTAAAGACAAATCTTTTATTTAAATACAATTTTTTGATTGGATAAATATTTAAAGAGTTATGGCGGGAAAACTTTTAAGGTTAAAATTTAACTATCTCCCTTATTATTGACTTTACAGAAAAAAATGTAAAACAAATATTGTTTGAAATGAATAGGCAAATCTTTTATTTAAATACAATTTTGTGATTCGATAAACATTTAAAGAGTTATGGCGGGAAAACTTTTAAGGTTAAAATTTAATTATCTCCATTGATATTGACTTTACAGAAAAAAATGTAAGACAAATATTGTTTTAAATTGAAAGAAAATTCTTTCATTTAAATACAATTTTTTGATTGGATAAATATTAAAAGAGTTATGGCGGGAAAACTTTTAAGGTTAAAAGTTAACTATCTCCTTTATTATTGTTTTTACAGAAAAATATGTAAGTAAAATATTGTTTAAAATAAAAAGACAAATCTTTTATTAAAATACAATTTTTTGATTGGATAAATATTTAAAGAGTTATGGCGGGAAAACTTTTAAGGTTAAAATTTAACTATCTCCCTTATTATTGACTTTACAGAACAAACTGTAAAAAGAATATTGTTTGAAATTTAAAGACAAATCTTTTATTTAATTACAATTTTTTGATTGGATAAATATTTAAAGAGTTATGGCGGGAAAACTTTTAAGGTTAAAATTTAACTATCTCCCTTATTATTGACTTTACAGAAAAAAATGTAAAACAAATATTGTTTGAAATGAATAGGCAAATCTTTTATTTAAATACAATTTTGTGATTCGATAAACATTTAAAGAGTGATGGCGGGAAAACTTTTAAGGTTAAAATTTAATTATCTCCATTGATATTGACTTTACAGAAAAAAATGTAAGACAAATATTGTTTTAAATTGAAAAAAAATTCTTTCATTTAAATACAATTTTTTGATTGGATAAATATTAAAAGATTTATGGCGGGAAAACTTTTAAGGTTAAAATTTAACTATCTCCCTTATTATTGTTTTTACAGAAAAATATGTAAGTAAAATATTGTTTAAAATAAAAAGACAAATCTTTTATTAAAATACAATTTTTTGATTGGATAAATATTTAAAGAGTTATGGCGGGAAAACTTTTAAGGTTAAAATTTAACTATCTCCCTTAATATTGACTTTACAGAACAAACTGTAAAAAGAATATTGTTTGAAATTTAAAGACAAATCTTTTATTTAAATACAATTTTTTGATTGGATAAATATTTAAAGAGTTATGGCGGGAAAACTTTTAAGGTTTAAATTTAACTATCTCCCTTATTATTGACTTTACAGAAAAAAATGTAAGAAAAATATTGTTTGAAATTAAAAGGCAAATCTTTTATTTTAATATAATTTTTTGATTGGATAAATATTTAAAGAGTTATGGCGGGAAAACTTTTAAGGTTAAAATTTAATTATCTCCATTGATATTGACTTTATAGAGAAAATTGTAAGACAAATATTGTTTGAAATTAATAGACAAATCTTTTATTTAAATAAAATTTTTTGATTGGATATATATTTAAAGAGTTATGGCGGGAAATTTTTTAAGGTTATAATTTAACTATCTCCCTTATTATTGACTTTACAGAAAAAAATGTAAAACAAATATTGTTTGAAATGAATAGGCAAATCTTTTATTTAAATACAATTTTGTGATTGGATAAACATTTAAAGAGTGATGGCGGGAAAACTTTTTAGGTTAAAATTTAATTATCTCCATTGATATTGACTTTACAGAAAAAAATGTAAAACAAATATTGTTTAAAATTGAAAGAAAATTCTTTCATTTAAATACAATTTTTTGATTGGATAAATATTAAAAGAGTTATGGCGGGAAAACTTTTAAGGTTAAAATTTAACTATCTCCCTTATTATTGACTTTACAGAAAAATATGTAAGTAAAATATTGTTTAAAATTAAAAGACAAATCTTTTATTAAAATACAATTTTTTGATTGGATAAATATTTAAAGAGTTATGGCGGGAAAACTTTTAAGGTTAAAACTTAACTATCTCCCTTAATATTGACTTTACAGAACAAACTGTAAAAAGAATATTGTTTGAAATTTAAAGACAAATCTTTTATTTAAATACAATTTTTTGATTGTATAAATATTTAAAGAGTTATGGCGGGAAAACTTTTAAGGTTAAAATTTAACTATCTCTCTTATTATTGACTTTACAGAAAAAAATGTAAGAAAAATATTGTTTGAAATTAAAAGGCAAATCTTTTATTTAATTATAATTTTTTGATTGGATAAATATTTAAAGAGTTATGGCGGGAATACTTTTAAGGTTAAAATTTAATTATCTCCATTGATATTGACTTTATAGAAAAAAATGTAAGACAAATATTGTTTAAAATTAAAAGAAAATTCTTTCATTTAAATACAAATTTTTGATTGGATAAATATTTAAAGAGTTATGGCGGGAAAACTTTTAAGGTTAAAATTTAATTATCTCCATTGATATTGACTTTACAGAAAAAAATGTTAGACAAATAGTGTTTAAAATTAAAAGACACATCTTTTATTTAAATACAATTTTTTGATTGGATATATATTTAAAGAGTTATGGCGGGAAATTTTTAAAGGTTAAAATTTAACTATCTCCCTTATTATTGACTTTACAGAAAAAAATGTAAAACAAATATTGTTTGAAATGAATAGGCAAATCTTTTATTTAAATACAATTTTGTGATTGGATAAACATTTAAAGAGTGATGGCGGGAAAACTTTTAAGGTTAAAATTTAATTATCTCCATTGATATTGACTTTACAGAAAAAAATGTAAGACAAATATTGTTTTAAATTGAAAGAAAATTCTTTCATTTAAATACAATTTTTTGATTGGATAAATATTAAAAGAGTTATGGCGGGAAAACTTTTAAGGTTAAAAGTTAACTATCTCCCTTATTATTGTTTTTACAGAAAAATATGTAAGTAAAATATTGTTTAAAATAAAAAGACAAATCTTTTATTAAAATACAATTTTTTGATTGGATAAATATTTAAAGAGTTATGGCGGGAAAACTTTTAAGGTTAAAATTTAATTATCTCCATTGATATTGACTTTATAGAAAAAAATGAAAGACAAATATTGTTTAAAATTAAAAGAAAATTCTTTCATTTAAATACAAATTTTTGATTGGATAAATATTTAAAGAGTTATGGCGGGAAAACTTTTAAGGTTAAAATTAAACTATCTCCCTTATTATTGACTTTACAGAACAAACTGTAAAAAGAATATTGTTTGAAATTTAAAGACAAATCTTTTATTTAAATACAATTTTTTGATTGGATAAATATTTAAAGAGTTATGGCGGGAAAACTTTTAAGGTTAAAATTTAACTATCTCCCTTATTATTGACTTTACAGAAAAATATGTAAGTAAAATATTGTTTAAAATTAAAAGACAAATCTTTTATTAAAATACAATTTTTTGATTGGATAAATATTTAAAGAGTTATGGCGGGAAAACTTTTAAGGTTAAAACTTAACTATCTCCCTTAATATTGACTTTACAGAACAAACTGTAAAAAGAATATTGTTTGAAATTTAAAGACAAATCTTTTATTTAAATACAATTTTTTGATTGTATAAATATTTAAAGAGTTATGGCGGGAAAACTTTTAAGGTTAAAATTTAACTATCTCTCTTATTATTGACTTTACAGAAAAAAATGTAAGAAAAATATTGTTTGAAATTAAAAGGCAAATCTTTTATTTAATTATAATTTTTTGATTGGATAAATATTTAAAGAGTTATGGCGGGAATACTTTTAAGGTTAAAATTTAATTATCTCCATTGATATTGACTTTATAGAAAAAAATGTAAGACAAATATTGTTTAAAATTAAAAGAAAATTCTTTCATTTAAATACAAATTTTTGATTGGATAAATATTTAAAGAGTTATGGCGGGAAAACTTTTAAGGTTAAAATTTAATTATCTCCATTGATATTGACTTTACAGAAAAAAATGTTAGACAAATAGTGTTTAAAATTAAAAGACACATCTTTTATTTAAATACAATTTTTTGATTGGATATATATTAAAAGAGTTATGGCGGGAAATTTTTAAAGGTTAAAATTTAACTATCTCCCTTATTATTGACTTTACAGAAAAAAATGTAAAACAAATATTGTTTGAAATGAATAGGCAAATCTTTTATTTAAATACAATTTTGTGATTGGATAAACATTTAAAGAGTGATGGCGGGAAAACTTTTAAGGTTAAAATTTAATTATCTCCATTGATATTGACTTTACAGAAAAAAATGTAAGACAAATATTGTTTTAAATTGAAAGAAAATTCTTTCATTTAAATACAATTTTTTGATTGGATAAATATTAAAAGAGTTATGGCGGGAAAACTTTTAAGGTTAAAACTTAACTATCTCCCTTAATATTGACTTTACAGAACAAACTGTAAAAAGAATATTGTTTGAAATTTAAAGACAAATCTTTTATTTAAATACAATTTTTTGATTGTATAAATATTTAAAGAGTTATGGCGGGAAAACTTTTAAGGTTAAAATTTAACTATCTCTCTTATTATTGACTTTACAGAAAAAAATGTAAGAAAAATATTGTTTGAAATTAAAAGGCAAATCTTTTATTTAATTATAATTTTTTGATTGGATAAATATTTAAAGAGTTATGGCGGGAATACTTTTAAGGTTAAAATTTAATTATCTCCATTGATATTGACTTTATAGAAAAAAATGTAAGACAAATATTGTTTAAAATTAAAAGAAAATTCTTTCATTTAAATACAAATTTTTGATTGGATAAATATTTAAAGAGTTATGGCGGGAAAACTTTTAAGGTTAAAATTTAATTATCTCCATTGATATTGACTTTACAGAAAAAAATGTTAGACAAATAGTGTTTAAAATTAAAAGACACATCTTTTATTTAAATACAATTTTTTGATTGGATATATATTTAAAGAGTTATGGCGGGAAATTTTTAAAGGTTAAAATTTAACTATCTCCCTTATTATTGACTTTACAGAAAAAAATGTAAAACAAATATTGTTTGAAATGAATAGGCAAATCTTTTATTTAAATACAATTTTGTGATTGGATAAACATTTAAAGAGTGATGGCGGGAAAACTTTTAAGGTTAAAATTTAATTATCTCCATTGATATTGACTTTACAGAAAAAAATGTAAGACAAATATTGTTTTAAATTGAAAGAAAATTCTTTCATTTAAATACAATTTTTTGATTGGATAAATATTAAAAGAGTTATGGCGGGAAAACTTTTAAGGTTAAAAGTTAACTATCTCCCTTATTATTGTTTTTACAGAAAAATATGTAAGTAAAATATTGTTTAAAATAAAAAGACAAATCTTTTATTAAAATACAATTTTTTGATTGGATAAATATTTAAAGAGTTATGGCGGGAAAACTTTTAAGGTTAAAATTTAATTATCTCCATTGATATTGACTTTATAGAAAAAAATGAAAGACAAATATTGTTTAAAATTAAAAGAAAATTCTTTCATTTAAATACAAATTTTTGATTGGATAAATATTTAAAGAGTTATGGCGGGAAAACTTTTAAGGTTAAAATTAAACTATCTCCCTTATTATTGACTTTACAGAACAAACTGTAAAAAGAATATTGTTTGAAATTTAAAGACAAATCTTTTATTTAAATACAATTTTTTGATTGGATAAATATTTAAAGAGTTATGGCGGGAAAACTTTTAAGGTTAAAATTTAACTATCTCCCTTATTATTGACTTTACAGAAAAATATGTAAGTAAAATATTGTTTAAAATTAAAAGACAAATCTTTTATTAAAATACAATTTTTTGATTGGATAAATATTTAAAGAGTTATGGCGGGAAAACTTTTAAGGTTAAAACTTAACTATCTCCCTTAATATTGACTTTACAGAACAAACTGTAAAAAGAATATTGTTTGAAATTTAAAGACAAATCTTTTATTTAAATACAATTTTTTGATTGTATAAATATTTAAAGAGTTATGGCGGGAAAACTTTTAAGGTTAAAATTTAACTATCTCTCTTATTATTGACTTTACAGAAAAAAATGTAAGAAAAATATTGTTTGAAATTAAAAGGCAAATCTTTTATTTAATTATAATTTTTTGATTGGATAAATATTTAAAGAGTTATGGCGGGAATACTTTTAAGGTTAAAATTTAATTATCTCCATTGATATTGACTTTATAGAAAAAAATGTAAGACAAATATTGTTTAAAATTAAAAGAAAATTCTTTCATTTAAATACAAATTTTTGATTGGATAAATATTTAAAGAGTTATGGCGGGAAAACTTTTAAGGTTAAAATTTAATTATCTCCATTGATATTGACTTTACAGAAAAAAATGTTAGACAAATAGTGTTTAAAATTAAAAGACACATCTTTTATTTAAATACAATTTTTTGATTGGATATATATTAAAAGAGTTATGGCGGGAAATTTTTAAAGGTTAAAATTTAACTATCTCCCTTATTATTGACTTTACAGAAAAAAATGTAAAACAAATATTGTTTGAAATGAATAGGCAAATCTTTTATTTAAATACAATTTTGTGATTGGATAAACATTTAAAGAGTGATGGCGGGAAAACTTTTAAGGTTAAAATTTAATTATCTCCATTGATATTGACTTTACAGAAAAAAATGTAAGACAAATATTGTTTTAAATTGAAAGAAAATTCTTTCATTTAAATACAATTTTTTGATTGGATAAATATTAAAAGAGTTATGGCGGGAAAACTTTTAAGGTTAAAAGTTAACTATCTCCCTTATTATTGTTTTTACAGAAAAATATGTAAGTAAAATATTGTTTAAAATAAAAAGACAAATCTTTTATTAAAATACAATTTTTTGATTGGATAAATATTTAAAGAGTTATGGCGGGAAAACTTTTAAGGTTAAAATTTAATTATCTCCATTGATATTGACTTTATAGAAAAAAATGAAAGACAAATATTGTTTAAAATTAAAAGAAAATTCTTTCATTTAAATACAAATTTTTGATTGGATAAATATTTAAAGTTATGGCGGGAAAACTTTTAAGGTTAAAATTAAACTATCTCCCTTATTATTGACTTTACAGAACAAACTGTAAAAAGAATATTGTTTGAAATTTAAAGACAAATCTTTTATTTAAATACAATTTTTTGATTGGATAAATATTTAAAGAGTTATGGCGGGAAAACTTTTAAGGTTAAAATTTAACTATCTCCCTTATTATTGACTTTACAGAAAAAAATGTAATAAAAATATTGTTTGAAATAAAAGGAAAAACTTTTATTTAAATATAATTTTTTGATTGGATAAATATTTAAAGAGTTATGGCGGGAAAACTTTTAAGGTTAAAATTTAATTATCTCCATTGATATTGACTTTACAGAAAAAAATGTAAGACAAATATTGTTTAAAATTAAAATTAAATTCTTTCATTTAAATACAAATTTTTGATTGGATAAATATTTAAAGCGTTATGGCGGGAAAAGTTTTAAGGTTAAAATTTAATTATCTCCATTGATATTGACTTTACAGAAAAAAATGTAAGACAAATATTGTTTGAAATTAATAGACAAATCTTTTATTTAAATACAATTTTTTGATTGGATATATATTTAAAGAGTTATGGCGGGAAATTTTTAAAGGTTAAAATTTAACTATCTCCCTTATTATTGACTTTACAGAAAAAAATGTAAAACAAATATTGTTTGAAATGAATAGGCAAATCTTTTATTTAAATACAATTTTGTGATTGGATAAACATTTAAAGAGTGATGGCGGGAAAACTTTTAAGGTTAAAATTTAATTATCTCCATTGATATTGACTTTACAGAAAAAAATGTAAGACAAATATTGTTTTAAATTGAAAGAAAATTCTTTCATTTAAATACAATTTTTTGATTGGATAAATATTAAAAGAGTTATGGCGGGAAAACTTTTAAGGTTAAAAGTTAACTATCTCCTTTATTATTGTTTTTACAGAAAAATATGTAAGTAAAATATTGTTTAAAATAAAAAGACAAATCTTTTATTAAAATACAATTTTTTGATTGGATAAATATTTAAAGAGTTATGGCGGGAAAACTTTTAAGGTTAAAATTTAACTATCTCCCTTAATATTGACTTTACAGAACAAACTGTAAAAAGAATATTGTTTGAAATTTAAAGACAAATCTTTTATTTAAATACAATTTTTTGATTGTATAAATATTTAAAGAGTTATGGCGGGAAAACTTTTAAGGTTAAAATTTAACTATCTCTCTTATTATTGACTTTACAGAAAAAAATGTTAGGAAAATATTGTTTGAAATTAAAAGGCAAATCTTTTATTTAATTATAATTTTTTGATTGGATAAATATTTAAAGAGTTATGGCGGGAAAACTTTTAAGGTTAAAATTTAATTATCTCCATTGATATTGACTTTATAGAAAAAAATGTAAGACAAATATTGTTTAAAATTAAAAGAAAATTCTTTCATTTAAATACAAATTTTTGATTGGATAAATATTTAAAGAGTTATGGCGGGAAAACTTTTAAGGTTAAAATTTAATTATCTCCATTGATATTGACTTTACAGAAAAAAATGTTAGACAAATAGTGTTTAAAATTCAAAGACACATCTTTTATTTAAATACAATTTTTTGATTGGATAAATATTTAAAGAGTTATGGCGGGAAAACTTTTAAGGTTAAAATTTAACTATCTCCCTTAATATTGACTTTACAGAAAAAAATGTAAGTAAAATATTGTTTAAAATTAAAAGACAAATCTTTCATTGAAATATAATTATTTGATTGGATAAATATTTAAAGAGTTATGGCGGGAAAACTTTTAAGGTTAAAATTTAACTATCTCCCTTATTATTGACTTTACAGAACAAACTGTAAAAAGAATATTGTTTGAAATTTAAAGACAAATCTTTTATTTAAATACAATTTTTTGATTGGATAAATATTTAAAGAGTTATGGCGGGAAAACTTTTAAGGTTAAAATTTAATTATCTCCATTGATATTGACTTTATAGAGAAAATTGTAAGACAAATATTGTTTGAAATTAATAGACAAATCTTTTATTTAAATAAAATTTTTTGATTGGATATATATTTAAAGAGTTATGGCGGGAAATTTTTTAAGGTTATAATTTAACTATCTCCCTTATTATTGACTTTACAGAAAAAAATGTAAAACAAATATTGTTTGAAATGAATAGGCAAATCTTTTATTTAAATACAATTTTGTGATTGGATAAACATTTAAAGAGTGATGGCGGGAAAACTTTTTAGGTTAAAATTTAATTATCTCCATTGATATTGACTTTACAGAAAAAAATGTAAGACAAATATTGTTTAAAATTGAAAGAAAATTCTTTCATTTAAATACAATTTTTTGATTGGATAAATATTAAAAGAGTTATGGCGGGAAAACTTTTAAGGTTAAAATTTAACTATCTCCCTTATTATTGACTTTACAGAAAAATATGTAAGTAAAATATTGTTTAAAATTAAAAGACAAATCTTTTATTAAAATACAATTTTTTGATTGGATAAATATTTAAAGAGTTATGGCGGGAAAACTTTTAAGGTTAAAATTTAACTATCTCCCTTAATATTGACTTTACAGAACAAACTGTAAAAAGAATATTGTTTGAAATTTAAAGACAAATCTTTTATTTAAATACAATTTTTTGATTGTATAAATATTTAAAGAGTTATGGCGGGAAAACTTTTAAGGTTAAAATTTAACTATCTCTCTTATTATTGACTTTACAGAAAAAAATGTAAGAAAAATATTGTTTGAAATTAAAAGGCAAATCTTTTATTTAATTATAATTTTTTGATTGGATAAATATTTAAAGAGTTATGGCGGGAATACTTTTAAGGTTAAAATTTAATTATCTCCATTGATATTGACTTTATAGAAAAAAATGTAAGACAAATATTGTTTAAAATTAAAAGAAAATTCTTTCATTTAAATACAAATTTTTGATTGGATAAATATTTAAAGAGTTATGGCGGGAAAACTTTTAAGGTTAAAATTTAATTATCTCCATTGATATTGACTTTACAGAAAAAAATGTTAGACAAATAGTGTTTAAAATTAAAAGACACATCTTTTATTTAAATACAATTTTTTGATTGGATATATATTTAAAGAGTTATGGCGGGAAATTTTTAAAGGTTAAAATTTAACTATCTCCCTTATTATTGACTTTACAGAAAAAAATGTAAAACAAATATTGTTTGAAATGAATAGGCAAATCTTTTATTTAAATACAATTTTGTGATTGGATAAACATTTAAAGAGTGATGGCGGGAAAACTTTTAAGGTTAAAATTTAATTATCTCCATTGATATTGACTTTACAGAAAAAAATGTAAGACAAATATTGTTTTAAATTGAAAGAAAATTCTTTCATTTAAATACAATTTTTTGATTGGATAAATATTAAAAGAGTTATGGCGGGAAAACTTTTAAGGTTAAAAGTTAACTATCTCCCTTATTATTGTTTTTACAGAAAAATATGTAAGTAAAATATTGTTTAAAATAAAAAGACAAATCTTTTATTAAAATACAATTTTTTGATTGGATAAATATTTAAAGAGTTATGGCGGGAAAACTTTTAAGGTTAAAATTTAACTATGTCCCTTATTATTGACTTTACAGAAAAAAATGTAAAAAAAATATTGTTTGAAATTAAAAGGCAAATCTTTTATTTAAATATAATTTTTTGATTGGATAAATATTTAAAGAGTTATGGCGAGAAAACTTTTAAGGTTAAAATTTAATTATCTCCATTGATATTGACTTTACAGAAAAAAATGTATGACAAATATTGTTTGAAATTAATAGATACATCTTTTATTTAATTAAATTTTTTTGATTGGATAAATATTTAAAGAGTTATGGCGGGAAAACTTTTAAGGTTAAAATTTAACTATCTCCCTTATTATTGACTTTACAGAAAAAAATGTAAGTAAAATATTGTTTAAAATTAAAAGACAAATCTTTCATTTAATTATAATTTTTTGATTGGATAAATATTTAAAGAGTTATGGCGGGAAAACTTTTAAGGTTAAAATTTAACTATCTCCCTTATTATTGACTTTACAGAACAAACTGTAAGAAGAATCTTGTTTGAAATTTAAAGACAAATCTTTTATTTAAATACAATTTTTTGATTGGATAAATATTTAAAGAGTTATGGCGGGAAAACTTTTAAGGTTAAAATTTAACTATCTCCCTTATTATTGACTTTACAGAAAAAAATGTAAGAAAAATATTGTTTGAAATTAAAAGGCAAATCTTTTATTTAAATATAATTTTTTGATTGGATGAATATTTAAAGAGTTATGGCGGGAAAACTTTTAAGGTTAAAATTTAATTATCTCTATTGATATTGACTTAATAGAAAAAAATGAAAGACAAATATTGTTTAAAATTAAAAGAAAATTCTTTCATTTAAATACAAATTTTTGATTGGATAAATATTTAAAGAGTTATGGCGGGAAAACTTTTAAGGTTAAAATTTAACTATCTCCCTTATTATTGACTTTACAGAAAAAAATGTAAGAAAAATATTGTTTGAAATTAAAAGGCAAAACTTTTATTTAAATATAATTTTTTGATTGGATAAATATTTAAAGAGTTATGGCGGGAAAACTTTTAAGGTTAAAATTTAACTATCTCTCTTATTATTGACTTTACAGAAAAAAATGTAAGAAAAATATTGTTTGAAATTAAAAGGCAAATCTTTTATTTAATTATAATTTTTTGATTGGATAAATATTTAAAGAGTTATGGCGGGAATACTTTTAAGGTTAAAATTTAATTATCTCCATTGATATTGACTTTATAGAAAAAAATGTAAGACAAATATTGTTTAAAATTAAAAGAAAATTCTTTCATTTAAATACAAATTTTTGATTGGATAAATATTTAAAGAGTTATGGCGGGAAAACTTTTAAGGTTAAAATTTAATTATCTCCATTGATATTGACTTTACAGAAAAAAATGTTAGACAAATAGTGTTTAAAATTAAAAGACACATCTTTTATTTAAATACAATTTTTTGATTGGATATATATTTAAAGAGTTATGGCGGGAAATTTTTAAAGGTTAAAATTTAACTATCTCCCTTATTATTGACTTTACAGAAAAAAATGTAAAACAAATATTGTTTGAAATGAATAGGCAAATCTTTTATTTAAATACAATTTTGTGATTGGATAAACATTTAAAGAGTGATGGCGGGAAAACTTTTAAGGTTAAAATTTAATTATCTCCATTGATATTGACTTTACAGAAAAAAATGTAAGACAAATATTGTTTTAAATTGAAAGAAAATTCTTTCATTTAAATACAATTTTTTGATTGGATAAATATTAAAAGAGTTATGGCGGGAAAACTTTTAAGGTTAAAAGTTAACTATCTCCCTTATTATTGTTTTTACAGAAAAATATGTAAGTAAAATATTGTTTAAAATAAAAAGACAAATCTTTTATTAAAATACAATTTTTTGATTGGATAAATATTTAAAGAGTTATGGCGGGAAAACTTTTAAGGTTAAAATTTAATTATCTCCATTGATATTGACTTTATAGAAAAAAATGAAAGACAAATATTGTTTAAAATTAAAAGAAAATTCTTTCATTTAAATACAAATTTTTGATTGGATAAATATTTAAAGAGTTATGGCGGGAAAACTTTTAAGGTTAAAATTAAACTATCTCCCTTATTATTGACTTTACAGAACAAACTGTAAAAAGAATATTGTTTGAAATTTAAAGACAAATCTTTTATTTAAATACAATTTTTTGATTGGATAAATATTTAAAGAGTTATGGCGGGAAAACTTTTAAGGTTAAAATTTAACTATCTCCCTTATTATTGACTTTACAGAAAAATATGTAAGTAAAATATTGTTTAAAATTAAAAGACAAATCTTTTATTAAAATACAATTTTTTGATTGGATAAATATTTAAAGAGTTATGGCGGGAAAACTTTTAAGGTTAAAACTTAACTATCTCCCTTAATATTGACTTTACAGAACAAACTGTAAAAAGAATATTGTTTGAAATTTAAAGACAAATCTTTTATTTAAATACAATTTTTTGATTGTATAAATATTTAAAGAGTTATGGCGGGAAAACTTTTAAGGTTAAAATTTAACTATCTCTCTTATTATTGACTTTACAGAAAAAAATGTAAGAAAAATATTGTTTGAAATTAAAAGGCAAATCTTTTATTTAATTATAATTTTTTGATTGGATAAATATTTAAAGAGTTATGGCGGGAATACTTTTAAGGTTAAAATTTAATTATCTCCATTGATATTGACTTTATAGAAAAAAATGTAAGACAAATATTGTTTAAAATTAAAAGAAAATTCTTTCATTTAAATACAAATTTTTGATTGGATAAATATTTAAAGAGTTATGGCGGGAAAACTTTTAAGGTTAAAATTTAATTATCTCCATTGATATTGACTTTACAGAAAAAAATGTTAGACAAATAGTGTTTAAAATTAAAAGACACATCTTTTATTTAAATACAATTTTTTGATTGGATATATATTAAAAGAGTTATGGCGGGAAATTTTTAAAGGTTAAAATTTAACTATCTCCCTTATTATTGACTTTACAGAAAAAAATGTAAAACAAATATTGTTTGAAATGAATAGGCAAATCTTTTATTTAAATACAATTTTGTGATTGGATAAACATTTAAAGAGTGATGGCGGGAAAACTTTTAAGGTTAAAATTTAATTATCTCCATTGATATTGACTTTACAGAAAAAAATGTAAGACAAATATTGTTTTAAATTGAAAGAAAATTCTTTCATTTAAATACAATTTTTTGATTGGATAAATATTAAAAGAGTTATGGCGGGAAAACTTTTAAGGTTAAAAGTTAACTATCTCCCTTATTATTGTTTTTACAGAAAAATATGTAAGTAAAATATTGTTTAAAATAAAAAGACAAATCTTTTATTAAAATACAATTTTTTGATTGGATAAATATTTAAAGAGTTATGGCGGGAAAACTTTTAAGGTTAAAATTTAATTATCTCCATTGATATTGACTTTATAGAAAAAAATGAAAGACAAATATTGTTTAAAATTAAAAGAAAATTCTTTCATTTAAATACAAATTTTTGATTGGATAAATATTTAAAGTTATGGCGGGAAAACTTTTAAGGTTAAAATTAAACTATCTCCCTTATTATTGACTTTACAGAACAAACTGTAAAAAGAATATTGTTTGAAATTTAAAGACAAATCTTTTATTTAAATACAATTTTTTGATTGGATAAATATTTAAAGAGTTATGGCGGGAAAACTTTTAAGGTTAAAATTTAACTATCTCCCTTATTATTGACTTTACAGAAAAAAATGTAATAAAAATATTGTTTGAAATAAAAGGAAAAACTTTTATTTAAATATAATTTTTTGATTGGATAAATATTTAAAGAGTTATGGCGGGAAAACTTTTAAGGTTAAAATTTAATTATCTCCATTGATATTGACTTTACAGAAAAAAATGTAAGACAAATATTGTTTAAAATTAAAATTAAATTCTTTCATTTAAATACAAATTTTTGATTGGATAAATATTTAAAGCGTTATGGCGGGAAAAGTTTTAAGGTTAAAATTTAATTATCTCCATTGATATTGACTTTACAGAAAAAAATGTAAGACAAATATTGTTTGAAATTAATAGACAAATCTTTTATTTAAATACAATTTTTTGATTGGATATATATTTAAAGAGTTATGGCGGGAAATTTTTAAAGGTTAAAATTTAACTATCTCCCTTATTATTGACTTTACAGAAAAAAATGTAAAACAAATATTGTTTGAAATGAATAGGCAAATCTTTTATTTAAATACAATTTTGTGATTGGATAAACATTTAAAGAGTGATGGCGGGAAAACTTTTAAGGTTAAAATTTAATTATCTCCATTGATATTGACTTTACAGAAAAAAATGTAAGACAAATATTGTTTTAAATTGAAAGAAAATTCTTTCATTTAAATACAATTTTTTGATTGGATAAATATTAAAAGAGTTATGGCGGGAAAACTTTTAAGGTTAAAAGTTAACTATCTCCTTTATTATTGTTTTTACAGAAAAATATGTAAGTAAAATATTGTTTAAAATAAAAAGACAAATCTTTTATTAAAATACAATTTTTTGATTGGATAAATATTTAAAGAGTTATGGCGGGAAAACTTTTAAGGTTAAAATTTAACTATCTCCCTTAATATTGACTTTACAGAACAAACTGTAAAAAGAATATTGTTTGAAATTTAAAGACAAATCTTTTATTTAAATACAATTTTTTGATTGTATAAATATTTAAAGAGTTATGGCGGGAAAACTTTTAAGGTTAAAATTTAACTATCTCTCTTATTATTGACTTTACAGAAAAAAATGTTAGGAAAATATTGTTTGAAATTAAAAGGCAAATCTTTTATTTAATTATAATTTTTTGATTGGATAAATATTTAAAGAGTTATGGCGGGAAAACTTTTAAGGTTAAAATTTAATTATCTCCATTGATATTGACTTTATAGAAAAAAATGTAAGACAAATATTGTTTAAAATTAAAAGAAAATTCTTTCATTTAAATACAAATTTTTGATTGGATAAATATTTAAAGAGTTATGGCGGGAAAACTTTTAAGGTTAAAATTTAATTATCTCCATTGATATTGACTTTACAGAAAAAAATGTTAGACAAATAGTGTTTAAAATTCAAAGACACATCTTTTATTTAAATACAATTTTTTGATTGGATAAATATTTAAAGAGTTATGGCGGGAAAACTTTTAAGGTTAAAATTTAACTATCTCCCTTAATATTGACTTTACAGAAAAAAATGTAAGTAAAATATTGTTTAAAATTAAAAGACAAATCTTTCATTGAAATATAATTATTTGATTGGATAAATATTTAAAGAGTTATGGCGGGAAAACTTTTAAGGTTAAAATTTAACTATCTCCCTTATTATTGACTTTACAGAACAAACTGTAAAAAGAATATTGTTTGAAATTTAAAGACAAATCTTTTATTTAAATACAATTTTTTGATTGGATAAATATTTAAAGAGTTATGGCGGGAAAACTTTTAAGGTTAAAATTTAATTATCTCCATTGATATTGACTTTATAGAGAAAATTGTAAGACAAATATTGTTTGAAATTAATAGACAAATCTTTTATTTAAATAAAATTTTTTGATTGGATATATATTTAAAGAGTTATGGCGGGAAATTTTTTAAGGTTATAATTTAACTATCTCCCTTATTATTGACTTTACAGAAAAAAATGTAAAACAAATATTGTTTGAAATGAATAGGCAAATCTTTTATTTAAATACAATTTTGTGATTGGATAAACATTTAAAGAGTGATGGCGGGAAAACTTTTTAGGTTAAAATTTAATTATCTCCATTGATATTGACTTTACAGAAAAAAATGTAAGACAAATATTGTTTAAAATTGAAAGAAAATTCTTTCATTTAAATACAATTTTTTGATTGGATAAATATTAAAAGAGTTATGGCGGGAAAACTTTTAAGGTTAAAATTTAACTATCTCCCTTATTATTGACTTTACAGAAAAATATGTAAGTAAAATATTGTTTAAAATTAAAAGACAAATCTTTTATTAAAATACAATTTTTTGATTGGATAAATATTTAAAGAGTTATGGCGGGAAAACTTTTAAGGTTAAAATTTAACTATCTCCCTTAATATTGACTTTACAGAACAAACTGTAAAAAGAATATTGTTTGAAATTTAAAGACAAATCTTTTATTTAAATACAATTTTTTGATTGTATAAATATTTAAAGAGTTATGGCGGGAAAACTTTTAAGGTTAAAATTTAACTATCTCTCTTATTATTGACTTTACAGAAAAAAATGTAAGAAAAATATTGTTTGAAATTAAAAGGCAAATCTTTTATTTAATTATAATTTTTTGATTGGATAAATATTTAAAGAGTTATGGCGGGAATACTTTTAAGGTTAAAATTTAATTATCTCCATTGATATTGACTTTATAGAAAAAAATGTAAGACAAATATTGTTTAAAATTAAAAGAAAATTCTTTCATTTAAATACAAATTTTTGATTGGATAAATATTTAAAGAGTTATGGCGGGAAAACTTTTAAGGTTAAAATTTAATTATCTCCATTGATATTGACTTTACAGAAAAAAATGTTAGACAAATAGTGTTTAAAATTAAAAGACACATCTTTTATTTAAATACAATTTTTTGATTGGATATATATTTAAAGAGTTATGGCGGGAAATTTTTAAAGGTTAAAATTTAACTATCTCCCTTATTATTGACTTTACAGAAAAAAATGTAAAACAAATATTGTTTGAAATGAATAGGCAAATCTTTTATTTAAATACAATTTTGTGATTGGATAAACATTTAAAGAGTGATGGCGGGAAAACTTTTAAGGTTAAAATTTAATTATCTCCATTGATATTGACTTTACAGAAAAAAATGTAAGACAAATATTGATTTAAATTGAAAGAAAATTCTTTCATTTAAATACAATTTTTTGATTGGATAAATATTAAAAGAGTTATGGCGGGAAAACTTTTAAGGTTAAAAGTTAACTATCTGCCTTATTATTGTTTTTACAGAAAAATATGTAAGTAAAATATTGTTTAAAATAAAAAGACAAATCTTTTATTAAAATACAATTTTTTGATTGGATAAATATTTAAAGAGTTATGGCGGGAAAACTTTTAAGGTTAAAATTTAACTATGTCCCTTATTATTGACTTTACAGAAAAAAATGTAAAAAAAATATTGTTTGAAATTAAAAGGCAAATCTTTTATTTAAATATAATTTTTTGATTGGATAAATATTTAAAGAGTTATGGCGAGAAAACTTTTAAGGTTAAAATTTAATTATCTCCATTGATATTGACTTTACAGAAAAAAATGTATGACAAATATTGTTTGAAATTAATAGATACATCTTTTATTTAATTAAATTTTTTTGATTGGATAAATATTTAAAGAGTTATGGCGGGAAAACTTTTAAGGTTAAAATTTAACTATCTCCCTTATTATTGACTTTACAGAAAAAAATGTAAGTAAAATATTGTTTAAAATTAAAAGACAAATCTTTCATTTAATTATAATTTTTTGATTGGATAAATATTTAAAGAGTTATGGCGGGAAAACTTTTAAGGTTAAAATTTAACTATCTCCCTTATTATTGACTTTACAGAACAAACTGTAAGAAGAATCTTGTTTGAAATTTAAAGACAAATCTTTTATTTAAATACAATTTTTTGATTGGATAAATATTTAAAGAGTTATGGCGGGAAAACTTTTAAGGTTAAAATTTAACTATCTCCCTTATTATTGACTTTACAGAAAAAAATGTAAGAAAAATATTGTTTGAAATTAAAAGGCAAATCTTTTATTTAAATATAATTTTTTGATTGGATGAATATTTAAAGAGTTATGGCGGGAAAACTTTTAAGGTTAAAATTTAATTATCTCTATTGATATTGACTTAATAGAAAAAAATGAAAGACAAATATTGTTTAAAATTAAAAGAAAATTCTTTCATTTAAATACAAATTTTTGATTGGATAAATATTTAAAGAGTTATGGCGGGAAAACTTTTAAGGTTAAAATTTAACTATCTCCCTTATTATTGACTTTACAGAACAAACTGTAAAAAGAATATTGTTTGAAATTTACAGACAAATCTTTTATTTAAATACAATTTTTTGATTGGATAAATATTTAAAGAGTTATGGCGGGAAAACTTTTAAGGTTAAAATTTAACTATCTGCCTTATTATTGACTTTACAGAAAAAAATGTAAGAAAAATATTGTTTGAAATTAAAAGGCAAAACTTTTATTTAAATATAATTTTTTGATTGGATAAATATTTAAAGAGTTATGGCGGGAAAACTTTTAAGGTTAAAATTTAATTATCTCCATTGATATTGACTTTACAGAAAAAAATGTTAGACAAATATTGTTTAAAATTAAAATAAAATTCTTTCATTTAAATACAAATTTTTGATTGGATAAATATTTAAAGCGTTATGGCGGGAAAAGTTTTATGGTTAAAATTTAATTATCTCCATTGATATTGACTTTACAGAAAAAAATGTAAAACAAATATTGTTTGAAATTAATAGACAAATCTTTTATTTACATACAATTTTTTGATTGGATATATGTTTAAAGAGTTATGGCGGGAAATTTTTAAAGGTTAAAATTTAACTATCTCCCTTTTTATTGACTTTACAGAAAAAAATGTAAAACAAATATTGTTTGAAATGAATAGGCAAATCTTTTGTTTAAATACAATTTTGTGATTGGATAAACATTTAAAGAGTGATGGCGGGAAAACTTTTAAGGTTAAAATTTAATTATCTCCATTGATATTGACTTTACAGAAAAAAATGTAAGACAAATATTGTTTTAAATTGAAAGAAAATTCTTTCATTTAAATACAATTTTTTGATTGGATAAATATTAAAAGAGTTATGGCGGGAAAACTTTTAAGGTTAAAATTTAACTATCTCCCTTATTATTGACTTTACAGAAAAAAATGTAAGAAAAATATTGTTTGAAATTAAAAGGCAAATCTTTTATTTAAATATAATTTTTTGATTGGATAAATATTTAAAGAGTTATGGCGGGAAAACTTTTAAGGTTAAAATTTAATTATCTCCATTGATATTGACTTTATAGAGAAAATTGTAAGACAAATATTGTTTGAAATTAATAGACAAATCTTTTATTTAAATACAATTTTTTGATTGGATATATATTTAAAGAGTTATGGCGGGAAATTTTTTAAGGTTATAATTTAACTATCTCCCTTATTATTGACTTTACAGAAAAAAATGTAAAACAAATATTGTTGGAAATGAATAGGCAAATCTTTTATTTAAATACAATTTTGTGATTGGATAAACATTTAAAGAGTGATGGCGGGAAAACTTTTTAGGTTAAAATTTAATTATCTCCATTGATATTGACTTTACAGAAAAAAATGTAAGACAAATATTGTTTAAAATTGAAAGAAAATTCTTTCATTTAAATACAATTTTTTGATTGGATAAATATTAAAAGAGTTATGGCGGGAAAACTTTTAAGGTTAAAATTTAACTATCTCCCTTATTATTGACTTTACAGAAAAATATGTAAGTAAAATATTGTTTTAAATTAAAAGACAAATCTTTTATTAAAATACAATTTTTTGATTGGATAAATATTTAAAGAGTTATGGCGGGAAAACTTTTAAGGTTAAAATTTAACTATCTCCCTTAATATTGACTTTACAGAACAAACTGTAAAAAGAATATTGTTTGAAATTTAAAGACAAATCTTTTATTTAAATACAATTTTTTGATTGTATAAATATTTAAAGAGTTATGGCGGGAAAACTTTTAAGGTTAAAATTTAACTATCTCTCTTATTATTGACTTTACAGAAAAAAATGTAAGAAAAATATTGTTTGAAATTAAAAGACAAATCTTTTATTTAATTATAATTTTTTGATTGGATAAATATTTAAAGAGTTATGGCGGGAAAACTTTTAAGGTTAAAATTTAATTATCTCCATTGATATTGACTTTATAGAAAAAAATGTAAGACAAATATTGTTTAAAATTAAAAGAAAATTCTTTCATTTAAATACAAATTTTTGATTGGATAAATATTTAAAGAGTTATGGCGGGAAAACTTTTAAGGTTAAAATTTAATTATCTCCATTGATATTGACTTTACAGAAAAAAATGTTAGACAAATAGTGTTTAGAATTAAAAGACACATCTTTTATTTAAATACAATTTTTTGATTGGATAAATATTTAAAGAGTTATGGCGGGAAAACTTTTAAGGTTAAAATTTAACTATCTCCCTTAATATTGACTTTACAGAAAAAAATGTAAGTAAAATATTGTTTAAAATTAAAAGACAAAACTTTCATTGAAATATAATTATTTGATTGGATAAATATTTAAAGAGTTATGGCGGGAAAACTTTTAAGGTTAAAATTTAACTATCTCCCTTATTATTGACTTTACAGAACAAACTGTAAAAAGAATATTGTTTGAAATTTAAAGACAAATCTTTTATTTAAATACAATATTTTGATTGGATAAATATTTAAAGAGTTATGGCGGGAAAACTTTTAAGGTTAAAATTTAACTATCTCCCTTATTATTGACTTTACAGAAAAAAATGTAAGAAAAATATTGTTTGAAATTAAAAGGCAAATCTTTTATTTAATTATAATTTTTTGATTGGATAAATATTTAAAGAGTTATGGCGGGAAAACTTTTAAGGTTAAAATTTAATTATCTCCATTGATATTGACTTTATAGAAAAAAATGAAAGACAAATATTGTTTAAAATTAAAAGAAAATTCTTTCATTTAAATACAAATTTTTGATTGGATAAATATTTAAAGAGTTATGGCGGGAAAACTTTTAAGGTTAAAATTAAACTATCTCCCTTATTATTGACTTTACAGAACAAACTGTAAAAAGAATATTGTTTGAAATTTAAAGACAAATCTTTTATTTAAATACAATTTTTTGATTGGATAAATATTTAAAGAGTTATGGCGGGAAAACTTTTAAGGTTAAAATTTAACTATCTCCCTTAATATTGACTTTACAGAACAAACTGTAAAAAGAATATTGTTTGAAATTTAAAGACAAATCTTTTATTTAACTACAATTTTTTAATTGTATAAATGTTTAAAGAGTTATGGCGGGAAAACTTTTAAGGTTAAAATTTAACTATCTCTCTTATTATTGACTTTACAGAAAAAAATGTAAGAAAAATATTGTTTGAAATTAAAAGGCAAATCTTTTATTTAATTATAATTTTTTGATTGGATAAATATTTAAAGAGTTATGGCGGGAAAACTTTTAAGGGGTAAAATTTAATTATCTCCATTGATATTGACTTTATAGAAAAAAATGTAAGACAAATATTGTTTAAAATTAAAAGAAAATTCTTTCATTTAAATACAAATTTTTGATTGGATAAATATTTAAAGAGTTATGGCGGGAAAACTTTTAAGGTTAAAATTTAATTATCTCCATTGATATTGACTTTACAGAAAAAAATGTTAGACAAATAGTGTTTAAAATTAAAAGACACATCTTTCATTTAAATACAATTTTTTGATTGGATAAATATTTAAAGAGTTATGGCGGGAAAACTTTTAAGGTTAAAATTTAACTATCTCCCTTAATATTGACTTTACAGAAAAAAATGTAAGTAAAATATTGTTTAAAATTAAAAGACAAATCTTTCATTGAAATATAATTATTTGATTGGATAAATATTTAAAGAGTTATGGCGGGAAAACTTTTAAGGTTAAAATTTAACTATCTCCCTTATTATTGACTTTACAGAACAAACTGTAAAAAGAATATTGTTTGAAATTTAAAGACAAATCTTTTATTTAAATACAATTTTTTGATTGGATAAATATTTAAAGAGTTATGGCGGGAAAACTTTTAAGTTTAAAATTTAACTATCTCCCTTATTATTGACTTTACAGAAAAAAATGTAAGAAAAATATTGTTTGAAATTAAAAGGCAAATCTTTTATTTAATTATAATTTTTTGATTGGATAAATATTTAAAGAGTTATGGCGGGAACACTTTTAAGGTTAAAATTTAATTATCTCCATTGATATTGACTTTATAGAAAAAAATGAAAGACAAATATTGTTTAAAATTAAAAGAAAATTCTTTCATTTAAATACAAATTTTTGATTGGATAAATATTTAAAGAGTTATGGCGGGAAAACTTTTAAGGTTAAAATTAAACTATCTCCCTTATTATTGACTTTACAGAACAAACTGTAAAAAGAATATTGTTTGAAATTTAAAGACAAATCTTTTATTTAAATACAATTTTTTGATTGGATAAATATTTAAAGAGTTATGGCGGGAAAACTTTTAAGGTTAAAATTTAACTATCTCCCTTATTATTGACTTTACAGAAAAAAATGTAAGAAAAATATTGTTTGAAATAAAAGGAAAAACTTTTATTTAAATATAATTTTTTGATTGGATAAATATTTAAAGAGTTATGGCGGGAAAACTTTTAAGGTTAAAATTTAATTATCTCCATTGATATTGACTTTACAGAAAAAAATGTAAGACAAATATTGTTTAAAATTAAAATAAAATTCTTTCATTTAAATACAAATTTTTGATTGGATAAATATTTAAAGCGTTATGGCGGGAAAAGTTTTAAGGTTAAAATTTAATTATCTCCATTGATATTGACTTTACAGAAAAAAATGTAAGACAAATATTGTTTGAAATTTATAGACAAATCTTTTATTTAAATACAATTTTTTTGATTGGATATATATTTAAAGAGTTATGGCGGGAAATTTTTAAAGGTTAAAATTTAACTATCTCCCTTATTATTGACTTTACAGAAAAAAATGTAAAACAAATATTGTTTGAAATGAATAGGCAAATCTTTTATTTAAATACAATTTTGTGATTGGATAAACATTTAAAGAGTGATGGCGGGAAAACTTTTAAGGTTAAAATTTAATTATCTCCATTGATATTGACTTTACAGAAAAAAATGTAAGACAAATATTGTTTTAAATTGAAAGAAAATTCTTTCATTTAAATACAATTTTTTGATTGGATAAATATTAAAAGAGTTATGGCGGGAAAACTTTTAAGGTTAAAAGTTAACTATCTCCTTTATTATTGTTTTTACAGAAAAATATGTAAGTAAAATATTGTTTAAAATAAAAAGACAAATCTTTTATTAAAATACAATTTTTTGATTGGATAAATATTTAAAGAGTTATGGCGGGAAAACTTTTAAGGTTAAAATTTAACTATCTCCCTTATTATTGACTTTACAGAACAAACTGTAAAAAGAATATTGTTTGAAATTTAAAGACAAATCTTTTATTTAATTACAATTTTTTGATTGGATAAATATTTAAAGAGTTATGGCGGGAAAACTTTTAAGGTTAAAATTTAACTATCTCCCTTATTATTGACTTTACAGAAAAAAATGTAAAACAAATATTGTTTGAAATGAATAGGCAAATCTTTTATTTAAATACAATTTTGTGATTCGATAAACATTTAAAGAGTGATGGCGGGAAAACTTTTAAGGTTAAAATTTAATTATCTCCATTGATATTGACTTTACAGAAAAAAATGTAAGACAAATATTGTTTTAAATTGAAAAAAAATTCTTTCATTTAAATACAATTTTTTGATTGGATAAATATTAAAAGATTTATGGCGGGAAAACTTTTAAGGTTAAAATTTAACTATCTCCCTTATTATTGTTTTTACAGAAAAATATGTAAGTAAAATATTGTTTAAAATAAAAAGACAAATCTTTTATTAAAATACAATTTTTTGATTGGATAAATATTTAAAGAGTTATGGCGGGAAAACTTTTAAGGTTAAAATTTAACTATCTCCCTTAATATTGACTTTACAGAACAAACTGTAAAAAGAATATTGTTTGAAATTTAAAGACAAATCTTTTATTTAAATACAATTTTTTGATTGGATAAATATTTAAAGAGTTATGGCGGGAAAACTTTTAAGGTTTAAATTTAACTATCTCCCTTATTATTGACTTTACAGAAAAAAATGTAAGAAAAATATTGTTTGAAATTAAAAGGCAAATCTTTTATTTTAATATAATTTTTTGATTGGATAAATATTTAAAGAGTTATGGCGGGAAAACTTTTAAGGTTAAAATTTAATTATCTCCATTGATATTGACTTTATAGAGAAAATTGTAAGACAAATATTGTTTGAAATTAATAGACAAATCTTTTATTTAAATAAAATTTTTTGATTGGATATATATTTAAAGAGTTATGGCGGGAAATTTTTTAAGGTTATAATTTAACTATCTCCCTTATTATTGACTTTACAGAAAAAAATGTAAAACAAATATTGTTTGAAATGAATAGGCAAATCTTTTATTTAAATACAATTTTGTGATTGGATAAACATTTAAAGAGTGATGGCGGGAAAACTTTTTAGGTTAAAATTTAATTATCTCCATTGATATTGACTTTACAGAAAAAAATGTAAGACAAATATTGTTTAAAATTGAAAGAAAATTCTTTCATTTAAATACAATTTTTTGATTGGATAAATATTAAAAGAGTTATGGCGGGAAAACTTTTAAGGTTAAAATTTAACTATCTCCCTTATTATTGACTTTACAGAAAAATATGTAAGTAAAATATTGTTTAAAATTAAAAGACAAATCTTTTATTATAATACAATTTTTTGATTGGATAAATATTTAAAGAGTTATGGCGGGAAAACTTTTAAGGTTAAAATTTAACTATCTCCCTTAATATTGACTTTACAGAACAAACTGTAAAAAGAATATTGTTTGAAATTTAAAGACAAATCTTTTATTTAAATACAATTTTTTGATTGTATAAATATTTAAAGAGTTATGGCGGGAAAACTTTTAAGGTTAAAATTTAACTATCTCTCTTATTATTGACTTTACAGAAAAAAATGTAAGAAAAATATTGTTTGAAATTAAAAGGCAAATCTTTTATTTAATTATAATTTTTTGATTGGATAAATATTTAAAGAGTTATGGCGGGAATACTTTTAAGGTTAAAATTTAATTATCTCCATTGATATTGACTTTATAGAAAAAAATGTAAGACAAATATTGTTTAAAATTAAAAGAAAATTCTTTCATTTAAATACAAATTTTTGATTGGATAAATATTTAAAGAGTTATGGCGGGAAAACTTTTAAGGTTAAAATTTAATTATCTCCATTGATATTGACTTTACAGAAAAAAATGTTAGACAAATAGTGTTTAAAATTAAAAGACACATCTTTTATTTTAATACAATTTTTTGATTGGATATATATTTAAAGAGTTATGGCGGGAAATTTTTAAAGGTTAAAATTTAACTATCTCCCTTATTATTGACTTTACAGAAAAAAATGTAAAACAAATATTGTTTGAAATGAATAGGCAAATCTTTTATTTAAATACAATTTTGTGATTGGATAAACATTTAAAGAGTGATGGCGGGAAAACTTTTAAGGTTAAAATTTAATTATCTCTATTGATATTGACTTTACAGAAAAAAATGTAAGACAAATATTGTTTTAAATTGAAAGAAAATTCTTTCATTTAAATACAATTTTTTGATTGGATAAATATTAAAAGAGTTATGGCGGGAAAACTTTTAAGGTTAAAAGTTAACTATCTCCCTTATTATTGTTTTTACAGAAAAATATGTAAGTAAAATATTGTTTAAAATAAAAAGACAAATCTTTTATTAAAATACAATTTTTTGATTGGATAAATATTTAAAGAGTTATGGCGGGAAAACTTTTAAGGTTAAAATTTAACTATCTCCCTTATTATTGACTTTACAGAAAAAAATGTAAAAAAAATATTGTTTGAAATTAAAAGGCAAATCTTTTATTTAAATATAATTTTTTGATTGGATAAATATTTAAAGAGTTATGGCGAGAAAACTTTTAAGGTTAAAATTTAATCATCTCCATTGATATTGACTTTACAGAAAAAAATGTATGACAAATATTGTTTGAAATTAATAGATACATCTTTTATTTAATTAAATTTTTTTGATTGGATAAATATTTAAAGAGTTATGGCGGGAAAACTTTTAAGGTTAAAATTTAATTATCTCCATTGATATTGACTTTACAGAAAAAAATGTAAGACAAATATTGTTTAAAATTAAAATAAAATTCTTTCATTTAAATACAAATTTTTGATTGGATAAATATTTAAAGCGTTATGGCGGGAAAAGTTTTAAGGTTAAAATTTAATTATCTCCATTGATATTGACTTTACAGAAAAAAATGTAAGACAAATATTGTTTGAAATTAATAGACAAATCTTTTATTTAAATACAATTTTTTTGATTGGATATATATTTAAAGAGTTATGGCGGGAAATTTTTAAAGGTTAAAATTTAACTATCTCCCTTATTATTGACTTTACAGAAAAAAATGTAAAACAAATATTGTTTGAAATGAATAGGCAAATCTTTTATTTAAATACAATTTTGTGATTGGATAAACATTTAAAGAGTGATGGCGGGAAAACTTTTAAGGTTAAAATTTAATTATCTCCATTGATATTGACTTTACAGAAAAAAATGTAAGACAAATATTGTTTTAAATTGAAAGAAAATTCTTTCATTTAAATACAATTTTTTGATTGGATAAATATTAAAAGAGTTATGGCGGGAAAACTTTTAAGGTTAAAAGTTAACTATCTCCTTTATTATTGTTTTTACAGAAAAATATGTAAGTAAAATATTGTTTAAAATAAAAAGACAAATCTTTTATTAAAATACAATTTTTTGATTGGATAAATATTTAAAGAGTTATGGCGGGAAAACTTTTAAGGTTAAAATTTAACTATCTCCCTTATTATTGACTTTACAGAACAAACTGTAAAAAGAATATTGTTTGAAATTTAAAGACAAATCTTTTATTTAATTACAATTTTTTGATTGGATAAATATTTAAAGAGTTATGGCGGGAAAACTTTTAAGGTTAAAATTTAACTATCTCCCTTATTATTGACTTTACAGAAAAAAATGTAAAACAAATATTGTTTGAAATGAATAGGCAAATCTTTTATTTAAATACAATTTTGTGATTCGATAAACATTTAAAGAGTGATGGCGGGAAAACTTTTAAGGTTAAAATTTAATTATCTCCATTGATATTGACTTTACAGAAAAAAATGTAAGACAAATATTGTTTTAAATTGAAAAAAAATTCTTTCATTTAAATACAATTTTTTGATTGGATAAATATTAAAAGATTTATGGCGGGAAAACTTTTAAGGTTAAAATTTAACTATCTCCCTTATTATTGTTTTTACAGAAAAATATGTAAGTAAAATATTGTTTAAAATAAAAAGACAAATCTTTTATTAAAATACAATTTTTTGATTGGATAAATATTTAAAGAGTTATGGCGGGAAAACTTTTAAGGTTAAAATTTAACTATCTCCCTTAATATTGACTTTACAGAACAAACTGTAAAAAGAATATTGTTTGAAATTTAAAGACAAATCTTTTATTTAAATACAATTTTTTGATTGGATAAATATTTAAAGAGTTATGGCGGGAAAACTTTTAAGGTTTAAATTTAACTATCTCCCTTATTATTGACTTTACAGAAAAAAATGTAAGAAAAATATTGTTTGAAATTAAAAGGCAAATCTTTTATTTTAATATAATTTTTTGATTGGATAAATATTTAAAGAGTTATGGCGGGAAAACTTTTAAGGTTAAAATTTAATTATCTCCATTGATATTGACTTTATAGAGAAAATTGTAAGACAAATATTGTTTGAAATTAATAGACAAATCTTTTATTTAAATAAAATTTTTTGATTGGATATATATTTAAAGAGTTATGGCGGGAAATTTTTTAAGGTTATAATTTAACTATCTCCCTTATTATTGACTTTACAGAAAAAAATGTAAAACAAATATTGTTTGAAATGAATAGGCAAATCTTTTATTTAAATACAATTTTGTGATTGGATAAACATTTAAAGAGTGATGGCGGGAAAACTTTTTAGGTTAAAATTTAATTATCTCCATTGATATTGACTTTACAGAAAAAAATGTAAGACAAATATTGTTTAAAATTGAAAGAAAATTCTTTCATTTAAATACAATTTTTTGATTGGATAAATATTAAAAGAGTTATGGCGGGAAAACTTTTAAGGTTAAAATTTAACTATCTCCCTTATTATTGACTTTACAGAAAAATATGTAAGTAAAATATTGTTTAAAATTAAAAGACAAATCTTTTATTAAAATACAATTTTTTGATTGGATAAATATTTAAAGAGTTATGGCGGGAAAACTTTTAAGGTTAAAATTTAACTATCTCCCTTAATATTGACTTTACAGAACAAACTGTAAAAAGAATATTGTTTGAAATTTAAAGACAAATCTTTTATTTAAATACAATTTTTTGATTGTATAAATATTTAAAGAGTTATGGCGGGAAAACTTTTAAGGTTAAAATTTAACTATCTCTCTTATTATTGACTTTACAGAAAAAAATGTAAGAAAAATATTGTTTGAAATTAAAAGGCAAATCTTTTATTTAATTATAATTTTTTGATTGGATAAATATTTAAAGAGTTATGGCGGGAATACTTTTAAGGTTAAAATTTAATTATCTCCATTGATATTGACTTTATAGAAAAAAATGTAAGACAAATATTGTTTAAAATTAAAAGAAAATTCTTTCATTTAAATACAAATTTTTGATTGGATAAATATTTAAAGAGTTATGGCGGGAAAACTTTTAAGGTTAAAATTTAATTATCTCCATTGATATTGACTTTACAGAAAAAAATGTTAGACAAATAGTGTTTAAAATTAAAAGACACATCTTTTATTTAAATACAATTTTTTGATTGGATATATATTTAAAGAGTTATGGCGGGAAATTTTTAAAGGTTAAAATTTAACTATCTCCCTTATTATTGACTTTACAGAAAAAAATGTAAAACAAATATTGTTTGAAATGAATAGGCAAATCTTTTATTTAAATACAATTTTGTGATTGGATAAACATTTAAAGAGTGATGGCGGGAAAACTTTTAAGGTTAAAATTTAATTATCTCTATTGATATTGACTTTACAGAAAAAAATGTAAGACAAATATTGTTTTAAATTGAAAGAAAATTCTTTCATTTAAATACAATTTTTTGATTGGATAAATATTAAAAGAGTTATGGCGGGAAAACTTTTAAGGTTAAAAGTTAACTATCTCCCTTATTATTGTTTTTACAGAAAAATATGTAAGTAAAATATTGTTTAAAATAAAAAGACAAATCTTTTATTAAAATACAATTTTTTGATTGGATAAATATTTAAAGAGTTATGGCGGGAAAACTTTTAAGGTTAAAATTTAACTATCTCCCTTATTATTGACTTTACAGAAAAAAATGTAAAAAAAATATTGTTTGAAATTAAAAGGCAAATCTTTTATTTAAATATAATTTTTTGATTGGATAAATATTTAAAGAGTTATGGCGAGAAAACTTTTAAGGTTAAAATTTAATTATCTCCATTGATATTGACTTTACAGAAAAAAATGTATGACAAATATTGTTTGAAATTAATAGATACATCTTTTATTTAATTAAATTTTTTTGATTGGATAAATATTTAAAGAGTTATGGCGGGAAAACTTTTAAGGTTAAAATTTAACTATCTCCCTTATTATTGACTTTACAGAAAAAAATGTAAGTAAAACATTGTTTAAAATTAAAAGACAAATCTTTCATTTAATTATAATTTTTTGATTGGATAAATATTTAAAGAGTTATGGCGGGAAAACTTTTAAGGTTAAAATTTAACTATCTCCCTTATTATTGACTTTACAGAACAAACTGTAAGAAGAATCTTGTTTGAAATTTAAAGACAAATCTTTTATTTAAATTCAATTTTTTGATTGGATAAATATTTAAAGAGTTATGGCGGGAAAACTTTTAAGGTTAAAATTTAACTATCTCCCTTATTATTGACTTTACAGAAAAAAATGTAAGAAAAATATTGTTTGAAATTAAAAGGCAAATCTTTTATTTAAATATAATTTTTTGATTGGATGAATATTTAAAGAGTTATGGCGGGAAAACTTTTAAGGTTAAAATTTAATTATCTCCATTGATATTGACTTTATAGAAAAAAATGAAAGACAAATATTGTTTAAAATTAAAAGAAAATTCTTTCATTTAAATACAAATTTTTGATTGGATAAATATTTAAAGAGTTATGGCGGGAAAACTTTTAAGGTTAAAATTTAACTATCTCCCTTATTATTGACTTTACAGAACAAACTGTAAAAAGAATATTGTTTGAAATTTACAGACAAATCTTTTATTTAAATACAATTTTTTGATTGGATAAATATTTAAAGAGTTATGGCGGGAAAACTTTTAAGGTTAAAATTTAACTATCTGCCTTATTATTGACTTTACAGAAAAAAATGTAAGAAAAATATTGTTTGAAATTAAAAGGCAAAACTTTTATTTAAATATAATTTTTTGATTGGATAAATATTTAAAGAGTTATGGCGGGAAAACTTTTAAGGTTAAAATTTAATTATCTCCATTGATATTGACTACAGAAAAAAATGTAAGACAAATATTGTTTAAAATTAAAATAAAATTCTTTCATTTAAATACAAATTTTTGATTGGATAAATATTTAAAGCGTTATGGCGGGAAAAGTTTTATGGTAAAAATTTAACTATCTCCATTGATATTGACTTTACAGAAAAAAATGTAAAACAAATATTGTTTGAAATTAATAGACAAATCTTTTATTTACATACAATTTTTTGATTGGATATATGTTTAAAGAGTTATGGCGGGAAATTTTTAAAGGTTAAAATTTAACTATCTCCCTTTTTATTGACTTTACAGAAAAAAATGTAAAACAAATATTGTTTGAAATGAATAGGCAAATCTTTTGTTTAAATACAATTTTGTGATTGGATAAACATTTAAAGAGTGATGGCGGGAAAACTTTTAAGGTTAAAATTTAATTATCTCCATTGATATTGACTTTACAGAAAAAAATGTAAGACAAATATTGTTTTAAATTGAAAGAAAATTCTTTCATTTAAATACAATTTTTTGATTGGATAAATATTAAAAGAGTTATGGCGGGAAAACTTTTAAGGTTAAATTTTAACTATCTCCCTTATTATTGACTTTACAGAAAAATATGTAAGTAAAATATTGTTTAAAATAAAAAGACAAATCTTTTATTAAAATACAATTTTTTGATTGGATAAATATTTAAAGAGTTATGGCGGGAAAACTTTTAAGGTTAAAATTTAACTATCTCCCTTATTATTGACTTTACAGAAAAAAATGTAAGAAAAATATTGTTTGAAATTAAAAGGCAAATCTTTTATTTAAATATAATTTTTTGATTGGATAAATATTTAAAAAGTTATGGCGGGAAAACTTTTAAGGTTAAAATTTAATTATCTCCATTGATATTGACTTTATAGAGAAAATTGTAAGACAAATTTTGTTTGAAATTAATAGACAAATCTTTTATTTAAATATAATTTTTTGATTGGATATATATTTAAAGAGTTATGGCGGGAAATTTTTTAAGGTTAAAATTTAACTATCTCCCTTATTATTGACTTTACTGAAAAAAATGTAAAACAAATATTGTTTGAAATGAATAGGCAAATCTTTTATTTAAATACAATTTTGTGATTGGATAAACATTTAAAGAGTGATGGCGGGAAAACTTTTAAGGTTAAAATTTAATTATCTCCATTGATATTGACTTTACAGAAAAAAATGTAAAACAAATATTGTTTGAAATTGAAAGAAAATTCTTTCATTTAAATACAATTTTTTGATTGGATAAATATTAAAAGAGTTATGGCGGGAAAACTTTTAAGGTTAAAATTTAACTATCTCCCTTATTATTGACTTTACAGAAAAATATGTAAGTAAAATATTGTTTAAAATTAAAAGACAAATCTTTTATTAAAATACAATTTTTTGATTGGATAAATATTTAAAGAGTTATGGCGGGAAAACTTTTAAGGTTAAAATTTAACTATCTCCCTTATTATTGACTTTACAGAACAAACTGTAAAAAGAATATTGTTTGAAATTTAAAGACAAATCTTTTATTTAAATACAATTTTTTGATTGGATAAATATTAAAAGAGTTATGGCGGGAAAACTTTTAAGGTTAAAATTTAATTATCTCCATTGATATTGAATTTACAGAAAAAAATGTAAGACAAATATTGTTTTAAATTGAAAGAAAATTCTTTCATTTAAATACAATTTTTTGATTGGATAAATATTAAAAGAGTTATGGCGGGAAAACTTTTAAGGTTAAAATTTAACTATCTCTCTTATTATTGACTTTACAGAAAAAAATGGAAGAAAACAATTGTTTGAAATTAAAAGGCAAATCTTTTATTTAAATATAATTTTTTGATTGGATAAATATTTAAAGAGTTATGGCGGGAAAACTTTTAAGGTTAAAATTTAATTATCTCCATTGATATTGACTTTATAGAAAAAAATGTAAGACAAATATTGTTTAAAATTAAAAGAAAATTCTTTCATTTAAATACAAATTTTTGATTGGATAAATATTTAAAGAGTTATGGCGGGAAAACTTTTAAAGTTAAAATTTAACTATCTCCCTTATTATTGACTTTACAGAACAAACTGTAAAAAGAATATTATTTGAAATTTAAAGACAAATCTTTTATTTAAATACAATTTTTTGATTGGATAAATATTTAAAGAGTTATGGCGGGAAAACTTTTAAGGTTAAAATTTAATTATCTCCATTGATATTGACTTTATAGAAAAAAATGAAAGACAAATATTGTTTAAAATTAAAAGAAAATTCTTTCATTTAAATACAAATTTTTGATTGGATAAATATTAAAAGAGTTATGGCGGGAAAACTTTTAAGGTTAAAATTTAATTATCTCCATTGATATTGAATTTACAGAAAAAAATGTAAGACAAATATTGTTTGAAATTAATAGATACATCTTTTATTTAATTACATTTTCTTGATTGGATAAATATTTAAAGAGTTATGGCGGGTAAACTTTTAAGGTTAAAATTTAACTATCTCCCTTATTATTGACTTAACAGAAAAAAATGTAAAAAAAATATTGTTTGAAATTAAAAGGCAAATCTTTTATTTAAAGATAGTTTTTTGATTGGATAAATATTTAAAGAGTTATGGCGAGAAAACTTTTAAGGTTAAAATTTAATTATCTCCATTGATATTGACCTTACAGAAAAAAATGTATGACAAATATTGTTTGAAATTAATAGATACATCTTTAATTTAATTACATTTTTTTGATTGGATAAATATTTAAAGAGTTATGGCGGGAAAACTTTTAAGGTTAAAATTTAACTATCTCCCTTATTATTGACTTTACAGAAAAAAATGTAAGTAAAATATTGTTTAAAATTAAAAGACAAATCTTTCATTTAAATATAATTTTTTGATTGGATAAATATTAAAATAGTTATGGCGAGAAAACTTTTAAGGTTAAAATTTAACTATCTCCCTTATTATTGACTTTACAGAACAAACTGTAAAAATAAAATTGTTTGAAATTTAAAGACAAATCTTTTATTTAAATAAAATTTTTTGATTGGATAAATATTTAAAGAGTTATGGCGGGAAAACTTTTAAGGTTAAAATTTAATTATCTCCATTGATATTGACTTTATAGAAAAAAATGTAAGACAAATATTGTTTAAAATTAAAAGAAAATTCTTTCATTTAAATACAAATTTTTGATTGGATAAATATTTAAAGAGTTATGGCGGGAAAACTTTTAAGGTTAAAATTTAACTATCTCCCTTATTATTGACTTTACAGAACAAACTGTACAAAGAATATTGTTTGAAATTTAAAGACAAATCTTTTATTAAAATACAATTTTTTGATTGGATAAATATTTAAAGAGTTATGGCGGGAAAACTTTTAAGGTTAAAATTTAACTATCTCCCTTATTATTGACTTTACAGAACAAACTGTACAAAGAATATTGTTTGAAATTTAAAGACAAATCTTTTATTAAAATACAATTTTTTGATTGGATAAATATTTAAAGAGTTATGGCGGGAAAACTTTTAAGGTTAAAATTTCACTATCTCCCTTATTATTTACTTTACAGAAAAAAATGTAAGAAAAATATTGTTTGAAATTAAAAGGCAAATCTTTTATTTTAATATAATTTTTTGATTGGATAAATATTTAAAGAGTTATGGCGGGAAAACTTTTAAGGTTAAAATTTAATTATCTCCATTGATATTAACTTTACAGAAAAAAATGTCAGACAAATATTGTTTGAAGTTAATAGATACATCTTTTGTTTAATTACATTTTCTTGATTGGATAAATATTTAAAGAGTTATGGCGGGTAAACTTTTAAGGTTAAAATTTAACTATCTCCCTTATTATTGACTTTACAGAAAAAATGTAAGAAAAATATTGTTTGAAATTAAAAGGCAAATCTTTTATTTAAATATAATTTTTTGATTGGATAAATATTTAAAGAGTTATGGCGAGAAAACTTTTAAGGTTAAAATTTAATTATCTCCATTGATATTGACTTTACAGAAAAAAATGTACGACAAATATTGTTTGAAATTAATAGATACATCTTTTATTTAATTACATTTTTTTGATTGGATAAATATTTAAAGAGTTATGGCGGGAAAACTTTTAAGGTTAAAATTTAACTATCTCCCTTATTATTGACTTTACAGAAGAAAATGTAAGTAAAATATTGTTTAAAATTAAAAGACAAATCTTTCATTTAAATATAATTTTTTGATTGGATAAATATTTAAAGAGTTATGGCGGGAAAACTTTTAAGGTTAAAATTTAACTATCTCCCTTATTATTGACTTTACAGAACAAACTGTAAAAAGAATATTGTTTGAAATTTAAAGACAAATCTTTTATTGAAATACAGTTTTTTGATTGGATAAATATTTAAAGAGTTATGGCGGGAAAACTTTTAAGGTTAAAATTTAACTATCTCCCTTATTATTGACTTTACAGAAAAAAATGTAAGACAAATATTGTTTGAAATTAAAAGGCAAATCTTTTATTTAAATATAATTTTTTGATTGGATAAATATTTAAAGAGTTATGGCGGGAAAACTTTTAAGGTTAAAATTTAATTATCTCAATTGATATTGAATTTACAGAAAAAAATGTAAGACAAATATTGTTTGAAATTAATAGATACATCTTTTATTTAATTACATTTTCTTGATTGGATAAATATTTAAAGAGTTATGGCGGGTAAACTTTTAAGGTTAAAATTTAACTATCTCCCTTATTATTGACTTTACAGAAAAAAATGTAATAAAAATATTGTTTGAAATTAAAAGGCAAATCTTTTATTTAAAGATAGTTTTTTGATTGGATAAATATTTAAAGAGTTATGGCGAGAAAACTTTTAAGGTTAAAATTTAATTATCTCCATTGATATTGACCTTACAGAAAAAAATGTATGACAAATATTGTTTGAAATTAATAGATACATCTTTAATTTAATTACATTTTTTTGATTGGATAAATATTTAAAGAGTTATGGCGGGAAAACTTTTAAGGTTAAAATTTAACTATCTCCCTTATTATTGACTTTACAGAAAAAAATGTAAGTAAAATATTGTTTAAAATTAAAAGACAAATCTTTCATTTAAATATAATTTTTTGATTGGATAAATATTAAAAGAGGTATGGCGAGAAAACTTTTAAGGTTAAAATTTAACTATCTCCCTTATTATTGACTTTACAGAACAAACTGTAAAAATAAAATTGTTTGAAATTTAAAGACAAATCTTTTATTTAAATACAATTTTTTGATTGGATAAATATTTAAAGAGTTATGGCGGGAAAACTTTTAAGGTTAAAATTTAATTATCTCCATTGATATTGACTTTATAGAAAAAAATGTAAGACAAATATTGTTTAAAATTAAAAGAAAATTCTTTCATTTAAATACAAATTTTTGATTGGATAAATATTTAAAGAGTTATGGCGAGAAAACTTTTAAGGTTAAAATTTAACTATCTCCCTTATTATTGACTTTACAGAACAAACTGTAAAAAGAATATTGTTTGAAATTTAAAGACAAATCTTTTATTTAAATACAATTTTTTGATTGGATAAATATTTAAAGAGTTATGGCGGGAAAACTTTTAAGGTTAAAATTTAACTATCTCCCTTATTATTGACTTTACAGAACAAACTGTACAAAGAATATTGTTTGAAATTTAAAGACAAATCTTTTATTAAAATACAATTTTTTGATTGGATAAATATTTAAAGAGTTATGGCGGGAAAACTTTTAAGGTTAAAATTTAACTATCTCCCTTATTATTGACTTTACAGAACAAACTGTACAAAGAATATTGTTTGAAATTTAAAGACAAATCTTTTATTAAAATACAATTTTTTGATTGGATAAATATTTAAAGAGTTATGGCGGGAAAACTTTTATGGTTAAAATTTCACTATCTCCCTTATTATTTACTTTACAGAAAAAAATGTAAGAAAAATATTGTTTGAAATTAAAAGGCAAATCTTTTATTTTAATATAATTTTTTGATTGGATAAATATTTAAAGAGTTATGGCGGGAAAACTTTTAAGGTTAAAATTTAATTATCTCCATTGATATTGACTTTACAGAAAAAAATGTCAGACAAATATTGTTTGAAGTTAATAGATACATCTTTTATTTAATTACATTTTCTTGATTGGATAAATATTTAAAGAGTTATGGCGGGAAAACTTTTAAGGTTAAAATTTAATTATCTCCATTGATATTGAATTTACAGAAAAAAATGTAAGACAAATATTGTTTGAAATTAATAGATACATCTTTTATTTAATTACATTTTCTTGATTGGATAAATATTTAAAGAGTTATGGCGGGTAAACTTTTAAGGTTAAAATTTAACTATCTCCCTTATTATTGACTTTACAGAAAAAAATGTAATAAAAATATTGTTTGAAATTAAAAGGCAAATCTTTTATTTAAAGATAGTTTTTTGATTGGATAAATATTTAAAGAGTTATGGCGAGAAAACTTTTAAGGTTAAAATTTAATTATCTCCATTGATATTGACCTTACAGAAAAAAATGTATGACAAATATTGTTTGAAATTAATAGATACATCTTTAATTTAATTACATTTTTTTGATTGGATAAATATTTAAAGAGTTATGGCGGGAAAACATTTAAGGTTAAAATTTAACTATCTCCCTTATTATTGACTTTACAGAAAAAAATGTAAGTAAAATATTGTTTAAAATTAAAAGACAAATCTTTCATTTAAATATAATTTTTTGATTGGATAAATATTAAAAGAGTTATGGCGAGAAAACTTTTAAGGTTAAAATTTAACTATCTCCCTTATTATTGACTTTACAGAACAAACTGTAAAAATAAAATTGTTTGAAATTTAAAGACAAATCTTTTATTTAAATACAATTTTTTGATTGGATAAATATTTAAAGAGTTATGGCGGGAAAACTTTTAAGGTTAAAATTTAATTATCTCCATTGATATTGACTTTATAGAAAAAAATGTAAGACAAATATTGTTTAAAATTAAAAGAAAATTCTTTCATTTAAATACAAATTTTTGATTGGATAAATATTTAAAGAGTTATGGCGGGAAAACTTTTGAGGTTAAAATTTAACTATCTCCCTTATTATTGACTTTACAGAACAAACTGTACAAAGAATATTGTTTGAAATTTAAAGACAAATCTTTTATTAAAATACAATTTTTTGATTGGATAAATATTTAAAGAGTTATGGCGGGAAAACTTTTAAGGTTAAAATTTAACTATCTCCCTTATTATTGACTTTACAGAACAAACTGTACAAAGAATATTGTTTGAAATTTAAAGACAAATCTTTTATTAAAATACAATTTTTTGATTGGATAAATATTTAAAGAGTTATGGCGGGAAAACTTTTAAGGTTAAAATTTCACTATCTCCCTTATTATTTACTTTACAGAAAAAAATGTAAGAAAAATATTGTTTGAAATTAAAAGGCAAATCTTTTATTTTAATATAATTTTTTGATTGGATAAATATTTAAAGAGTTATGGCGGGAAAACTTTTAAGGTTAAAATTTAATTATCTCCATTGATATTGACTTTACAGAAAAAAATGTCAGACAAATATTGTTTGAAGTTAATAGATACATCTTTTATTTAATTACATTTTCTTGATTGGATAAATATTTAAAGAGTTATGGCGGGTAAACTTTTAAGGTTAAAATTTATCTATCTCCCTTATTATTGACTTTACAGAAAAAAATGTAAAAAATATATTGTTTGAAATTAAAAGGCAAATCTTTTATTTAAATATAATTTTTTGATTGGATAAATATTTAAAGAGTTATGGCGAGAAAACTTTTAAGGTTAAAATTTAATTATCTCCATTGATATTGACTTTACAGAAAAAAATGTATGACAAATATTGTTTGAAATTAATAGATACATCTTTTATTTAATTACATTTTTTTGATTGGATAAATATTTAAAGAGTTATGGCGGGAAAACTTTTAAGGTTAAAATTTAACTATCTCCCTTATTATTGACTTTACAGAAGAAAATGTAAGTAAAATATTGTTTAAAATTAAAAGACAAATCTTTCATTTAAATATAATTTTTTGATTGGATAAATATTTAAAGAGTTATGGCGGGAAAACTTTTAAGGTTAAAATTTAACTATCTCCCTTATTATTGACTTTACAGAAAAAAATGTAAGACAAATATTGTTTGAAATTAAAAGGCAAATCTTTTATTTAATTATAATTTTTTGATTGGATAAATATTTAAAGAGTTATGGCGGGAAAACTTTTAAGGTTAAAATTTAATTATCTCCATTGATATTGACTTTACAGAACAAACTGTAAAAAGAATATTGTTTGAAATTTAAAGACAAATCTTTTATTTAAATACAATTTTTTGATTGGATAAATATTTAAAGAGTTATGGCGGGAAAACTTTTAAGGTTAAAATTTAACTATCTCCCTTATTATTGACTTTACAGAAAAAAATGTAAGTAAAATATTGTTTAGAATTAAAAGACAAATCTTTCATTTAAATATAATTTTTTGATTGGATAAATATTAAAAGAGTTATGGCGAGAAAACTTTTAAGGTTAAAATTTAACTATCTCCCTTATTATTGACTTTACAGAACAAACTGTAAAAATAAAATTGTTTGAAATTTAAAGACAAATCTTTTATTTAAATACAATTTTTTGATTGGATAAATATTTAAAGAGTTATGGCGGGAAAACTTTTAAGGTTAAAATTTAATTATCTCCATTGATATTGACTTTATAGAAAAAAATGTAAGACAAATATTGTTTAAAATTAAAAGAAAATTCTTTCATTTAAATACAAATTTTTGATTGGATAAATATTTAAAGAGTTATGGCGAGAAAACTTTTAAGGTTAAAATTTAACTATCTCCCTTATTATTGACTTTACAGAACAAACTGTAAAAAGAATATTGTTTGAAATTTAAAGACAAATCTTTTATTTAAATACAATTTTTTGATTGGATAAATATTTAAAGAGTTATGGCGGGAAAACTTTTAAGGTTAAAATTTAACTATCTCCCTTATTATTGACTTTACAGAACAAACTGTACAAAGAATATTGTTTGAAATTTAAAGACAAATCTTTTATTAAAATACAATTTTTTGATTGGATAAATATTTAAAGAGTTATGGCGGGAAAACTTTTAAGGTTAAAATTTAACTATCTCCCTTATTATTGACTTTACAGAACAAACTGTACAAAGAATATTGTTTGAAATTTAAAGACAAATCTTTTATTAAAATACAATTTTTTGATTGGATAAATATTTAAAGAGTTATGGCGGGAAAACTTTTATGGTTAAAATTTCACTATCTCCCTTATTATTTACTTTACAGAAAAAAATGTAAGAAAAATATTGTTTGAAATTAAAAGGCAAATCTTTTATTTTAATATAATTTTTTGATTGGATAAATATTTAAAGAGTTATGGCGGGAAAACTTTTAAGGTTAAAATTTAATTATCTCCATTGATATTGACTTTACAGAAAAAAATGTCAGACAAATATTGTTTGAAGTTAATAGATACATCTTTTATTTAATTACATTTTCTTGATTGGATAAATATTTAAAGAGTTATGGCGGGAAAACTTTTAAGGTTAAAATTTAATTATCTCCATTGATATTGACTTTATAGAAAAAAATGAAAGACAAATATTGTTTAAAATTAAAAGAAAATTCTTTCATTTAAATACAAATTTTTGATTGGATAAATATTTAAAGAGTTGTGGCGGGAAAACTTTTAAGGTTAAAATTAAACTATCTCCCTTATTATTGACTTTACAGAACAAACTGTAAAAAGAATATTGTTTGAAATTTAAAGACAAATCTTTTATTTAAATACAAATTTTTGATTGGATAAATATTTAAAGAGTTATGGCGGGAAAACTTTTAAGGTTAAAATTTAACTATCTCCCTTATTATTGACTTTACAGAACAAACTGTACAAAGAATATTGTTTGAAATTTAAAGACAAATCTTTTATTTAAATACAATTTTTTGATTGGATAAATATTTAAAGAGTTATGGCGGGAAAACTTTTAAGGTTAAAATTTAACTATCTCCCTTATTATTGACTTTACAGAAAAAAATGTAAGAAAAATATTGTTTGAAATAAAAGGCAAAACTTTTATTTAAATATAATTTTTTGATTGGATAAATATTTAAAGAGTTATGGCGGGAAAACTTTTAAGGTTAAAATTTAATTATCTCCATTGATATTGACTTTACAGAAAAAAATGTAAGACAAATATTGTTTAAAATTAAAATAAAATTCTTTCATTTAAATACAAATTTTTGATTGGATAAATATTTAAAGCGTTATGGCGGGAAAAGTTTTAAGGTTAAAATTTAATTATCTCCATTGATATTGACTTTACAGAAAAAAATGTAAGACAAATATTGTTTGAAATTAATAGACAAATCTTTTATTTAAATACAATTTTTTGATTGGATATATATTTAAAGAGTTATGGCGGGAAATTTTTAAAGGTTAAAAGTTAACTATCTCCCTTATTATTGACTTTACAGAAAAAAATGTAAAACAAATATTGTTTGAAATGAATAGGCAAATCTTTTATTTAAATACAATTTTGTGATTGGATAAACATTTAAAGAGTGATGGCGGGAAAACTTTTAAGGTTAAAATTTAATTATCTCCATTGATATTGACTTTACAGAAAAAAATGTAAGACAAATATTGTTTTAAATTGAAAGAAAATTCTTTCATTTAAATACAATTTTTTGATTGGATAAATATTAAAAGAGTTATGGCGGGAAAACTTTTAAGGTTAAAAGTTAACTATCTCCCTTATTATTGTTTTTACAGAAAAATATGTAAGTAAAATATTGTTTAAAATAAAAAGACAAATCTTTTATTAAAATACAATTTTTTGATTGGATAAATATTTAAAGAGTTATGGCGGGAAAACTTTTAAGGTTAAAATTTAACTATCTCCCTTATTATTGACTTTACAGAAAAAAATGTAAAAAAAATATTGTTTGAAATTAAAAGGCAAATCTTTTATTTAACTATAATTTTTTGATTGGATAAATATTTAAAGAGTTATGGCGAGAAAACTTTTAAGGTTAAAATTTAATTATCTCCATTGATATTGACTTTACAGAAAAAAATATATGACAAATATTGTTTGAAATTAATAGATACATCTTTTATTTAATTACATTTTTTTGATTGGATAAATATTTAAAGAGTTATGGCGGGAAAACTTTTAAGGTTAAAATTTAACTATCTCCCTTATTATTGACTTTACAGAAAAAAATGTAAGTAAAATATTGTTTAAAATTAAAAGACAAATCTTTCATTTAATTATAATTTTTTGATTGGATAAATATTTAAAGAGTTATGGCGGGAAAACTTTTAAGGTTAAAATTTAACTATCTCCCTTATTATTGACTTTACAGAACAAACTGTAAGAAGAATCTTGTTTGAAATTTAAAGACAAATCTTTTATTTAAATACAATTTTTTGATTGGATAAATATTTAAAGAGTTATGGCGGGAAAACTTTTAAGGTTAAAAGTTAACTATCTCCCTTATTATTGACTTTACAGAAAAAAATGTAAGAAAAATATTGTTTGAAATTAAAAGGCAAATCTTTTATTTAAATATAATTTTTTGATTGGATGAATATTTAAAGAGTTATGGCGGGAAAACTTTTAAGGTTAAAATTTAATTATCTCCATTGATATTGACTTTATAGAAAAAAATGAAAGACAAATATTGTTTAAAATTAAAAGAAAATTCTTTCATTTAAATACAAATTTTTGATTGGATAAATATTTAAAGAGTTATGGCGGGAAAACTTTTAAGGTTAAAATTTAACTATCTCCCTTATTATTGACTTTACAGAACAAACTGTAAAAAGAATATTGTTTGAAATTTACAGACAAATCTTTTATTTAAATACAATTTTTTGATTGGATAAATATTTAAAGAGTTATGGCGGGAAAACTTTTAAGGTTAAAATTTAACTATCTCCCTTATTATTGACTTTACAGAAAAATATGTAAGTAAAATATTGTTTAAAATAAAAAGACAAATCTTTTATTAAAATACAATTTTTTGATTGGATAAATATTTAAAGAGTTATGGCGGGAAAACTTTTAAGGTTAAAATTTAACTATCTCCCTTATTATTGACTTTACAGAAAAAAATGTAAGAAAAATATTGTTTGAAATTAAAAGGCAAATCTTTTATTTAAATATAATTTTTTGATTGGATAAATATTTAAAGAGTTATGGCGGGAAAACTTTTAAGGTTAAAATTTAATTATCTCCATTGCAATTGACTTTATAGAAAAAATTGTAAGACAAATATTGTTTGAAATTAATAGACAAATCTTTTATTTAAATACAATTTTTTGATTGGATATATATTTAAAGAGTTATGGCGGGAAATTTTTTAAGGTTAAAATTTAACTATCTCCCTTATTATTGACTTTACAGAAAAAAAAGTAAAACAAATATTGTTTGAAATGAATAGGCAAATCTTTTATTTAAATACAATTTTGTGATTGGATAAACATTTAAAGAGTGATGGCGGGAAAACTTTTAAGGTTAAAATTTAATTATCTCCATTGATATTGACTTTACAGTAAAAAATGTAAGACAATAATTGTTTGAAATTGAAAGAAAATTCTTTCATTTAAATACAATTTTTTGATTGGATAAATATTAAAAGAGTTATGGCGGGAAAACTTTTAAGGTTAAAATTTAAGTATCTCCCTTATTATTGACTTTACAGAAAAATATGTAAGTAAAATATTGTTTAAAATTAAAAGACAAATCTTTTATTAAAATACAATTTTATGATTGGATAAATATTTAAAGAGTTATGGCGGGAAAACTTTTAAGGTTAAAATTTAACTATCTCCCTTATTATTGACTTTACAGAACAAACTGTAAAAACAATATTGTTCGAAATTAAAAGACAAATTTTTTATTTAAATACAATTTTTTGATTGGATAAATATTTAAAGAGTTATGGCGGGAAAACTTTTAAGGTTAAAATTTAACTATCTCTCTTATTATTGACTTTACAGAAAAAAATGTAACAAAAATATTGTTTGAAATTAAAAGGCTTATCTTTTATTTAAATATAATTTTTTAATTGGATAAATATTTAAAGAGTTATGGCGGGAAAACTTTTAAGGTTAAAATTTAATTATCTCCATTGATATTGACTTTATAGAAAAAAATGTAAGACAAATATTGTTTAAAATTAAAAGAAAATTCTTTCATTTAAATACAAATTTTTGATTGGATAAATATTTAAAGAGTTATGGCGGGAAAACTTTTAAGGTTAAAATTTAACTATCTCCCTTATTATTGACTTTACAGAACAAACTGTAAAAAGAATATTGTTTGAAATTTAAAGACAAATCTTTTATTTAAATACAATTTTTTGATTGGATAAATATTTAAAGAGTTATGGCGGGAAAACTTTTGAGGTTAAAATTTCACTATCTCCCTTATTATTGACTTTACAGAAAAAAATGTAAGACAAATATTGTTTGAAATTAAAAGGCAAATCTTTTATTTAAATATAATTTTTTGAGTGGATAAATATTTAAAGAGTTATGGTGGGAAAACTTTTAAGGTTAAAATTTAATTATCTCCATTGATATTGACTTTACAGAAAAAATGTAAGACAAATATTGTTTGAAATTAATAGATACATCTTTTATTTAATTACATTTTCTTGATTGGATAAATATTTAAAGAGTTATGGCGGGTAAACTTTTAAGGTTAAAATTTAACTATCTCCCTTATTATTGACTTTACAGAAAAAAATGTAAAAAAAATATTGTTTGAAATTAAAAGGCAAATCTTTTATTTAAAGATAGTTTTTTGATTGGATAAATATTTAAAGAGTTATGGCGAGAAAACTTTTAAGGTTAAAATTTAATTATCTCCATTGATATTGACTTTACAGAAAAAAATGTATGACAAATATTGTTTGAAATTAATAGATACATCTTTTATTTAAATAAATTTTTTTGATTGGATAAATATTTAAAGAGTTATGGCGGGAAAACTTTTAAGGTTAAAATTTAACTATCTCCCTTATTATTGACTTTACAGAACAAACTGTAAAAAGAATTTTGTTTGAAATTTAAAGACAAATCTTTTATTTAAATACAATTTTTTGATTGGATAAATATTTAAAGAGTTATGGCGGGAAAACTTTTAAGGTTAAAATTTCACTATCTCCCTTATTATTGACTTTACAGAAAAAAATGTAAGAAAAATATTGTTTGAAATTAAATGCAAATCTTTTATTTAAGTATAATTTTTTGATTGGATAAATATTTTAAGAGTTATGGCGGGAAAACTTTTAAGGTTAAAATTTAATTATCTCCATTGATATTGACTTTATAGAAAAAAATGTAAGACAAATATTGTTTAAAATTATAAGAAAATTCTTTCATTTAAATACAAATTTTTGATTGGATAAATATTTAAAGCGTTATGGCGGGAAAAGTTTTAAGGTTAAAATTTAATTATCTCCATTGATATTGACTTTACAGAAAAAAATGTAAGACAAATATTGTTTGAAATTAATAGACAAATCTTTTATTTAAATACAATTTTTTGATTGGATATATATTTGAAGAGTTATGGCGGGAAATTTTTAAAGGTTAAAATTTAACTATCTCCCTTATTATTGACTTTACAGAAAAAAATGTAAAACAAATATTGTTTGTAATGAATAGGGTAATCTTTTGTTTAAATACAATTTTGTGATTGGAATAACATTTAAAGAGTGATGGCGGGAAAACTTTTAAGGTTAAAATTTAATTATCTCCATTGATATTGACTTTACAGAAAAAAATGTAAGACAAATATTGTTTTAAATTAAAATAAAATTCTTTCATTTAAATACAAATTTTTGATTGGATAAATATTGAAAGCGTTATGGCGGGAAAAGTTTTAAGGTTTAAATTTAATTATCTCCATTGATATTGACTTTACAGAAAAAAATGTAAGACAAATATTGTTTGAAATTAATAGACAAATCTTTTATTAAATTACAATTTTTTGATTGGATAAATATTAAAAGAGTTATGGCGGGAAAACTTTTAAGGTTAAAATTTTACTATCTCCCTTATTATTGACTTTACAGAACAAACTGTAAAAAGAATATTGTTTGAAATTTAAAGACAAATCTTTTATTTAAATACAATTTTTTGATTGGATAAATATTTAAAGAGTTATGGCGGGAAAACTTTTAAGGTTAAAATTTCACTATCTCCCTTATTATTGACTTTACAGAAAAAAATGTAAAAAAAATATTGTTTGAAATTAAAAGGCAAATCTTTTATTTAAATATAATTTTTTGATTGGATAAATATTTAAAGAGTTATGGCGGGAAAACTTTTAAGGTTAAAATTTAATTATCTCCATTGATATTGACTTTACAGAAAAAAATGTACGACAAATATTGTTTAAAATTAAAATAAAATTCTTTCATTTAAATACAAATTTTTGATTGGATAAATATTTAAAGCGTTATGGCGGGAAAAGTTTTAAGGTTAAAATTTAATTATCTCCATTGATATTGACTTTACAGAAAAAAATGTAAGACAAATATTGTTTGAAATTAATAGACAAATCTTTTATTTAAATACAATTTTTTGATTGGATATATATTTGAAGAGTTATGGCGGGAAATTTTTAAAGGTTAAAATTTAACTATCTCCCTTATTATTGACTTTACAGACAAAAATGTAAAACAAATATTGTTTGAAATGAATAGGCAAATCTTTTGTTTAAATACAATTTTGTGATTGGATAAACATTTAAAGAGTGATGGCGGGAAAACTTTTAAGGTTAAAATTTAATTATCTCCATTGATATTGACTTTACAGAAAAAAATGTAAGACAAATATTGTTTTAAATTGAAAGAAAATTCTTTCATTTAAATACAATTTTTTGATTGGATAAATATTAAAAGAGTTATGGCGGGAAAGCTTTTAAGGTTAAAATTTAACTATCTCCCTTATTATTGACTTTACAGAAAAATATGTAAGTAAAATATTGTTTAAAATTAAAAGACAAATCTTTTATTAAAATACAATTTTTTGATTGGATAAATATTTAAAGAGTTATGGCGGGAAAACTTTTAAGGTTAAAATTTAACTATCTCCCTTATTATTGACTTTACAGAACAAACTGTAAAAAGAATATTGTTTGAAATTTATAGACAAATCTTTTATTTAAATACAATTTTTTGATTGGATAAATATTTAAAGAGTTATGGCGGGAAAACTTTTAAGGTTAAAATTTAACTATCTCCCTTATTATTGACTTTACAGAAAAAAATGTAAAAAAAATATTGTTTGAAATTAAAAGGCAAATCTTTTATTTTTATATAATTTTTTGATTGGATAAATATTTAAAGAGTTATGGCGGGAAAACTTTTAAGGTAAAAATTTTACTATCTCCATTGATATTGACTTTATAGAAAAAAATGTAAGACAAATATTGTTTAAAATTAAAAGAAAATTCTTTCATTTAAATACAAATTTTTGATTGGATAAATATTTAAAGAGTTATGGCGGGAAAACTTTTAAGGTTAAAATTTAACTATCTCCCTTATTATTGACTTTACAGAAAAAAATGTAAAAAAATATTGTTTGAAATTTAAAGGCAAATCTTTTATTTAAATATAATTTTTTGATTGGATAAATATTTAAAGAGTTATGGCGAGAAAAGTTTTAAGGTTAAAATTTAATTATCTCCATTGATATTGACTTTACAGAAAAAAATGTAAGACAAATATTGTTTGAAATTAATAGACAAATCTTTTATTTAAATACAATTTTTTGATTGGATATATATTTGAAGAGTTATGGCGGGAAATTTTTAAAGGTTAAAATTTAACTATCTCCCTTATTATTGACTTTACAGAAAAAAATGTAAAACAAATATTGTTTGAAATGAATAGGCAAATCTTTTGTTTAAATACAATTTTGTGATTGGATAAACATTTAAAGAGTGATGGCGGGAAAACTTTTAAGGTTAAAATTTAATTATCTCCATTGATATTGACTTTACAGAAAAAAATGTAAGACAAATATTGTTTTAAATTAAAATAAAATTCTTTCATTTAAATACAAATTTTTGATTGGATAAATATTTAAAGCGTTATGGCGGGAAAAGTTTTAAGGTTTAAATTTAATTATCTCCATTGATATTGACTTTACAGAAAAAAATGTAAGACAAATATTGTTTGAAATTAATAGACAAATCTTTTATTAAAATACAATTTTTTGATTGGATAAATATTAAAAGAGTTATGGCGGGAAAACTTTTAAGGTTAAAATTTAACTATCTCCCTTATTATTGACTTTACAGAAAAATATGTAAGTAAAATATTGTTTAAAATTAAAAGACAAATCTTTTATTAAAATACAATTTTTTGATTGGATAAATATTTAAAGAGTTATGGCGGGAAAACTTTTAAGGTTAAAATTTAACTATCTCCCTTACTATTGACTTTACAGAACAAACTGTAAAAAGAATATTGTTTGAAATTTAAAGACAAATCTTTTATTTAAATACAATTTTTTGATTGGATAAATATTTAAAGAGTTATGGCGGGAAAACTTTTAAGGTTAAAATTTAACTATCTCTCTTATTATTGACTTTACAGAAAAAAATGGAAGAAAACAATTGTTTGAAATTAAAAGGCAAATCTTTTATTTAAATATAATTTTTTGATTGGATAAATATTTAAAGAGTTATGGCGGGAAAACTTTTAAGGTTAAAATTTAATTATCTCCATTGATATTGACTTTATAGAAAAAAATGTAAGACAAATATTGTTTAAAATTAAAAGAAAATTCTTTCATTTAAATACAAATTTTTGATTGGATAAATATTTAAAGAGTTATGGCGGGAAAACTTTTAAAGTTAAAATTTAACTATCTCCCTTATTATTGACTTTACAGAACAAACTGTAAAAAGAATATAATTTGAAATTTAAAGACAAATCTTTTATTTAAATACAATTTTTTGATTGGATAAATATTTAAAGAGTTATGGCGGGAAAACTTTTAAGGTTAAAATTTAATTATCTCCATTGATATTGACTTTATAGAAAAAAATGAAAGACAAATATTGTTTAAAATTAAAAGAAAATTCTTTCATTTAAATACAAATTTTTGATTGGATAAATATTTAAAGAGTTATGGCGGGAAAACTTTTAAGGTTAAAATTTAATTATCTCCATTGATATTGAATTTACAGAAAAAAATGTAAGACAAATATTGTTTGAAATTAATAGATACATCTTTTATTTAATTACATTTTCTTGATTGGATAAATATTTAAAGAGTTATGGCGGGTAAACTTTTAAGGTTAAAATTTAACTATCTCCCTTATTATTGACTTTACAGAAAAAAATGTAAAAAAAATATTGTTTGAAATTAAAAGGCAAATCTTTTATTTAAAGATAGTTTTTTGATTGGATAAATATTTAAAGAGTTATGGCGAGAAAACTTTTAAGGTTAAAATTTAATTATCTCCATTGATATTGACCTTACAGAAAAAAATGTATGACAAATATTGTTTATAATTAATAGATACATCTTTAATTTAATTACATTTTTTTGATTGGATAAATATTTAAAGATTTATGGCGGGAAAACTTTTAAGGTTAAAATTTAACTATCTCCCTTATTATTGACTTTACAGAAAAAAATGTAAGTAAAATATTGTTTAAAATTAAAAGACAAATCTTTCATTTAAATATAATTTTTTGATTGGATAAATATTAAAAGAGTTATGGCGAGAAAACTTTTAAGGTTAAAATTTAACTATCTCCCTTATTATTGACTTTACAGAACAAACTGTAAAAATAAAATTGTTTGAAATTTAAAGACAAATCTTTTATTTAAATACAATTTTTTGATTGGATAAATATTTAAAGAGTTATGGCGGGAAAACTTTTAAGGTTAAAATTTAATTATCTCCATTGATATTGACTTTATAGAAAAAAATGTAAGACAAATATTGTTTAAAATTAAAAGAAAATTCTTTCATTTAAATACAAATTTTTGATTGGATAAATATTTAAAGAGTTATGGCGGGAAAACTTTTAAGGTTAAAATTTAACTATCTCCCTTATTATTGACTTTACAGAAAAAAATTTAATAAAAATATTGTTTGAAATTAAAAGGCAAAACTTTTATTTAAATATAATTTTTTGATTGGATAAATATTTAAAGAGTTATGGCGGGAAAACTTTTAAGGTTAAAATTTAACTATCTCCCTTATTATTGACTTTACAGAACAAACTGTAAAAAGAATATTGTTTGAAATTTATAGACAAATCTTTTATTTAAATACAATTTTTTGATTGGATAAATATTTAAAGAGTTATGGCGGGAAAACTTTTAAGGTTAAAATTTAACTATCTCCCTTATTATTGACTTTACAGAAAAAAATGTAAAAAAAATATTGTTTGAAATTAAAAGGCAAATCTTTTATTTTTATATAATTTTTTGATTGGATAAATATTTAAAGAGTTATGGCGGGAAAACTTTTAAGGTAAAAATTTAATTATCTCCATTGATATTGACTTTATAGAAAAAAATGTAAGACAAATATTGTTTAAAATTAAAAGAAAATTCTTTCATTTAAATACAAATTTTTGATTGGATAAATATTTAAAGATTTATGGCGGGAAAACTTTTAAGGTTAAAATTTAACTATCTCCCTTATTATTGACTTTACAGAAAAAAATGTAAGTAAAATATTGTTTAAAATTAAAAGACAAATCTTTCATTTAAATATAATTTTTTGATTGGATAAATATTAAAAGAGTTATGGCGGGAAAACTTTTAAGGTTAAAATTTTACTATCTCCCTTATTATTGACTTTACAGAACAAACTGTAAAAAGAATATTGTTTGAAATTTAAAGACAAATCTTTTATTTAAATACAATTTTTTGATTGGATAAATATTTAAAGAGTTATGGCGGGAAAACTTTTAAGGTTAAAATTTCACTATCTCCCTTATTATTGACTTTACAGAAAAAAATGTAAAAAAAATATTGTTTGAAATTAAAAGGCAAATCTTTTATTTAAATATAATTTTTTGATTGGATAAATATTTAAAGAGTTATGGCGGGAAAACTTTTAAGGTTAAAATTTAATTATCTCCATTGATATTGACTTTACAGAAAAAAATGTACGACAAATATTGTTTAAAATTAAAATAAAATTCTTTCATTTAAATACAAATTTTTGATTGGATAAATATTTAAAGCGTTATGGCGGGAAAAGTTTTAAGGTTAAAATTTAATTATCTTCATTGATATTGACTTTACAGAAAAAAATGTAAGACAAATATTGTTTGAAATTAATAGACAAATCTTTTATTTAAATACAATTTTTTGATTGGATATATATTTGAAGAGTTATGGCGGGAAATTTTTAAAGGTTAAAATTTAACTATCTCCCTTATTATTGACTTTACAGAAAAAAATGTAAAACAAATATTGTTTGAAATGAATAGGCAAATCTTTTGTTTAAATACAATTTTGTGATTGGATAAACATTTAAAGAGTGATGGCGGGAAAACTTTTAAGGTTAAAATTTAATTATCTCCATTGATATTGACTTTACAGAAAAAAATGTAAGACAAATATTGTTTTAAATTGAAAGAAAATTCTTTCATTTAAATACAATTTTTTGATTGGATAAATATTAAAAGAGTTATGGCGGGAAAGCTTTTAAGGTTAAAATTTAACTATCTCCCTTATTATTGACTTTACAGAAAAATATGTAAGTAAAATATTGTTTAAAATTAAAAGACAAATCTTTTATTAAAATACAATTTTTTGATTGGATAAATATTTAAAGAGTTATGGCGGGAAAACTTTTAAGGTTAAAATTTAACTATCTCCCTTACTATTGACTTTACAGAACAAACTGTAAAAAGAATATTGTTTGAAATTTAAAGACAAATCTTTTATTTAAATACAATTTTTTGATTGGATAAATATTTAAAGAGTTATGGCGGGAAAACTTTTAAGGTTAAAATTTCACTATCTCTCTTATTATTGACTTTACAGAAAAAAATGGAAGAAAACAATTGTTTGAAATTAAAAGGCAAATCTTTTATTTAAATATAATTTTTTGATTGGATAAATATTTAAAGAGTTATGGCGGGAAAACTTTTAAGGTTAAAATTTAACTATCTCCCTTATTATTGACTTTACAGAAAAAAATGTAAAGCAAATATTGTTTGAAATGAATAGGCAAATCTTTTGTTTAAATACAATTTTGTGATTGGATAAACATTTAAAGAGTGATGGCGGGAAAACTTTTAAGGTTAAAATTTAATTATCTCCATTGATATTGACTTTACAGAAAAAAATGTAAGACAAATATTGTTTTAAATTAAAATAAAATTCTTTCATTTAAATACAAATTTTTGATTGGATAAATATTTAAAGCGTTATGGCGGGAAAAGTTTTAAGGTTTAAATTTAATTATCTCCATTGATATTGACTTTACAGAAAAAAATGTAAGACAAATATTGTTTGAAATTAAAAGGCAAATCTTTTATTTTAATTTAATTTTTTGATTGGATAAATATTTAAAGAGTTATGGCGGGAAAACTTTTAAGGTTAAAATTTAATTATCTCCATTGATATTGACTTTACAGAAAAAAATGTCAGACAAATATTGTTTGAAATTAATAGATACATCTTTTATTTAATTACATTTTCTTGATTGGATAAATATTTAAAGAGTTATGGCGGGTAAACTTTTAAGGTTAAAATTTAACTATCTCCCTTATTATTGACTTTACAGAAAAAAATGTAAAAAAAATATTGTTTGAAATTAAAAGGCAAATCTTTAATTTAAATATAATTTTTTGATTGGATAAATATTTAAAGAGTTATGGCGAGAAAACTTTTAAGGTTAAAATTTAATTATCTCCATTGATATTGATTTTACAGAAAAAAATGTATGACAAATATTGTTTGAAATTAATAGATACATCTTTTATTTAATTACATTTTTTTGATTGGATAAATATTTAAAGAGTTATGGCGGGAAAACTTTTAAGGTTAAAATTTAACTATCTCCCTTAATATTGACTTTACAGAAAAAAATGTAAGTAAAATATTGTTTAAAATTAAAAGACAAATCTTTCATTGAAATATAATTTTTTGATTGGATAAATATTTAAAGAGTTATGGCGGGAAAACTTTTAAGGTTAAAATTTAACTATCTCCCTTATTATTGACTTTACAGAACAAACTGTAAAAAGAATATTGTTTGAAATTTAAAGACAAATCTTTTATTTAAATACAATTTTTTGATTGGATAAATATTTAAAGAGTTATGGCGGGAAAACTTTTAAGGTTAAAATTTAACTATCTCCCTTATTATTGACTTTACAGAAAAAAATGTAAGAAAAATATTGTTTGAAATTAAAAGGCAAATACTTTATTTAATTATAACTTTTTGATTGGATAAATATTTAAAGAGTTATGGCGGGAAAACTTTTATGGTTAAAATTTAATTATCTCCATTGATATTGACTTTATAGAAAAAAATGAAAGACAAATATTGTTTAAAATTAAAAGAAAATTCTTTCATCTAAATACAAATTTTTGATTGGATAAATATTTAAAGAGTTATGGCGGGAAAACTTTTAAGGTTAAAATTAAACTATCTCCCTTATTATTGACTTTACAGAACAAACTGTAAAAAGAATATTGTTTGAAATTTAAAGACAAATCTTTTATTTAAATACAATTTTTTGATTGGATAAATATTTAAAGAGTTATGGCGGGAAAACTTTTAAGGTTAAAATTTAACTATCTCCCTTATTATTGACTTTACAGAAAAAAATGTAAGAAAAATATTGTTTGAAATAAAAGGCAAAACTTTTATTTAAATATAATTTTTTGATTGGATAAATATTTAAAGAGTTATGGCGGGAAAACTTTTAAGGTTAAAATTTAATTATCTCCATTGATATTGACTTTACAGAAAAAAATGTAAGACAAATATTGTTTAAAATTAAAATAAAATTCTTTCATTTAAATACAAATTTTTGATTGGATAAATATTTAAAGCGTTATTGCGGGAAAAGTTTTAAGGTTAAAATTTAATTATCTCCATTGATATTGACTTTACAGAAAAAAATGTAAGACAAATATTGTTTGAAATTAATAGACAAATCTTTTATTTAAATACAATTTTTTGATTGGATATATATTTAAAGAGTTATGGCGGGAAATTTTTAAAGGTTAAAATTTAACTATCTCCCTTATTATTGACTTTACAGAAAAAAATGTTATACAAATATTGTTTGAAATGAATAGGCAAATCTTTTATTTAAATACAATTTTGTGATTGGATAAACATTTAAAGAGTGATGGCGGGAAAACTTTTAAGGTTAAAATTTAATTATCTCCATTGATATTGACTTTACAGAAAAAAATGTAAGACAAATATTGTTTTAAATTGAAAGAAAATTCTTTCATTTAAATACAATTTTTTGATTGGATAAATATTAAAAGAGTTATGGCGGGAAAACTTTTAAGGTTAAAATTTAACTATCTCCCTTATTATTGTTTTTACAGAAAAATATGAAAGTAAAATATTGTTTAAAATAAAAAGACAAATAGTTTATTAAAATACAATTTTTTGATTGGATAAATATTTAAAGAGTTATGGCGGGAAAACTTTTAAGGTTAAAATTTAACTATCTCCCTTATTATTGACTTTACAGAAAAAAATGTAAGAAAAATATTGTTTGAAATTAAAAGGCAAATCTTTTATTTAATTATAATTTTTTGATTGGATAAATATTTAAAGAGTTATGGCGAGAAAACTTTTAAGGTTAAAATTTAATTATCTCCATTGATATTGACTTTACAGAAAAAAATGTATGACAAATATTGTTTGAAATTAATAGATACATCTTTTATTCAATTACATTTTTTTGATTGGATAAATATTTAAAGAGTTATGGCGGGAAAACTTTTAAGGTTAAAATTTAACTATCTCCCTTAATATTGACTTTACAGAAAAAAATGTAAGTAAAATATTGTTTAAAATTAAAAGACAAATCTTTCATTGAAATATTATTTTTTGATTGGATAAATATTTAAAGAGTTATGGCGGGAAAACTTTTAAGGTTAAAATTTAACTATCTCCCTTATTATTGACTTTACAGAACAAACTGTAAAAAGGATATTGTTTGAAATTTAAAGACAAATCTTTTATTTAAATACAATTTTTTGATTGGATAAATATTTAAAGAGTTATGGCGGGAAAACTTTTAAGGTTAAAATTTAACTATCTCCCTTATTATTGACTTTACAGAAAAAAATGTAAGAAAAATATTGTTTGAAATTAAAAGGCAAATCTTTTATTTAATTATAATTTTTTGATTGGATAAATATTTAAAGAGTTATGGCGGGAGAACTTTTAAGGTTAAAATTTAATTATCTCCATTGATATTGACTTTATAGAAAAAAATGAAAGACAAATATTGTTTAAAATTAAAAGAAAATTCTTTCATTTAAATACAAATTTTTGATTGGATAAATATTTAAAGAGTTATGGCGGGAAAACTTTTAAGGTTAAAATTTAACTATCTCCCTTATTATTGACTTTACAGAACAAACTGTAAAAAGAATATTGTTTGAAATTTAAAGACAAATCTTTTATTTAAATACAGTTTTTTGATTGGATAAATATTTAAAGAGTTATGGCGGGAAAACTTTTAAGGTTAAAATTTAATTATGTCCATTGATATTGACTTTACAGAAAAAAATGTCAGACAAATATTGTTTGAAGTTAATAGATACATCTTTTATTTAATTACATTTTCTTGATTGGATAAATATTTAAAGAGTTATGGCGGGAAAACTTTTAGGTTAAAATTTAACTATCTCCCTTATTATTGACTTTACAGAAAAAAATGTAAGAAAAATATTGTTTGAAATTAAAAGGCAAAACTTTTATTTAAATATAATTTTTTGATTGGATAAATATTTAAAGAGTTATGGCGGGAAAACTTTTAAGGTTAAAATTTAATTATCTCCATTGATATTGACTTTACAGAAAAAAATGTAAGACAAATATTGTTTGAAATTAATAGACAAATCTTTTATTTAAATACAATTTTTTGATTGGATATATATTTAAAGAGTTATGGCGGGAAATTTTTAAAGGTTAAAATTTAACTATCTCCCTTATTATTGACTTTACAGAAAAAAATGTAAAACAAATATTGTTTGAAATGAATAGGCAAATCTTTTATTTAAATACAATTTTGTGATTGGATAAACATTTAAAGAGTGATGGCGGGAAAACTTTTAAGGTTAAAATTTAATTATCTCCATTGATATTGACTTTACAGAAAAAAATGTAAGACAAATATTGTTTTAAATTGAAAGAAAATTCTTTCATTTAAATACAAATTTTTGATTGGATAAATATTTAAAGAGTTATGGCGGGAAAACTTTTAAGGTTAAAATTTAACTATCTCCCTTATAATTGACTTTACAGAACAAACTGTAAAAAGAATATTGTTTGAAATTTAAAGACAAATCTTTTATTTAAATACAGTTTTTTGATTGGATAAATATTTAAAGAGTTATGGCGGGAAAACTTTTAAGGTTAAAATTTAATTATCTCCATTGATATTGACTTTATAGAAAAAAATGAAAGACAAATATTGTTTAAAATTAAAAGAAAATTCTTTTATTTAAATACAAATTTTTGATTGGATAAATATTTAAAGAGTTATGGCGGGAAAACTTTTAAGGTTAAAATTTAACTATCTCCCTTATTATTGACTTTACAGAACAAACTGTAAAAAGAATATTGTTTGAAATTTAAAGACAAATCTTTTATTTAAATACAGTTTTTTGATTGGATAAATATTTAAAGAGTTATGGCGGGAAAACTTTTAAGGTTAAAATTTAATTATCTCCATTGATATTGACTTTACAGAAAAAAATGTCAGACAAATATTGTTTAAAGTTAATAGATACATCTTTTATTTAATTACATTTTCTTGATTGGATAAATATTTAAAGAGTTATGGCGGGTAAACTTTTAAGGTTAAAATTTAACTATCTCACTTATTATTGACTTTACAGAAAAAAATGTAAAAAAAATATTGTTTGAAATTAAAAGGCAAATCTTTTATTTAAATATAATTTTTTGATTGGATAAATATTTAAAGAGTTATGGCGAGAAAACTTTTAAGGTTAAAATTTAATTATCTCCATTGATATTGACTTTACAGAAAAAAATGTATGACAAATATTGTTTGAAATTAATAGATACATCTTTTATTTAATTACATTTTTTTGATTGGATAAATATTTAAAGAGTTATGGCGGGAAAACTTTTAAGGTTAAAATTTAACTATCTCCCTTATTATTGACTTTACAGAAGAAAATGTAAGTAAAATATTGTTTTAAATTAAAAGACAAATCTTTCATTTAAATATAATTTTTTGATTGGATAAATATTTAAAGAGTTATGGCGGGAAAACTTTTAAGGTTAAAATTTAACTATCTCCCTTATTATTGACTTTACAGAACAAACTGTAAAAAAAATATTGTTTGAAATTTAAAGACAAATCTTTAATTTAAATACAGTTTTTTGATTGGATAAATATTTAAAGAGTTATGGCGGGAAAACTTTTAAGGTTAAAATTTAACTATCTCCCTTATTATTGACTTCACAGAAAAAAATGTAAGAAAAATATTGTTTGAAATTAAAATGCAAATCTTTTATTTAAATATAATTTTTTGATTGGATAAATATTTAGAGAGTTATGGCGGGAAAACTTTTAAGGTTAAAATTTAATTATCTCCATTGATATTGACTTTATAGAAAAAAATGAAAGACAAATATTGTTTAAAATTAAAAGAAAATTCTTTCATTTAAATACAAATTTTTGATTGGATAAATATTTAAAGAGTTATGGCGGGAAAACTTTTAAGGTTAAAATTTAACTATCTCCCTTATTATTGACTTTACAGAACAAACTGTAAAAAGAATATTTTTTGAAATTTAAAGACAAATCTTTTATTTAAATACAATTTTTTGATTGGATAAATATTTAAAGAGTTATGGCGGGAAAACTTTTAAGGTTAAAATTTAACTATCTCCCTTATTATTGACTTTACAGAAAAAAATGTAAAAAAATATTGTTTGAAATTAAATGGCAAAACTTTTATTTAAATATAATTTTTTGATTGGATAAATATTTAAAGAGTTATGGCGGGAAAACTTTTAAGGTTAAAATTTAATTATCTCCATTGATATTGACTTTACAGAAAAAAATGTAAGACAAATATTGTTTAAAATTAAAATAAAATTCTTTCATTTAAATACAAATTTTTGATTGGATAAATATTTAAAGCGTTATGGCGGGAAAAGTTTTAAGGTTAAAATTTAATTATCTCCATTGATATTGACTTTACAGAAAAAAATGTAAGACAAATATTGTTTGAAATTAATAGACAAATCTTTTATTTAAATACAATTTTTTGATTGGATAAATATTTTAAGAGTTATGGCGGGATAACTTTTAAGGTTAAAATTTAATTATCTCCATTGATATTGACTTTATAGGAAAAAATGTAAGACAAATATTGTTTAAAATTAAAAGAAAATACTTTCATTTAAATACAAATTTTTGATTGGATAAATATTTTAAGAGTTATGGCGGGAAAACTTTTAAGGTTAAAATTTAACTATCTCCCTTATTATTGACTTTACAGAACAAACTGTAGAAAGAATATTGTTTGAAATTTAAAGACAAATCTTTTATTTAACTACAATTTTTTGATTGGATAAATATTTAAAGAGTTATGGCGGGAAAACTTTTAAGGTTAAAATTTCACTATCTCCCTTATTATTTACTTTACAGAAAAAAATGTAAGAAAAATATTGTTTGAAATTAAAAGGCAAATCTTTTATTTTAATATAATTTTTTGATTGGATAAATATTTAAAGAGTTATGGCGGGAAAACTTTTAAGGTTAAAATTTAATTATCTCCATTGATATTGACTTTACAGAAAAAAATGTCAGACAAATATTGTTTGAAGTTAATAGATACATCTTTTATTTAATTACATTTTCTTGATTGGATAAATATTTAAAGAGTTATGGCGGGTAAACTTTTAAGGTTAAAATTTAACTATCTCCCTTATTATTGACTTTACAGAAAAAAATGTAAAAAAAATATTGTTTGAAATTAAAAGGCAAATCTTTTATTTAAATATAATTTTTTGATTGGATAAATATTTAAAGAGTTATGGCGAGAAAACTTTTAAGGTTAAAATTTAATTATCTCCATTGATATTGACTTTACAGAAAAAAATGTATGACAAATATTGTTTGAAATTAATAGATACATCTTTTATTTAATTACATTTTTTTGATTGGATAAATATTTAAAGAGTTATGGCGGGAAAACTTTTAAGGTTAAAATTTAACTATCTCCCTTATTATTGACTTAACAGAAGAAAATGTAAGTAAAATATTGTTTAAAATTAAAAGACAAATCTTTCATTTAAATATAATTTTTTGATTGGATAAATATTTAAAGAGTTATGGCGGGAAAACTTTTAAGGTTAAAATTTAACTATCTCCCTTATTATTGACTTTACAGAACAAACTGTAAAAAGAATATTGTTTGAAATTTAAAGGCAAATCTTTTATTTAAATACAATTTTTTGATTGGATAAATATTTAAAGAGTTATGGCGGGAAAACTTTTAAGGTTAAAATTTAACTATCTCCCTTATTATTGACTTTACAGAAAAAAATGTAAAAAAAATATTGTTTGAAATTAAAAGGCAAATCTTTTATTTAAATATAATTTTTTGATTGGATAAATATTTAAAGAGTTATGGCGGGAAAACTTTTAAGGTTAAAATTTAATTATCTCCATTGATATTGACGTTATAGAAAAAAATGAAAGACAAATATTGTTTAAAATTAAAAGAAAATTCTTTCATTTAAATACAAATTTTTGATTGGATAAATATTTAAAGAGTTATGGCGGGAAAACTTTTAAGGTTAAAATTTAACTATCTCCCTTATTATTGACTTTACAGAACAAACTGTAAAAAGAATATTGTTTGAAATTTAAAGACAAATCTTTTATTTAAATACAATTTTTTGATTGGATAAATATTTAAAGAGTTATGGCGGGAAAACTTTTAAGGTTAAAATTTAACTATCTCCCTTGTTATTGACTTTACAGAAAAAAATGTAAGAAAAATATTGTTTGAAATTAAAAGGCAAAACTTTTATTTAAATATAATTTTTTGATTGGATAAATATTTAAAGAGTTATGGCGGGAAAACTTTTAACGTTAAAATTTAATTATCTCCATTGATATTGACTTTACAGAAAAAAATGTTAGACAAATATTGTTTAAAATTAAAATAAAATTCTTTCATTTAAATACAAATTTTTGATTGGATAAATATTTAAAGCGTTATGGCGGGAAAAGTTTTAAGGTTAAAATTTAATTATCTCCATTGATATTGACTTTACAGAAAAAAATGTAAGACAAATATTGTTTGAAATTAATAGACAAATCTTTTATTAAAATACAATTTTTTGATTGGATATATATTTAAAGAGTTATGGCGGGAAATTTTTAAAGGTTAAAATTTAACTATCTCCCTTATTATTGACTTTACAGAAAAAAATGTAAAACAAATATTGTTTGAAATGAATATGCAAATCTTTTATTTAAATACAATTTTGTGATTGGATAAACATTTAAAGAGTGATGGCGGGAAAACTTTTAAGGTTAAAATTTAATTATCTCCATTGATATTGACTTTACAGAAAAAAATGTAAGACAAATATTGTTTTAAATTGAAAGAAAATTCTTTCATTTAAATACAATTTATTGATTGGATAAATATTAAAAGAGTTATGGCGGGAAAACTTTTAAGGTTAAAATTTCACTATCTCCCTTATTATTGACTTTACAGAAAAATATGTAAGTAAAATATTGTTTAAAATAAAAAGACAATTCTTTCATTTAAATACAAATTTTTGATTGGATAAATATTTAAAGAGTTATGGCGGGAAAACTTTTAAGGTTAAAATTAAACTTTCTCCCTTATTATTGACTTTACAGAACAAACTGTAAAAAGAATATTGTTTGAAATTTAAAGACAAATCTTTTATTTAAATACAATTTTTTGATTGGATAAATATTTAAAGAGTTATGGCGGGAAAACTTTTAAGGTTAAAATTTAACTATCTCCCTTATTATTGACATTACAGAACAAACTGTAAAAAGAATATTGTTTGAAATTTAAAGGCAAATCTTTTATTTAAATACAATTTTTTGATTGGATAAATATTTAAAGAGTTATGGCGGGAAAACTTTTAAGGTTAAAATTTAACTATCTCCCTTATTATTGACTTTACAGAAAAAAACGTAAGAAAAATATTGTTTGAAATTAAAAGGCAAATTTTTTATTTGTATATAATTTTTTGATTGGATAAATATTTAAAGAGTTATGGCGGGAAAACTTTTAAGGTTAAAATTTAATTATCTCCATTGATATTGACTTTACAGAAAAAAATGTAAGACAAATATTGTTTGAAATTAATAGATACATCTTTTATTTAATTATATTTTCTTGATTGGATAAATATTTAAAGAGTTATGGCGGGTAAACTTTTAAGGTTAAAATTTAACTATCTCCCTTATTATTGACTTTACAGAAAAAAATGTAAAAAAAATATTGTTTGAAATTAAAAGGCAAATCTTTTATTTAAAGATAGTTTTTTGATTGGATAAATATTTAAAGAGTTATGGCGAGAAAACTTTAAAGGTTAAAATTTAATTATCTCCATTGATATTGACTTTACAGAAAAAAATGTATGACAAATATTGTTTGAAATTAATAGATACATCTTTTGTTTAATTACATTTTTTTGATTGGATAAATATTTAAAGAGTTATGTCGGGAAAACTTTTAAGGTTAAAATTTAACTATCTCCCTTATTATTGACTTTACAGAAAAAAATGTAAGAAAAATATTGTTTGAAATTAAAAGGCAAATCTTTTATTTAATTATAATTTTTTGATTGGATAAATATTTAAAGAGTTATGGCGGGAAAACTTTTAAGGTTAAAATTTAATTATCTCCATTGATATTGACTTTATAGAAAAAAATGAAAGACAAATATTGTTTAAAATTAAAAGAAAATTCTTTCATCTAAATACAAATTTTTGATTGGATAAATATTTAAAGAGTTATGGCGGGAAAACTTTTAAGGTTAAAATTAAACTATCTCCCTTATTATTGACTTTACAGAACAAACTGTAATAAGAATATTGTTTGAAATTTAAAGGCAAATCTTTTATTTAAATACAATTTTTTGATTGGATAAATATTTAAAGAGTTATGGCGGGAAAACTTTTAAGGTTAAAATTTAACTATCTCCCTTATTATTGACTTTACAGAAAAAAATGTAAGAAAAATATTGTTTGAAATAAAAGGCAAAACTTTTATTTAAATATAATTTTTTGATTGGATAAATATTTAAAGAGTTATGGCGGGAAAACTTTTATGGTTAAAATTTAATTATCTCCATTGATATTGACTTTACAGAAAAAAATGTAAGACAAATATTGTTTAAAATTAAAATAAAATTCTTTCATTTAAAAACAAATTTTTGATTGGATAAATATTTAAAGCGTTATGGCGGGAAAAGTTTTAAGGTTAAAATTTAATTATCTCCATTGATATTGACTTTACAGAAAAAAATGTAAGACAAATATTGTTTGAAATTAATAGACAAATCTTTTATTTAAATACAATTTTTTGATTGGATATATATTTAAAGAGTTATGGCGGGAAATTTTTAAAGGTTAAAATTTAACTATCTCCCTTATTATTGACTTTACAGAAAAAAATGTAAAACAAATATTGTTTGAAATTAATAGGCAAATTTTTTATTTAAATACAATTTTGTGATTGGATAAACATTTAAAGAGTGATGGCGGGAAAACTTTTAAGGTTAAAATTTAATTATCTCCATTGATATTGACTTTACAGAAAAAAATGTTAGACAAATATTGTTTTAAATTGAAAGAAAATTCTTTCATTTAAATACAATTTTTTGATTGGATAAATATTAAAAGAGTTATGGCGGGAAAACTTTTAAGGTTAAAATTTAACTATCTCCCTTATTATTGTTTTTACAGAAAAATATGTAAGTAAAATATTGTTTAAAATAAAAAGACAAATCTTTTATTAAAAGACAATTTTTTGATTGGATAAATATTTAAAGAGTTATGGCGGGAACACTCTTAAGGTTAAAATTTAACTATCTCCCTTATTATTGACTTTACAGAAAAAAATGTAAGAAAAATATTGTTTGAAATTAAAAGGCAAATCTTTTATTTTAATATAATTTTTTGATTGGATAAATATTTAAAGAGTTATGGCGAGAAAACTTTTAAGGTTAAAATTTAATTATCTCCATTGATATTGACTTTACAGAAAAAAATGTATGACAAATATTGTTTGAAATTAATAGATACATCTTTTATTTAATTACATTTTTTTGATTGGATAAATATTTAAAGAGTTATGGCGGGAAAACTTTTAAGGTTAAAATTTAACTATCTCCCTTAATATTGACTTTACAGAAAAAAATGTAAGTAAAATATTGTTTAAAATTAAAAGACAAATCTTTCATTGAAATATAATTTTTTGATTGGATAAATATTTAAAGAGTTATGGCGGGAAAACTTTTAAGGTTAAAATTTAACTATCTCCCTTATTATTGACTTTACAGAACAAACTGTAAAAGGAATATTGTTTGAAATTTAAAGACAAATCTTTTATTTAAATACAATTTTTTGATTGGATCAATATTTAAAGAGTTATGGCGGGAAAACTTTTAAGGTTAAAATTTAACTATCTCCCTTATTATTGACTTTACAGAAAAAAATGTAAGAAAAATATTGTTTGAAATTAAAAGGCAAATCTTTTATTTAATTATAATTTTTTGATTGGATAAATATTTAAAGAGTTATGGCGGGAAAACTTTTAAGGTTAAAATTTAATTATCTCCATTGATATTGACTTTATAGAAAAAAATGAAAGACAAATATTGTTTAAAATTAAAAGAAAATTCTTTCATTTAAATACAAATTTTTGATTGGATAAATATTTAAAGAGTTATGGCGGGAAAACTTTTAAGGTTAAAATTAAACTATCTCCCTTATTATTGACTTTACAGAACAAACTGTAAAAAGAATATTGTTTGAAATTTAAAGACAAATCTTTTATTTAAATACAATTTTTTGATTGGATAAATATTTAAAGAGTTATGGCGGGAAAACTTTTAAGGTTAAAATTTAACTATCTCCCTTATTATTGACTTTACAGAAAAAAATGTAAGAAAAATATTGTTTGAAATAAAACGCAAAACTTTTATTTAAATATAATTTTTTGATTGGATAAATATTTAAAGAGTTATGGCGGGAAAACTTTTAAGGTTAAAATTTAATTATCTCCATTGATATTGACTTTACAGAAAAAAATGTAAGACAAATATTGTTTAAAATTAAAATAAAATTCTTTCATTTAAATACAAATTTTTGATTGGATAAATATTTAAAGCGTTATGGCGGGAAAAGTTTTAAGGTTAAAATTTAATTATCTCCATTGATATTGACTTTACAGAAAAAAATGTAAGACAAATATTGTTTGAAATTAATAGACAAATCTTTTATTTAAATACAATTTTTTGATTGGATATATATTTAAAGAGTTATGGCGGGAAATTTTTAAAGGTTAAAATTTAACTATCTCCCTTATTATTGACTTTACAGAAAAAAATGTAAAACAAATATTGTTTGAAATTAATAGGCAAATCTTTTATTTAAATACAATTTTGTGATTGGATAAACATTTAAAGAGTGATGGCGGGAAAACTTTTAAGGTTAAAATTTAATTATCTCCATTGATATTGACTTTACAGAAAAAAATGTAAGACAAATATTGTTTTAAATTGAAAGAAAATTCTTTCATTTAAATACAATTTTTTGATTGGATAAATATTAAAAGAGTTATGGCGGGAAAACTTTTAAGGTTAAAATTTAACTATCTCCCTTATTATTGTTTTTACAGAAAAATATGTAAGTAAAATATTGTTTAAAATATAAAGACAAATCTTTTATTAAAATACAATTTTTTGATTGGATAAATATTTAAAGAGTTATGGCGGGAAAACTTTTAAGGTTAAAATTTAACTATCTCCCTTATTATTGACTTTACAGAAAAAAATGTAAGACAAATATTTTTTTAAATTAAAAGGCAAATCTTTTATTTTAATATAATTTTTTGATTGGATAAATATTTAAAGAGTTATGGCGAGAAAACTTTTAAGGTTAAAATTTAATTATCTCCATTGATATTGACTTTACAGAAAAAACTGTATGACAAATATTGTTTGAAATTAATAGATACATCTTTTATTTAATTACATTTTTTTGATTGGATAAATATTTAAAGAGTTATGGCGGGAAAACTTTTAAGGTTAAAATTTAACTATCTCCCTTAATATTGACTTTACAGAAAAAAATGTAAGTAAAATATTGTTTAAAATTAAAAGACAAATCTTTCATTGAAATATAATTTTTTGATTGGATAAATATTTAAAGAGTTATGGCGGGAAAACTTTTAAGGTTAAAATTTAACTATCTCCCTTATTATTGACTTTACAGAACAAACTGTAAAAAGAATATTGTTTGAAATTTAAAGACAAATCTTTTATTTAAATACAATTTTTTGATTGGATCAATATTTAAAGAGTTATGGCGGGAAAACTTTTAAGGTTAAAATTTAACTATCTCCCTTATTATTGACTTTACAGAACAAACTGTAAAAGGAATATTGTTTGAAATTTAAAGACAAATCTTTTATTTAAATACAATTTTTTGATTGGATCAATATTTAAAGAGTTATGGCGGGAAAACTTTTAAGGTTAAAATTTAACTATCTCCCTTATTATTGACTTTACAGAAAAAAATGTAAGAAAAATATTGTTTGAAATTAAAAGGCAAATCTTTTATTTAATTATAATTTTTTGATTGGATAAATATTTAAAGAGTTATGGCGGGAAAACTTTTAAGGTTAAAATTTAATTATCTCCATTGATATTGACTTTATAGAAAAAAATGAAAGACAAATATTGTTTAAAATTAAAAGAAAATTCTTTCATTTAAATACAAATTTTTGATTGGATAAATATTTAAAGAGTTATGGCGGGAAAACTTTTAAGGTTAAAATTAAACTATCTCCCTTATTATTGACTTTTCAGAACAAACTGTAAAAAGAATATTGTTTGAAATTTAAAGACAAATCTTTTATTTAAATACAATTTTTTGATTGGATAAATATTTAAAGAGTTATGGCGGGAAAACTTTTAAGGTTAAAATTTAACTATCTCCCTTATTATTGACTTTACAGAAAAAAATGTAAGAAAAATATTGTTTGAAATAAAACGCAAAACTTTTATTTAAATATAATTTTTTGATTGGATAAATATTTAAAGAGTTATGGCGGGAAAACTTTTAAGGTTAAAATTTAATTATCTCCATTGATATTGACTTTACAGAAAAAAATGTAAGACAAATATTGTTTAAAATTAAAATAAAATTCTTTCATTTAAATACAAATTTTTGATTGGATAAATATTTAAAGCGTTATGGCGGGAAAAGTTTTAAGGTTAAAATTTAATTATCTCCATTGATATTGACTTAACAGAAAAAAATGTAAGACAAATATTGTTTGAAATTAATAGACAAATCTTTTATTTAAATACAATTTTTTGATTGGATATATATTTAAAGAGTTATGGCGGGAAATTTTTAAAGGTTAAAATTTAACTATCTCCCTTATTATTGACTTTACAGAAAAAAATGTAAAACAAATATTGTTTGAAATTAATAGGCAAATCTTTTATTTAAATACAATTTTGTGATTGGATAAACATTTAAAGAGTGATGGCGGGAAAACTTTTAAGGTTAAAATTTAATTATCTCCATTGATATTGACTTTACAGAAAAAAATGTAAGACAAATATTGTTTTAAATTGAAAGAAAATTCTTTCATTTAAATACAATTTTTTGATTGGATAAATATTAAAAGAGTTATGGCGGGAAAACTTTTAAGGTTAAAATTTAACTATCTCCCTTATTATTGTTTTTACAGAAAAATATGTAAGTAAAATATTGTTTAAAATATAAAGACAAATCTTTTATTAAAATACAATTTTTTGATTGGATAAATATTTAAAGAGTTATGGCGGGAAAACTTTTAAGGTTAAAATTTAACTATCTCCCTTATTATTGACTTTACAGAAAAAAATGTAAGACAAATATTGTTTTAAATTAAAAGGCAAATCTTTTATTTTAATATAATTTTTTGATTGGATAAATATTTAAAGAGTTATGGCGAGAAAACTTTTAAGGTTAAAATTTAATTATCTCCATTGATATTGACTTTACAGAAAAAAATGTATGACAAATATTGTTTGAAATTAATAGATACATCTTTTATTTAATTACATTTTTTTGATTGGATAAATATTTAAAGAGTTATGGCGGGAAAACTTTTAAGGTTAAAATTTAACTATCTCCCTTAATATTGACTTTACAGAAAAAAATGTAAGTAAAATATTGTTTAAAATTAAAAGACAAATCTTTCATTGAAATATAATTTTTTGATTGGATAAATATTTAAAGAGTTATGGCGGGAAAACTTTTAAGGTTAAAATTTAACTATCTCCCTTATTATTGACTTTACAGAACAAACTGTAAAAAGAATATTGTTTGAAATTTAAAGACAAATCTTTTATTTAAATACAATTTTTTGATTGGATCAATATTTAAAGAGTTATGGCGGGAAAACTTTTAAGGTTAAAATTTAACTATCTCCCTTATTATTGACTTTACAGAAAAAAATGTAAAAAAAATATTGTTTGAAATTAAAAGGCAAATCTTTTATTTAATTATAATTTTTTGATTGGATAAATATTTAAAGAGTTATGGCGGGAAAACTTTTAAGGTTAAAATTTAATTATCTCCATTGATATTGACTTTATAGAAAAAAATGAAAGACAAATATTGTTTAAAATTAAAAGAAAATTCTTTCATTTAAATACAAATTTTTGATTGGATAAATATTTAAAGAGTTATGGCGGGAAAACTTTTAAGGTTAAAATTAAACTATCTCCCTTATTATTGACTTTTCAGAACAAACTGTAAAAAGAATATTGTTTGAAATTTAAAGACAAATCTTTTATTTAAATACAATTTTTTGATTGGATAAATATTTAAAGAGTTATGGCGGGAAAACTTTTAAGGTTAAAATTTAACTATCTCCCTTATTATTGACTTTACAGAAAAAAATGTAAGAAAAATATTGTTTGAAATAAAAGGCAAAACTTTTATTTAATAATAATTTTTTGATTGGATAAATATTTAAAGAGTTATGGCGGGAAAACTTTTAAGGTTAAAATTTAATTATCTCCATTGATATTGACTTTATAGAAAAAAATGAAAGACAAATATTGTTTAAAATTAAAAGAAAATTCTTTCATTCAAATACAAATTTTTGATTGGATAAATATTTAAAGAGTTATGGCGGGAAAACTTTTAAGGTTAAAATTTAACTATCTCCCTTATTATTGACTTTACAGAACAAACTGTAAAAAGAATATTGTTTGAAATTTAAAGACAAATCTTTTATTTAAATACATCTTTTTGATTGGATAAATATTTAAAGAGTTATGGCGGGAAAACTTTTAAGGTTAAAATTTAATTATCTCCATTGATATTGACTTTACAGAAAAAAATGTAAGACAAATATTGTTTAAAATTAAAATAAAATTCTTTCATTTAAATACAAATTTTTGATTGGATAAATATTTAAAGCGTTATGGCGGGAAAAGTATTAAGGTTAAAATTTAAGTATCTCCATTGATATTGACTTTACAGAAAAAAATGTAAGACAAATATTGTTTGAAATTAATAGACAAATCTTTTATTTAAATACAATTTTTTGATTGGATATATATTTAAAGAGTTATGGCGGGAATTTTTAAAGGTTAAAATTTAACTATCTCCCTTATTATTGACTTTACAGTAAAAAATGTAAAACAAATATTGTTTGAAATGAATAGGCAAATCTTTTATTTAAATACAATTTTGTGATTGGATAAACATTTAAAGAGTGATGGCGGGAAAACTTTTAAGGTTAAAATTTAATTATCTCCATTGATATTGACTTTACAGAAAAAAATGTAAGACAAATATTGTTTTAAATTGATAGAAAATTCTTTCATTTAATTACAATTTTTTGATTGGATAAATATTAAAAGAGTTATGGCGGGAAAACTTTTAAAGTTAAAATTTAACTATCTCCCTTATTATTGACTTTACAGAAAAATATGTAAGTAAAATATTGTTTAAAATAAAAAGACAAATCTTTTATTAAAATACAATTTTTTGATTGGATAAATTTTTAAAGAGTTATGGCGGGAAAACTTTTAAGGTTAAAATTTAACTATCTCCCTTATTATTGACTTTACAGAACAAACTGTAAAAAGAATATTGTCTGAAACTTAAAGACAAATCTTTTATTTAAATACAATTTTTTGATTGGATAAATATTTAAAGAGTTATGGCGGGAAAACTTTTAAGGTTAAAATTTAACTATCTCCCTTATTATTGACTTTACAGAAAAAAATGTAAGAAAAATATTGTTGAAATTAAAAGGCAAATCTTTTATTTTAATATAATTTTTTGATTGGATAAATATTTAAAGAGTTATGGCGGGAAAACTTTTAAGGTTAAAATTTAATTATCTCCATTGATATTGACTTTATAGAAAAAAATGAAAGACAAATATTGTTTAAAATTAAAAGAAAATTCTTTCATTTAAATACAAATTTTTGATTGGATAAATATTTAAAGAGTTATGGCGGGAAAACTTTTAAGGTTAAAATTTAACTATCTCCCTTATTATTGACTTTACAGAACAAACTGTAAAAAGAATATTGTTTGAAATTTAAAGACAAATCTTTTATTTAAATACAATTTTTTGATTGGATAAATATTTAAAGAGTTATGGCGGGAAAACTTTTAAGGTTAAAATTTAACTATCTCCCTTATTATTGACTTTACAGAAAAAAATGTAAGAAAAATATTGTTTGAAATTAAAAGGCAAAACTTTTATTAAAATATAATTTTTTGATTGGATAAATATTTAAAGAGTTATGGCGGGAAAACTTTTAAGGTTAAAATTTAATTATCTCCATTGATATTGACTTTACAGAAAAAAATGTAAGACAAATATTGTTTAAAATTAAAATAAAATTCTTTCATTTAAATACAAATTTTTGATTGGATAAATATTTAAAGCGTTATAGCGGGAAAAGTTTTAAGGTTAAAATTTAATTATCTCCATTGATATTGACTTTACAGAAAAAAATGTAAAACAAATATTGTTTGAAATTAATAGACAAATCTTTTGTTAAATACAATTTTTTGATTGGATATATATTTAAAGAGTTATGGCGGGAAATTTTTAAAGGTTAAAATTTAACTATCTCCCTTATTATTGACTTTACAGAAAAAAATGTAAAACAAATATTGTTTGAAATGAATAGGCAAATCTTTTGTTTAAATACAATTTTGTGATTGGATAAACATTTAAAGAGTGATGGCGGGAAAACTTTTAAGGTTAAAATTTAATTATCTCCATTGATATTGACTTTACAGAAAAAAATGTAAGACAAATATTGTTTTAAATTGAAAGAAAATTCTTTCATTTAAATACAATTTTTTGATTGGATAAATATTAAAAGAGTTATGGCGGGAAAACTTTTAAGGTTAAAATTTAACTATCTCCCTTATTATTGACTTTACAGAAAAATATGTAAGTAAAATATTGTTTAAAATAAAAAGACAAATCTTTTATTAAAATACAATTTTTTGATTGGATAAATATTTAAAGAGTTATGGCGGGAAAACTTTTAAGGTTAAAATTTAACTATCTCTCTTATTATTGACTTTACAGAAAAAAATGTAACAAAAATATTGTTTGAAATTAAAAGGCAAATCTTTTATTTAAATATAATTTTTTGATTGGATAAATATTTAAAGAGTTACGGCGGGTAAACTTTTAAGGTTAAAATTTAATTATCTCCATTGATATTGACTTTATAGAAAAAAATGTAAGACAAATATTGTTTAAAATTAAAAGAAAATTCTTTCATTTAAATACAAATTTTTGATTGGATAAATATTTAAAGAGTTATGGCGGGAAAACTTTTAAGGTTAAAATTTAACTATCTCCCTTATTATTGACTTTACAGAACAAACTGTAAAAAGAATATTGTTTGAAATTTAAAGACAAATCTTTTATTAAAATGCAATTTTTTGATTGGATAAATATTTAAAGAGTTATGGCGGGAAAACTTTTAAGGTTAAAATTTCACTATCTCCCTTATTATTGACTTTACACAAAAAAATGTAAGACAAATATTGTTTGAAATTAATAGATACATCTTTTATTAAATTACATTTTTTTGATTGGATAAATTTTTAAAGAGTTATGGCGGGTAAACTTTTAAGGTTAAAATTTAACTATCTCCCTTATTATTGACTTTACAGAGAAAACTGTAAAAATAATATTGTTTGAAATTAAAAGACAAATCTTTTATTTAAATATAATTTTTTGATTGGATAAATATTTAAAGAGTTATGGCGGGAAAACTTTTAAGGTTAAAATTTAACTATATCCCTTATTATTGACTTTACAGAAAAAAATGTAAGACAAATATTGTTTAAAATTAAAAGAAAATTCTTTCATTTAAATACAAATTTTTGATTGGATAAATATTTATAGAGTTATGGCGGGAAAACTTTTAAGGTTAAAATTTAACTATCTCCCTTATTATTGACTTTACAGAACAAACTGTAAAAAGAATATTGTTTGAAATTTAAAGACAAATCTTTTATTGAAATACAATTTTTTGATTGGATAAATATTTAAAGAGTTATGGCCCTGAAAACTTTTAAGGTTAAAATTTCACCATCTCCCTTATTATTGACTTTACAGAAAAAAATGTAATAAAAATATTGTTTGAAATTAAAAGGCAAATCTTTTATTTAGATATAATTTTTTGATTGGATAAATATTTAAAGAGTTATGGCGGGAAAACTTTTAAGGTTAAAATTTAATTATCTCCATTGATATTGACTTTACAGAAAAAAATGTAAGACAAATATTGTTTAGAATTAAAAGAAAATTCTTTCATTTAAATACAAATTTTTGATTGGATAAATATTTAAAGAGTTATGGCGGGAAAACTTTTAAGGTTAAAATTTAACTATCTCCCTTATTATTGACTTTACAGAACAAACTGTAAAAAGAATATTGTTTGAAATTTAAAGACAAATCTTTTATTTAAATACAATTTTTTGATTGGATAAATATTTAAAGAGTTATGGCGGGAAAACTTTTAAGGTTAAATTTACCTATCTCCCTTATTATTGACTTTACAGAAAAAAATGTAGGAAAAATATTGTTTGTAATTAAAAGGCAAATCTTTTATTTAAATTTAATTTTTTGATTGGATAAATATTTAAAGAGTTATGGCGGGAAAACTTTTAAGGTTAAAATTTAATTATCTCCATTGATATTGACTTTACAGAAAAAGATGTAAGACAAATATTGTTTGAAATTAATAGATACATCTTTTATTTAATTACATTTTTTTGATTGGATAAATATTTAAAGAGTTATGGCGGGTAAACTTTTAAGGTTTATATTTAACTATCTCCCTCATTATTGACTTTACAGAAAAAAATGTAAAACAAATATTGTTTGAAATGAATAGGCAAATCTTTTATTTAAATACAATTTTGTGATTGGATAAATATTTAAAGAGTTATGGCGGGAAAACTTTTAAGGTTAAAATTTAACTATCTCCATTGATATTGACTTTACAGAAAAAAATGTAAAACAGATATTGTTTGAAATTAATAGGCAAATATTTTATTTAATTACAATTTTGTGATTGGATAAATATTTAAGGAGTTATGGCGGGAAAACTTTTAAGGTTAAAATTCAATTAACTCCATTGATATTGACTTTACAGAAAAAAATGTAAGACAAATATTGTTTAAAATTAAAAGAAAATTCTTTCATTTAAATACAATTTTTTGATTGGATAAATATTTAAAGAGTTATGGCGGGAAAACTTTTAAGGTTAAAATTTAACTATCTCCCTCATTATTGACTATACAGAAAAAAATGTAAAACAAATATTGTTTGAAATGAATAGGCCAATCTTTTATTTAAATACAATTTTGTGATTAGATAAATATTTAAAGAGTTATGGCGGGAAAACTTTTAAGGTTAAAATTTAATTATCTCCATTGATATTGACTTTACAGAAAAAAATGTAAGACAAATATTGTTTAAAATTAAAATAAGATTCTTTCATTTGAATACAAATTTTTGATTGGATAAATATTTAAAGCGTTATGGCGGGAAAAGTTTTAAGGTTAAAATTTAATTATCTCCATTGATATTGACTTTACAGAAAAAAATGTAAGACAAGTATTGTTTGAAAATAATAGACAAATCTTTTATTAAAATACAATTTTTTAATTGGATATATATTTAAAGAGTTATGGCGGGAAATTTTTTAAGGTTAAAATTTAACTATCTCCCTTATTATTGACTTTACAGAAAAAAATGTAAAACAAATATTGTTTGAAATGAATAGGCAAATCTTTTATTTAAATACAATTTTGTGATTGGATAAACATTTAAAGAGTGATGGCGGGAAAACTTTTAAGGTTAAAATTTAATTATCTCCACTGATATTGACTTTACAGAAAAAAATGTAAGACAAATATTGTTTGAAATTGAAAGAAAATTCTTTCATTTAAATACAATTTTTTGATTGGATAAATATTAAAAGAGTTATGGCGGGAAAACTTTTAAGGTTAAAATTTAACTATCTCCCTTATTATTGACTTTACAGAACAAACTGTAAAAAAAATATTGTTTGAAATTTAAAGACAAATCTTTTATTTAAATACAATTTTTTGATTGGATAAATATTTAAAGAGTTATGGCGGGAAAACTTTTAAGGTTAAAATTTAACTATCTCCCTTATTATTGACTTTACAGAAAAAAATGTAGGAAAAATATTGTTTGTAATTAAAAGGCAAATCTTTTATTTAAATATAATTTTTTGATTGGATAAATATTTAAAGAGTTATGGCGGGAAAACTTTTAAGGTTAAAATTTAATTATCTCCATTGATATTGACTTTACAGAAAAAAATGTAAGACAAATATTGTTTGAAATTAATAGATACATCTTTTATTTAATTACATTTTTTTGATTGGATAAATATTTAAAGAGTTATGGCGGGTAAACTTTTAAGGTTTATATTTAACTATCTCCCTCATTATTGACTTTACAGAAAAAAATGTAAAACAAATATTGTTTGCAATGAATAGGCAAATCTTTTATTTAAATACAATTTTGTGATTGGATAAATATTTAAAGAGTTATGGCGGGAAAACTTTTAAGGTTAAAATTTAATTATCTCCATTGATAATGACTTCACAGAAAAAAATGTAAGTAAAATATTGTTTAAAATTAAAAGACAAATCTTTTATTAAAATACAATTTTTTGATTGGATAAATATTTAAAGAGTTATGGCGGGTAAACTTTTAAGGTTAAAATTTAACTATCTCCCTTATTATTGACTTTACAGAATAAAATGTACAAAAAATATTGTTTGAAATTAAAAGGCAAATCTTTTATTTAAATATAATTTTTTGATTGGATAAATATTTAAAGAGTTACGGCGAGAAAACTTTTAAGGTTAAAATTTAATTATCTCCATTGATATTGACTTTACAGAAAAAAATGTATGACAAATATTGTTTGAAATTAATAGATACATCTTTTATTTAATTACATTTTTTTGATTGGATAAATATTTAAAGAGTTATGGCGGGAAAACTTTTAAGGTTAAAATTTAACTATCTCCCTTATTATTGACTTTACAGAACAAACTGTAAAAAGAATATTGTTTGAAATTTAAAGACCAATCTTTTATTTAAATACAATTTTTTGATTGGATAAATATTTAAAGAGTTATGGCGGGAAAACTTTTAAGGTTTATATTTAACTATCTCCCTCATTATTGACTTTACAGAAAAAAATGTAAAACAAATATTGTTTGAAATGAATAGGCAAATCTTTTATTTAAATACAATTTTGTGATTGGATAAATATTTAAAGAGTTATGGCGGGAAAACTTTTAAGGTTAAAATTTAATTATCTCCATTGATAATGACTTTACAGAAAAAAATGTAAGTAAAATATTGTTTAAAATTAAAAGACAAATCTTTTATTAAAATACAATTTTTTGATTGGATAAATATTTAAAGAGTTATGGCGGGTAAACTTTTAAGGTTAAAATTTAACTATCTCCCTTATTATTGACTTTACAGAATAAAATGTAAAAAAAATATTGTTTGAAATTAAAAGGCAAATCTTTTATTTAAATATAATTTTTTGATTGGATAAATATTTAAAGAGTTATGGCGAGAAAACTTTTAAGGTTAAAATTTAATTATCTCCATTGATATTGACTTTACAGAAAAAAATGTATGACAAATATTGTTTGAAATTAATAGATACATCTTTTATTTAATTACATTTTTTTGATTGGATAAATATTTAAAGAGTTATGGCGGGAAAACTTTTAAGGTTAAAATTTAACTATCTCCCTTATTATTGACTTTACAGAACAAACTGTAAAAAGAATATTGTTTGAAATTTAAAGACCAATCTTTTATTTAAATACAATTTTTTGATTGGATAAATATTTAAAGAGTTATGGCGGGAAAACTTTTAAGGTTAAAATTTCACTATCTCCCTTATTATTGACTTTACAGAAAAAAATGTAATAAAAATATTGTTTGAAATTTAAAGGCAAATCTTTTATTAAGATATAATTTTGTGATTGGATAAATATTTAAAGAGTTATGGCGGGAAAACTTTTAAGGTTAAAATTTAATTATCTCCATTGATATTGACTTTACAGAAAAAAATGTAAGACAAATATTGTTTGAAATTAATAGATACATCTTTTATTTAATTACATTTTTTTGATTGGATAAATATTTAAAGAGTTATGGCGGGTAAACTTTTAAGGTTTATATTTAACTATCTCCCTCATTATTGACTTTACAGAAAAAAATGTAAAACAAATATTGTTTGAAATGAATAGGCAAATCTTTTATTTAAATACAATTTTGTGATTGGATAAATATTTAAAGAGTTATGGCGGGAAAACTTTTAAGGTTAAAATTTAATTATCTCCATTGATATTGACTTTACAGAAAAAATGTAAAACAGATATTGTTTAAAATTAATAGGCAAATATTTTATTTAATTACAATTTTGTGATTGGATAAATATTTAAGGAGTTATGGCGGGAAAACTTTTAAGGTTAAAATTCAATTAACACCATTGATATTGACTTTACAGAAAAAAATGTAAGACAAATATTGTTTAAAATAAAAGAAAATTCTTTCATTTAAATACAATTTTTTGATTGGATAAATATTTAAAGAGTTATGGCAGGAAAACTTTTAAGGTTAAAATTTAACTATCTCCCTTATTATTGACTTTACAGAAAAAAATGTAAGAAAAATAGTGTTTGTAATTAAAAGGCAAATCTTTTATTTAAATATAATTTTTTGATTGGATAAATATTTAAAGAGTCATGGCGGGAAAACTTTTAAGGTTAAAATTTAATTATCTCCATTGATATTGACTTTACAGAAAAAAATGTAAGACAAATATTGTTTGAAATTAATAGATACATCTTTTATTTAATTACATTTTTTTGAATGGATAAATATTTAAAGAGTTATGGCGGGTAAACTTTTAAGGTTAAAATTTAACTATCTCCCTTATTATTGACTTTACAGAGAAAACTGTAAATAAAATATTGTTTGAAATTAAAAGACAAATCTTTTATTTAAATATAATTTTTTGATTGGATAAATATTTAAAGAGTTATGGCGGGAAAACTTTTAAGGTTAAAATTTAATTATCTCCATTGATATTGACTTTACAGAAAAAAATGTAAGACAAATATTGTTTGAAATTAATAGATACATCTTTTATTTAATTACATTTTTTTGATTGGATAAATATTTAAAGAGTTATGGCGGGTAAACTTTTAAGGTTTATATTTAACTATCTCCCTCATTATTGACTTTACAGAAAAAAATGTAAAACAAATATTGTTTGAAATGAATAGGCAAATCTTTTATTAAAATACAATTTTGTGATTGGATAAATATTTAAAGAGTTATGGCGGGAAAACTTTTAAGGTTAAAATTTAATTATTTCCATTGATAATGACTTTACAGAAAAAAATGTAAGTAAAATATTGTTTGAAATTTAAAGACAAATCTTTTATTCAAATACAATTTTTTGATTGGATAAATATTTAAAGAGTTATGGCGGGAAAACTTTTAAGGTTAAAATTTAACTATCTCCCTTATTATTGACTTTACAGAAAAAAATGTAGGAAAAATATTGTTTGTAATTAAAAGGCAAATCTTTTATTTAAATATAATTTTTTGATTGGATAAATATTTAAAGAGTTATGGCGGGAAAACTTTTAAGGTTAAAATTTAATTATCTCCATTGATATTGACTTTACAGAAAAAAATGTAAGACAAATATTGTTTGAAATTAATAGATACATCTTTTATTTAATTACAATTTTTTGATTGGATAAATATTTAAAGAGTTATGGCGGGTAAACTTTTAAGGTTAAAATTTAACTATCTCCCTTATTATTGACTTTACAGAATTAAATGTAAAAAAAATATTGTTTGAAATTAAAAGGCAAATCTTTTATTTAAATATAATTTTTTGATTGGATAAATATTTAAAGAGTTATGGCGAGAAAACTTTTAAGGTTAAAATTTAATTATCTCCATTGATATTGACTTTACAGAAAAAAATGTATGACAAATATTGTTTGAAATTAATAGATACATCTTTTATTTAATTACATTTTTTTGATTGGATAAATATTTAAAGAGTTATGGCGGGAAAACTTTTAAGGTTAAAATTTAACTATCTCCCTTATTATTGACTTTACAGAACAAACTGTAAAAAGAATATTGTTTGAAATTTAAAGACCAATCTTTTATTTAAATACAATTTTTTGATTGGATAAATATTTAAAGAGTTATGGCGGGAAAACTTTTAAGGTTAAAATTTCACTATCTCCCTTATTATTGACTTTACAGAAAAAAATGTAATAAAAATATTGTTTGAAATTAAAAGGCAAATCTTTTATTAACATATAATTTTGTGATTGGATAAATATTTAAAGAGTTATGGCGGGAAAACTTTTAAGGTTAAAATTTAATTATCTCCATTGATATTGACTTTACAGAAAAAATGTAAAACAGATATTGTTTGAAATTAATAGGCAAATATTTTATTTAATTACAATTTTGTGATTGGATAAATATTTAAGGAGTTATGGCGGGAAAACTTTTAAGGTTAAAATTCAATTAACACCATTGATATTGACTTTACAGAAAAAAATGTAAGACAAATATTGTTTAAAATTAAAAGAAAATTCTTTCATTTAAATACAATTTTTTGATTGGATAAATATTTAAAGAGTTATGGCAGGAAAACTTTTAAGGTTAAAATTTAACTATCTCCCTTATTATTGACTTTACAGAAAAAAATGTAAGAAAAATAGTGTTTGTAATTAAAAGGCAAATCTTTTATTTAAATATAATTTTTTGATTGGATAAATATTTAAAGAGTCATGGCGGGAAAACTTTTAAGGTTAAAATTTAATTATCTCCATTGATATTGACTTTACAGAAAAAAATGTAAGACAAATATTGTTTGAAATTAATAGATACATCTTTTATTTAATTACATTTTTTTGAATGGATAAATATTTAAAGAGTTATGGCGGGTAAACTTTTAAGGTTAAAATTTAACTATCTCCCTTATTATTGACTTTACAGAGAAAACTGTAAAAAAAATATTGTTTGAAATTAAAAGACAAATCTTTTATTTAAATATAATTTTTTGATTGGATAAATATTTAAAGAGTTATGGCGGGAAAACTTTTAAGGTTAAAATTTAATTATCTCCATTGATATTGACTTTACAGAAAAAAATGTAAGACAAATATTGTTTGAAATGAATAGATACATCTTTTATTTAATTACATTTTTTTGATTGGATAAATATTTAAAGAGTTATGGCGGGTAAACTTTTAAGGTTTATATTTAACTATCTCCCTCATTATTGACTTTACAGAAAAAAATGTAAAACAAATATTGTTTGAAATGAATAGGCAAATCTTTTATTTAAATACAATTTTGTGATTGGATAAATATTTAAAGAGTTATGGCGGGAAAACTTTTAAGGTTAAAATTTAATTATTTCCATTGATAATGACTTTACAGAAAAAAATGTAAGTAAAATATTGTTTGAAATTTAAAGACAAATCTTTTATTTAAATACAATTTTTTGATTGGATAAATATTTAAAGAGTTATGGCGGGAAAACTTTTAAGGTTAAAATTTAACTATCTCCCTTATTATTGACTTTACAGAAAAAAATGTAGGAAAAATATTGTTTGTAATTAAAAGGCAAATCTTTTATTTAAATATAATTTTTTGATTGGATAAATATTTAAAGAGTTATGGCGGGAAAACTTTTAAGGTTAAAATTTAATTATCTCCATTGATATTGACTTTACAGAAAAAAATGTAAGACAAATATTGTTTGAAATTAATAGATACATCTTTTATTTAATTACATTTTTTTGATTGGATAAATATTTAAAGAGTTATGGCGCGTAAACTTTTAAGGTTTATATTTAACTATCTCCCTCATTATTGACTTTACAGAAAAAAATGTAAAACAAATATTGTTTGAAATGAATAGGCAAATCTTTTATTTAAATACAATTTTGTGATTGGATAAATATTTAAAGAGTTATGGCGGGAAAACTTTTAAGGTTAAAATTTAGATATCTCCATTGATAATGACTTTACAGAAAAAAATGTAAGTAAAATATTGTTTAAAATTAAAAGACAAATCTTTTATTAAAATACAATTTTTTGATTGGATAAATATTTAAAGAGTTATGGCGGGTAAACTTTTAAGGTTAAAATTTAACTATCTCCCTTATTATTGACTTTACAGAATTAAATGTAAAAAAAATATTGTTTGAAATTAAAAGGCAAATCTTTTATTTAAATATAATTTTTTGATTGGATAAATATTTAAAGAGTTATGGCGAGAAAACTTTTAAGGTTAAAATTTAATTATCTCCATTGATATTGACTTTACAGAAAAAAATGTATGACAAATATTGTTTGAAATTAATAGATACATCTTTTATTTAATTACATTTTTTTGATTGGATAAATATTTAAAGAGTTATGGCGGGAAAACTTTTAAGGTTAAAATTTAACTATCTCCCTTATTATTGACTTTACAGAACAAACTGTAAAAAGAATATTGTTTGAAATTTAAAGACCAATCTTTTATTTAAATACAATTTTTTGATTGGATAAATATTTAAAGAGTTATGGCGGGAAAACTTTTAAGGTTAAAATTTCACTATCTCCCTTATTATTGACTTTACAGAAAAAAATGTAATAAAAATATTGTTTGAAATTAAAAGGCAAATCTTTTATTAAGATATAATTTTGTGATTGGATAAATATTTAAAGAGTTATGGCGGGAAAACTTTTAAGGTTAAAATTTAATTATCTCCATTGATATTGACTTTACAGAAAAAAATGTAAGACAAATATTGTTTGAAATTAATAGATACATCTTTTATTTAATTACATTTTTTTGATTGGATAAATATTTAAAGAGTTATGGCGGGTAAGTTTTTAAGGTTTATATTTAACTATCTCCCTCATTATTGACTTTACAGAAAAAAATGTAAAACAAATATTGTTTGAAATGAATAGGCAAATCTTTTATTTAAATACAATTTTGTGATTGGATAAATATTTAAAGAGTTATGGCGGGAAAACTTTTAAGGTTAAAATTTAATTATCTCCATTGATATTGACTTTACAGAAAAAATGTAAAACAGATATTGTTTGAAATTAATAGGCAAATATTTTATTTAATTACAATTTTGTGATTGGATAAATATTTAAGGAGTTATGGCGGGAAAACTTTTAAGGTTAAAATTCAATTAACACCATTGATATTGACTTTACAGAAAAAAATGTAAGACAAATATTGTTTAAAATTAAAAGAAAATTCTTTCATTTAAATACAATTTTTTGATTGGATAAATATTTAAAGAGTTATGGCAGGAAAACTTTTAAGGTTAAAATTTAACTATCTCCCTTATTATTGACTTTACAGAAAAAAATGTAAGAAAAATAGTGTTTGTAATTAAAAGGCAAATCTTTTATTTAAATATAATTTTTTGATTGGATAAATATTTAAAGAGTCATGGCGGGAAATCTTTTAAGGTTAAAATTTAATTATCTCCATTGATATTGACTTTACAGAAAAAAATGTAAGACAAATATTGTTTGAAATTAATAGATACATCTTTTATTTAATTACATTTTTTTGAATGGATAAATATTTAAAGAGTTATGGCGGGTAAACTTTTAAGGTTAAAATTTAACTATCTCCCTTATTATTGACTTTACAGAGAAAACTGTAAAAAAAATATTGTTTGAAATTAAAAGACAAATCTTTTATTTAAATATAATTTTTTGATTGGATAAATATTTAAAGAGTTATGGCGGGAAAACTTTTAAGGTTAAAATTTAATTATCTCCATTGATATTGACTTTACAGAAAAAAATGTAAGACAAATATTGTTTGAAATGAATAGATACATCTTTTATTTAATTACATTTTTTTGATTGGATAAATATTTAAAGAGTTATGGCGGGTAAACTTTTAAGGTTTATATTTAACTATCTCCCTCATTATTGACTTTACAGAAAAAAATGTAAAACAAATATTGTTTGAAATGAATAGGCAAATCTTTTATTTAAATACAATTTTGTGATTGGATAAATATTTAAAGAGTTATGGCGGGAAAACTTTTAAGGTTAAAATTTAATTATTTCCATTGATAATGACTTTACAGAAAAAAATGTAAGTAAAATATTGTTTGAAATTTAAAGACAAATCTTTTATTTAAATACAATTTTTTGATTGGATAAATATTTAAAGAGTTATGGCGGGAAAACTTTTAAGGTTAAAATTTAACTATCTCCCTTATTATTGACTTTACAGAAAAAAATGTAGGAAAAATATTGTTTGTAATTAAAAGGCAAATCTTTTATTTAAATATAATTTTTTGATTGGATAAATATTTAAAGAGTTATGGCGGGAAAACTTTTAAGGTTAAAATTTAATTATCTCCATTGATATTGACTTTACAGAAAAAAATGTAAGACAAATATTGTTTGAAATTAATAGATACATCTTTTATTTAATTACATTTTTTTGATTGGATAAATATTTAAAGAGTTATGGCGCGTAAACTTTTAAGGTTTATATTTAACTATCTCCCTCATTATTGACTTTACAGAAAAAAATGTAAAACAAATATTGTTTGAAATGAATAGGCAAATCTTTTATTTAAATACAATTTTGTGATTGGATAAATATTTAAAGAGTTATGGCGGGAAAACTTTTAAGGTTAAAATTTAGATATCTCCATTGATAATGACTTTACAGAAAAAAATGTAAGTAAAATATTGTTTAAAATTAAAAGACAAATCTTTTATTAAAATACAATTTTTTGATTGGATAAATATTTAAAGAGTTATGGCGGGTAAACTTTTAAGGTTAAAATTTAACTATCTCCCTTATTATTGACTTTACAGAATTAAATGTAAAAAAAATATTGTTTGAAATTAAAAGGCAAATCTTTTATTTAAATATAATTTTTTGATTGGATAAATATTTAAAGAGTTATGGCGAGAAAACTTTTAAGGTTAAAATTTAATTATCTCCATTGATATTGACTTTACAGAAAAAAATGTATGACAAATATTGTTTGAAATTAATAGATACATCTTTTATTTAATTACATTTTTTTGATTGGATAAATATTTAAAGAGTTATGGCGGGAAAACTTTTAAGGTTAAAATTTAACTATCTCCCTTATTATTGACTTTACAGAACAAACTGTAAAAAGAATATTGTTTGAAATTTAAAGACCAATCTTTTATTTAAATACAATTTTTTGATTGGATAAATATTTAAAGAGTTATGGCGGGAAAACTTTTAAGGTTAAAATTTCACTATCTCCCTTATTATTGACTTTACAGAAAAAAATGTAATAAAAATATTGTTTGAAATTAAAAGGCAAATCTTTTATTAAGATATAATTTTGTGATTGGATAAATATTTAAAGAGTTATGGCGGGAAAACTTTTAAGGTTAAAATTTAATTATCTCCATTGATATTGACTTTACAGAAAAAAATGTAAGACAAATATTGTTTGAAATTAATAGATACATCTTTTATTTAATTACATTTTTTTGATTGGATAAATATTTAAAGAGTTATGGCGGGTAAGTTTTTAAGGTTTATATTTAACTATCTCCCTCATTATTGACTTTACAGAAAAAAATGTAAAACAAATATTGTTTGAAATGAATAGGCAAATCTTTTATTTAAATACAATTTTGTGATTGGATAAATATTTAAAGAGTTATGGCGGGAAAACTTTTAAGGTTAAAATTTAATTATCTCCATTGATATTGACTTTACAGAAAAAATGTAAAACAGATATTGTTTGAAATTAATAGGCAAATATTTTATTTAATTACAATTTTGTGATTGGATAAATATTTAAGGAGTTATGGCGGGAAAACTTTTAAGGTTAAAATTCAATTAACACCATTGATATTGACTTTACAGAAAAAAATGTAAGACAAATATTGTTTAAAATTAAAAGAAAATTCTTTCATTTAAATACAATTTTTTGATTGGATAAATATTTAAAGAGTTATGGCAGGAAAACTTTTAAGGTTAAAATTTAACTATCTCCCTTATTATTGACTTTACAGAAAAAAATGTAAGAAAAATAGTGTTTGTAATTAAAAGGCAAATCTTTTATTTAAATATAATTTTTTGATTGGATAAATATTTAAAGAGTCATGGCGGGAAATCTTTTAAGGTTAAAATTTAATTATCTCCATTGATATTGACTTTACAGAAAAAAATGTAAGACAAATATTGTTTGAAATTAATAGATACATCTTTTATTTAATTACATTTTTTTGAATGGATAAATATTTAAAGAGTTATGGCGGGTAAACTTTTAAGGTTAAAATTTAACTATCTCCCTTATTATTGACTTTACAGAGAAAACTGTAAAAAAAATATTGTTTGAAATTAAAAGACAAATCTTTTATTTAAATATAATTTTTTGATTGGATAAATATTTAAAGAGTTATGGCGGGAAAACTTTTAAGGTTAAAATTTAATTATCTCCATTGATATTGACTTTACAGAAAAAAATGTAAGACAAATATTGTTTGAAATGAATAGATACATCTTTTATTTAATTACATTTTTTTGATTGGATAAATATTTAAAGAGTTATGGCGGGTAAACTTTTAAGGTTTATATTTAACTATCTCCCTCATTATTGACTTTACAGAAAAAAATGTAAAACAAATATTGTTTGAAATGAATAGGCAAATCTTTTATTTAAATACAATTTTGTGATTGGATAAATATTTAAAGAGTTATGGCGGGAAAACTTTTAAGGTTAAAATTTAATTATTTCCATTGATAATGACTTTACAGAAAAAAATGTAAGTAAAATATTGTTTGAAATTTAAAGACAAATCTTTTATTTAAATACAATTTTTTGATTGGATAAATATTTAAAGAGTTATGGCGGGAAAACTTTTAAGGTTAAAATTTAACTATCTCCCTTATTATTGACTTTACAGAAAAAAATGTAGGAAAAATATTGTTTGTAATTAAAAGGCAAATCTTTTATTTAAATATAATTTTTTGATTGGATAAATATTTAAAGAGTTATGGCGGGAAAACTTTTAAGGTTAAAATTTAATTATCTCCATTGATATTGACTTTACAGAAAAAAATGTAAGACAAATATTGTTTGAAATTAATAGATACATCTTTTATTTAATTACATTTTTTTGATTGGATAAATATTTAAAGAGTTATGGCGCGTAAACTTTTAAGGTTTATATTTAACTATCTCCCTCATTATTGACTTTACAGAAAAAAATGTAAAACAAATATTGTTTGAAATGAATAGGCAAATCTTTTATTTAAATACAATTTTGTGATTGGATAAATATTTAAAGAGTTATGGCGGGAAAACTTTTAAGGTTAAAATTTAATTATCTCCATTGATAATGACTTTACAGAAAAAAATGTAAGTAAAATATTGTTTAAAATTAAAAGACAAATCTTTTATTAAAATACAATTTTTTGATTGGATAAATATTTAAAGAGTTATGGCGGGTAAACTTTAAAGGTTAAAATTTAACTATCTCCCTTATTATTGACTTTACAGAATAAAATGTAAAAAAAATATTGTTTGAAATTAAAAGGCAAATCTTTTATTTAAATATAATTTTTTGATTGGATAAATATTTAAAGAGTTATGGCGAGAAAACTTTTAAGGTTAAAATTTAATTATCTCCATTGATATTGACTTTACAGAAAAAAATGTATTACAAATATTGTTTGAAATTAATAGGTACATCTTTTATTTAATTACATTTTTTTGATTGGATAAATATTTAAAGAGTTATGGCGGGAAAACTTTTAAGGTTAAAATTTAACTATCTCCCTTATTATTGACTTTACAGAACAAACTGTAAAAAGAATATTGTTTGAAATTTAAAGACCAATCTTTTATTTAAATACAATTTTTTGATTGGATAAATATTTAGAGTTATGGCGGGAAAACTTTTAAGGTTTATATTTAACTATCTCCCTCATTATTGACTTTACAGAAAAAAATGTAAAACAAAAATTGTTTGAAATGAATAGGCAAATCTTTTATTTAAATACAATTTTGTGATTGGATAAATATTTAAAGAGTTATGGCGGGAAAACTTTTAAGGTTAAAATTTAATTATCTCCATTGATAATGACTTTACAGAAAAAAATGTAAGTAAAATATTGTTTAAAATTAAAAGACAAATCTTTTATTAATATACAATTTTTTGATTGGATAAATATTTAAAGAGTTATGGCGGGTAAATTGTTAAGGTTAAAATTTAACTATCTCCCTTATTATTGACTTTACAGAATAAAATGTAAAAAAAATATTGTTTGAAATTAAAAGGCAAATCTTTTATTTAAATATAATTTTTTGATTGGATAAATATTTAAAGAGTTATGGCGAGAAAACTTTTAAGGTTAAAATTTAATTATCTCCATTGATATTGACTTTACAGAAAAAAAGGTATGACAAATATTGTTTGAAATTAATAGATACATCTTTTATTTAATTACATTTTTTTGATTGGATAAATATATAAAGAGTTATGGCGGGAAAACTTTTAAGGTTAAAATTTAACTATCTCCCTTATTATTGACTTTACAGAACAAACTGTAAAAAGAATATTGTTTGAAATTTAAAGACCAATCTTTTATTTAAATACAATTTTTTGATTGGATAAATATTTAAAGAGTTATGGCGGGAAAACTTTTAAGGTTAAAATTTCACTATCTCCCTTATTATTGACTTTACAGAAAAAAATGTAATAAAAATATTGTTTGAAATTAAAAGGCAAATCTTTTATTAAGATATAATTTTGTGGTTGGATAAATATTTAAAGAGTTATGGCGGGAAAACTTTTAATGTTAAAATTTAATTATCTCCATTGATATTGACTTTACAGAAAAAAATGTAAGACAAATATTGTTTGAAATTAATAGATACATCTTTTATTTAATTACATTTTTTTGATTGGATAAATATTTAAAGAGTTATGGCGGGTAAACTTTTAAGGTTTATATTTAACTATCTCCCTCATTATTGACTTTACAGAAAAAAATGTAAAACAAATATTGTTTGAAATGAATAGGCAAATCTTTTATTTAAATACAATTTTGTGATTGGATAAATATTTAAAGAGTTATGGCGGGAAAACTTTTAAGGTTAAAATTTAATTATCTCCATTGATATTGACTTTACAGAAAAAATGTAAAACAGATATTGTTTGAAATTAATAGGCAAATATTTTATTTAATTACAATTTTGTGATTGGATAAATATTTAAGGAGTTATGGCGGGAAAACTTTTAAGGTTAAAATTCAATTAACACCATTGATATTGACTTTACAGAAAAAAATGTAAGACAAATATTGTTTAAAATTAAAAGAAAATTCTTTCATTTAAGTACAATTTTTTGATTGGATAAATATTTAAAGAGTTATGGCAGGAAAACTTTTAAGGTTAAAATTTAACTATCTCCCTTATTATTGACTTTACAGAACAAACTGTAAAAAGAATATTGTTTGAAATTTAAAGACCAATCTTTTATTTAAATACAATTTTTTGATTGGATAAATATTTAGAGTTATGGCGGGAAAACTTTTAAGGTTTATATTTAACTATCTCCCTCATTATTGACTTTACAGAAAAAAATGTAAAACAAATATTGTTTGAAATGAATAGGCAAATCTTTTATTTAAATACAATTTTGTGATTGGATAAATATTTAAAGAGTTATGGCGGGAAAACTTTTAAGGTTAAAATTTAATTATCTCCATTGATAATGACTTTACAGAAAAAAATGTAAGTAAAATATTGTTTAAAATTAAAAGACAAATCTTTTATTAATATACAATTTTTTGATTGGATAAATATTTAAAGAGTTATGGCGGGTAAACTGTTAAGGTTAAAATTTAACTATCTCCCTTATTATTGACTTTACAGAATTAAATGTAAAAAAAATATTGTTTGAAATTAAAAGGCAAATCTTTTATTTAAATATAATTTTTTGATTGGATAAATATTTAAAGAGTTATGGCGAGAAAACTTTTAAGGTTAAAATTTAATTATCTCCATTGATATTGACTTTACAGAAAAAAAGGTATGACAAATATTGTTTGAAATTAATAGATACATCTTTTATTTAATTACATTTTTTTGATTGGATAAATATTTAAAGAGTTATGGCGGGAAAACTTTTAAGGTTAAAATTTAACTATCTCCCTTATTATTGACTTTACAGAACAAACTGTAAAAAGAATATTGTTTGAAATTTAAAGACCAATCTTTTATTTAAATACAATTTTTTGATTGGATAAATATTTAAAGAGTTATGGCGGGAAAACTTTTAAGGTTAAAATTTCACTATCTCCCTTATTATTGACTTTACAGAAAAAAATGTAATAAAAATATTGTTTGAAATTAAAAGGCAAATCTTTTATTAAGATATAATTTTGTGGTTGGATAAATATTTAAAGAGTTATGGCGGGAAAACTTTTAATGTTAAAATTTAATTATCTCCATTGATATTGACTTTACAGAAAAAAATGTAAGACAAATATTGTTTGAAATTAATAGATACATCTTTTATTTAATTACATTTTTTTGATTGGATAAATATTTAAAGAGTTATGGCGGGTAAGTTTTTAAGGTTTATATTTAACTATCTCCCTCATTATTGACTTTACAGAAAAAAATGTAAAACAAATATTGTTTGAAATGAATAGGCAAATCTTTTATTTAAATACAATTTTGTGATTGGATAAATATTTAAAGAGTTATGGCGGGAAAACTTTTAAGGTTAAAATTTAATTATCTCCATTGATATTGACTTTACAGAAAAAATGTAAAACAGATATTGTTTGAAATTAATAGGCAAATATTTTATTTAATTACAATTTTGTGATTGGATAAATATTTAAGGAGTTATGGCGGGAAAACTTTTAAGGTTAAAATTCAATTAACACCATTGATATTGACTTTACAGAAAAAAATGTAAGACAAATATTGTTTAAAATTAAAAGAAAATTCTTTCATTTAAGTACAATTTTTTGATTGGATAAATATTTAAAGAGTTATGGCAGGAAAACTTTTAAGGTTAAAATTTAACTATCTCCCTTATTATTGACTTTACAGAACAAACTGTAAAAAGAATATTGTTTGAAATTTAAAGACCAATCTTTTATTTAAATACAATTTTTTGATTGGATAAATATTTAGAGTTATGGCGGGAAAACTTTTAAGGTTTATATTTAACTATCTCCCTCATTATTGACTTTACAGAAAAAAATGTAAAACAAATATTGTTTGAAATGAATAGGCAAATCTTTTATTTAAATACAATTTTGTGATTGGATAAATATTTAAAGAGTTATGGCGGGAAAACTTTTAAGGTTAAAATTTAATTATCTCCATTGATAATGACTTTACAGAAAAAAATGTAAGTAAAATATTGTTTAAAATTAAAAGACAAATCTTTTATTAATATACAATTTTTTGATTGGATAAATATTTAAAGAGTTATGGCGGGTAAACTGTTAAGGTTAAAATTTAACTATCTCCCTTATTATTGACTTTACAGAATTAAATGTAAAAAAAATATTGTTTGAAATTAAAAGGCAAATCTTTTATTTAAATATAATTTTTTGATTGGATAAATATTTAAAGAGTTATGGCGAGAAAACTTTTAAGGTTAAAATTTAATTATCTCCATTGATATTGACTTTACAGAAAAAAAGGTATGACAAATATTGTTTGAAATTAATAGATACATCTTTTATTTAATTACATTTTTTTGATTGGATAAATATTTAAAGAGTTATGGCGGGAAAACTTTTAAGGTTAAAATTTAACTATCTCCCTTATTATTGACTTTACAGAACAAACTGTAAAAAGAATATTGTTTGAAATTTAAAGACCAATCTTTTATTTAAATACAATTTTTTGATTGGATAAATATTTAAAGAGTTATGGCGGGAAAACTTTTAAGGTTAAAATTTCACTATCTCCCTTATTATTGACTTTACAGAAAAAAATGTAATAAAAATATTGTTTGAAATTAAAAGGCAAATCTTTTATTAAGATATAATTTTGTGGTTGGATAAATATTTAAAGAGTTATGGCGGGAAAACTTTTAATGTTAAAATTTAATTATCTCCATTGATATTGACTTTACAGAAAAAAATGTAAGACAAATATTGTTTGAAATTAATAGATACATCTTTTATTTCATTACATTTTTTTGATTGGATAAATATTTAAAGAGTTATGGCGGGTAAACTTTTAAGGTTTATATTTAACTATCTCCCTCATTATTGACTTTACAGAAAAAAATGTAAAACAAATATTGTTTGAAATGAATAGGCAAATCTTTTATTTAAATACAATTTTGTGATTGGATAAATATTTAAAGAGTTATGGCGGGAAAACTTTTAAGGTTAAAATTTAATTATCTCCATTGATATTGACTTTACAGAAAAAATGTAAAACAGATATTGTTTGAAATTAATAGGCAAATATTTTATTTAATTACAATTTTGTGATTGGATAAATATTTAAGGAGTTATGGCGGGAAAACTTTTAAGGTTAAAATTCAATTAACACCATTGATATTGACTTTACAGAAAAAAATGTAAGACAAATATTGTTTAAAATTAAAAGAAAATTCTTTCATTTAAGTACAATTTTTTGATTGGATAAATATTTAAAGAGTTATGGCAGGAAAACTTTTAAGGTTAAAATTTAACTATCTCCCTTATTATTGACTTTACAGAAAAAAATGTAAGAAAAATATTGTTTGTAATTAAAAGGCAAATCTTTTATTTAAATATAATTTTTTGATTGGATAAATATTTAAAGAGTCATGGCGGGAAAACTTTTAAGGTTAAAATTTAATTATCTCCATTGATATTGACTTTACAGAAAAAAATGTAAGACAAATATTGTTTGAAATTAATAGATACATCTTTTATTTAATTACATTTTTTTGAATGGATAAATATTTAAAGAGTTATGGCGGGTAAACTTTTAAGGTTAAAATTTAACTATCTCCCTTATTATTGACTTTACAGAGAAAACTGTAAAAAAAATATTGTTTGAAATTAAAAGACAAATCTTTTATTTAAATATAATTTTTTGATTGGATAAATATTTAAAGAGTTATGGCGGGAAAACTTTTAAGGTTAAAATTTAACTATCTCCCTTATTATTGACTTTACAGAAAAAAATGTAAGTAAAATATTGTTTGAAATTAAAAAAAAAATCTTTTATTTAAATATAATTTTTTGATTGGATAAATATTTAAAGAGTTATGGCGGGAAAACTTTTAAGGTTAAAATTTAACTATCTCCCTTATTATTGACTTTACAGAAAAAAATGTAAGTAAAATATTGTTTGAAATTAAAAGACAAATCTTTTATTTAAATATAATTTTTTGATTGGATAAATATTTAAAGAGTTATGGCGGGAAAACTTTTAAGGTTAAAATTTAACTATCTCCCTTATTATTGACTTTACAGAAAAAAATGTAAGTAAAATATTGTTTGAAATTAAAAGACAAATCTTTTATTTAAATATAATTTTTTGATTGGATAAATATTTAAAGAGTTATGGCGGGAAAACTTTTAAGGTTAAAATTTAACTATCTCCCTTATTATTGACTTTACAGAAAAAAATGTAAGTAAATTATTGTTTGAAATTAAAAGACAAATCTTTTATTTAAATATAATTTTTTGATTGGATAAATATTTAAAGAGTTATGGCGGGAAAACTATTAAGGTTAAAATTTAACTATCTCCCTTATTATTGACTTTACAGATAAATATGTTAGTAAAATATTGTTTAAAATTAAAAGACTAATCTTTGATTAAAATACAATTTTTTGATTGGATAAATATTTATAGAGTTATGGCGGGAAAACTTTTAAGGTTAAAATTTAACTATCTCCCTTATTATTGACTTTACAGAACAAACTGTACAAAGAATATTGTCTGAAATTTAAAGACAAATCTTTTATTGAAACACAATTTTTTGATTGGATAAATATTTAAAGAGTTATGGCCCTGAAAACTTTTAAGGTTAAAATTTCACCATCTCCCTTATTATTGACTTTACAGAAAAAAATGTAATAAATATATTGTTTGAAATTAAAAGGCAAATCTTTTATTTAGATATAATTTTTTGATTGGATAAATATTTAAAGAGTTATGGCGGGAAAACTTTTAAGGTTAAAATTTAATTATCTCCATTGATATTGACTTTACAGAAAAAAATGTTAAACAGATATTGTTTGAAATTAATAGGCAAATATTTTATTTAATTACAATTTTGTGATTGGATAAATATTTAAGGAGTTATGGCGGGAAAACTTTTAAGGTTAAAATTCAATTAACTCCATTGATATTAACTTTACAGAAAAAAATGTAAGACAAATATTGTTTAAAATTCAAAGAAAATTCTTTCATTTAAATACAATTTTTTGATTGGATAAATATTTAAAGAGTTATGGCGGGAAAACTTTTAAGGTTAAAATTTAACTATCTCCCTTATTATTGACTTTACAGAAAAAAATGTAAGAAAAATATTGTTTGTAATTAAAAGGCAAATCTTTTATTTAAATATAATTTTTTGATTGGATAAATATTTAAAGAGTTATGGCGGGAAAACTTTTAAGGTTAAAATTTAATTATCTCCATTGATATTGACTTTACAGAAAAAAATGTAAGACAAATATTGTTTGAAATTAATAGATACATCTTTTATTTTATTACATTTTTTTGATTGGATAAACATTTAAAGAGTTATGGCGGGTAAACTTTTAAGGTTTAAATTTAACTATCTCCCTTATTATTGACTTTAAAGAGAAAACTGTAAAAAAAATATTGTTTGAAATTAAAAGACAAATCTTTTATTTAAATATAATTTTTTGATTGGATAAATATTTAAAGAGTTATGGCGGGAAAACTTTTAAGGTTAAAATTTAACTATCTCCCTTATTATTGACTTTACAGAAAAAAATGTAAGAAAAATATTGTTTGTAATTAAAAGGCAAATCTTTTATTTAATTATAATTTTTTGATTGGATAAATATTTAAAGAGTTATGGCGGGAAAACTTTTAAGGTTAAAATTTAATTATCTCCATTGATATTGACTTTACAGAAAAAAATGTAAGACAAATATTGTTTGAAATTAATAGATACATCTTTTATTTAATTACATTTTTTTGATTGGATAAATATTTAAAGAGTTATGGCGGGTAAACTTTTAAGGTTAAAATTTAACTATCTCCCTTATTATTGACTTTACAGAGAAAACTGTTAAAAAAATATTGTTTGAAATTAAAAGACAAATCTTTTATTTAAATATAATTTTTTGATTGGATAAATATTTAAAGAGTTATGGCGGGAAAACTTTTAAGGTTAAAATTTAACTATCTCCCTTATTATTGACTTTACAGAAAAAAATGTAAGTAACATATTGTTTGAAATTAAAAGGCAAATCTTTTATTTAAATATAATTTTTTGATTGGATAAATATTTAAAGAGTTATGGCGGGAAAACTTTTAAGGTTAAAATTTAACTATCTCCCTTAATATTGACTTTACAGAAAAAAATGTAAGACAAATATTGTTTAAAATTAAAAGAAAATTCTTTCATTTTAATACAAATTTTTGATTGGATAAATATTTATAGAGTTATGGCGGGAAAACTTTTAAGGTTAAAATTTAACTATCTCCCTTATTATTGACTTTACAGAACAAACTGTAAAAAGAATATTGTTTGAAATTTAAAGCCAAATCTTTTATTGAAATACAATTTTTTGATTGGATAAATATTTAAAGAGTTATGGCCCTGAAAACTTTTAAGGTTAAAATTTCACCATCTCCCTTATTATTGACTTTACAGAAAAAAATGTAATAAAAATATTGTTTGAAATTAAAAGGCAAATCTTTTATTAAGATATAATTTTTTGATTGGATAAATATTTAAAGAGTTATGGCGGGAAAACTTTTAAGGTTAAAATTTAATTATCTCCATTGATATTGACTTTACAGAAAAAAATGTAAGACAAATATTGTTTAGAATTAAAAGAAAATTCTTTCATTTAAATACAAATTTTTGATTGGATAAATATTTAAAGAGTTATGGCGGGAAAACTTTTAAGGTTAAAATTTAACTATCTCCCTTATTATTGACTTTACAGAAAAAAATGTAAGTAAATTATTGTTTGAAATTAAAAGACAAATCTTTTATTTAAATATAATTTTTTGATTGGATAAATATTTAAAGAGTTATGGCGGGAAAACTATTAAGGTTAAAATTTAACTATCTCCCTTATTATTGACTTTACAGATAAATATGTTAGTAAAATATTGTTTAAAATTAAAAGACTAATCTTTGATTAAAATACAATTTTTTGATTGGATAAATATTTATAGAGTTATGGCGGGAAAACTTTTAAGGTTAAAATTTAACTATCTCCCTTATTATTGACTTTACAGAACAAACTGTAAAAAGAATATTGTCTGAAATTTAAAGACAAATCTTTTATTGAAATACAATTTTTTGATTGGATAAATATTTAAAGAGTTATGGCCCTGAAAACTTTTAAGGTTAAAATTTCACCATCTCCCTTATTATTGACTTTACAGAAAAAAATGTAATAAATATATTGTTTGAAATTAAAAGGCAAATCTTTTATTTAGATATAATTTTTTGATTGGATAAATATTTAAAGAGTTATGGCGGGAAAACTTTTAAGGTTAAAATTTAATTATCTCCATTGATATTGACTTTACAGAAAAAAATGTTAAACAGATATTGTTTGAAATTAATAGGCAAATATTTTATTTAATTACAATTTTGTGATTGGATAAATATTTAAGGAGTTATGGCGGGAAAACTTTTAAGGTTAAAATTCAATTAACTCCATTGATATTAACTTTACAGAAAAAAATGTAAGACAAATATTGTTTAAAATTCAAAGAAAATTCTTTCATTTAAATACAATTTTTTGATTGGATAAATATTTAAAGAGTTATGGTGGGAAAACTTTTAAGGTTAAAATTTAACTATCTCCCTTATTATTGACTTTACAGAAAAAAATGTAAGAAAAATATTGTTTGTAATTAAAAGGCAAATCTTTTATTTAAATATAATTTTTTGATTGGATAAATATTTAAAGAGTTATGGCGGGAAAACTTTTAAGGTTAAAATTTAATTATCTCCATTGATATTGACTTTACAGAAAAAAATGTAAGACAAATATTGTTTGAAATTAATAGATACATCTTTTATTTTATTACATTTTTTTGATTGGATAAACATTTAAAGAGTTATGGCGGGTAAACTTTTAAGGTTTAAATTTAACTATCTCCCTTATTATTGACTTTAAAGAGAAAACTGTAAAAAAAATATTGTTTGAAATTAAAAGACAAATCTTTTATTTAAATATAATTTTTTGATTGGATAAATATTTAAAGAGTTATGGCGGGAAAACTTTTAAGGTTAAAATTTAACTATCTCCCTTATTATTGACTTTACAGAAAAAAATGTAAGAAAAATATTGTTTGTAATTAAAAGGCAAATCTTTTATTTAATTATAATTTTTTGATTGGATAAATATTTAAAGAGTTATGGCGGGAAAACTTTTAAGGTTAAAATTTAATTATCTCCATTGATATTGACTTTACAGAAAAAAATGTAAGACAAATATTGTTTGAAATTAATAGATACATCTTTTATTTAATTACATTTTTTTGATTGGATAAATATTTAAAGAGTTATGGCGGGTAAACTTTTAAGGTTAAAATTTAACTATCTCCCTTATTATTGACTTTACAGAGAAAACTGTTAAAAAAATATTGTTTGAAATTAAAAGACAAATCTTTTATTTAAATATAATTTTTTGATTGGATAAATATTTAAAGAGTTATGGCGGGAAAACTTTTAAGGTTAAAATTTAACTATCTCCCTTATTATTGACTTTACAGAAAAAAATGTAAGTAACATATTGTTTGAAATTAAAAGGCAAATCTTTTATTTAAATATAATTTTTTGATTGGATAAATATTTAAAGAGTTATGGCGGGAAAACTTTTAAGGTTAAAATTTAACTATCTCCCTTAATATTGACTTTACAGAAAAAAATGTAAGACAAATATTGTTTAAAATTAAAAGAAAATTCTTTCATTTTAATACAAATTTTTGATTGGATAAATATTTATAGAGTTATGGCGGGAAAACTTTTAAGGTTAAAATTTAACTATCTCCCTTATTATTGACTTTACAGAACAAACTGTAAAAAGAATATTGTTTGAAATTTAAAGCCAAATCTTTTATTGAAATACAATTTTTTGATTGGATAAATATTTAAAGAGTTATGGCCCTGAAAACTTTTAAGGTTAAAATTTCACCATCTCCCTTATTATTGACTTTACAGAAAAAAATGTAATAAAAATATTGTTTGAAATTAAAAGGCAAATCTTTTATTAAGATATAATTTTTTGATTGGATAAATATTTAAAGAGTTATGGCGGGAAAACTTTTAAGGTTAAAATTTAATTATCTCCATTGATATTGACTTTACAGAAAAAAATGTAAGACAAATATTGTTTAGAATTAAAAGAAAATTCTTTCATTTAAATACAAATTTTTGATTGGATAAATATTTAAAGAGTTATGGCGGGAAAACTTTTAAGGTTAAAATTTAACTATCTCCCTTATTATTGACTTTACAGAAAAAAATGTAAGTAAATTATTGTTTGAAATTAAAAGACAAATCTTTTATTTAAATATAATTTTTTGATTGGATAAATATTTAAAGAGTTATGGCGGGAAAACTATTAAGGTTAAAATTTAACTATCTCCCTTATTATTGACTTTACAGATAAATATGTTAGTAAAATATTGTTTAAAATTAAAAGACTAATCTTTGATTAAAATACAATTTTTTGATTGGATAAATATTTATAGAGTTATGGCGGGAAAACTTTTAAGGTTAAAATTTAACTATCTCCCTTATTATTGACTTTACAGAACAAACTGTAAAAAGAATATTGTCTGAAATTTAAAGACAAATCTTTTATTGAAATACAATTTTTTGATTGGATAAATATTTAAAGAGTTATGGCCCTGAAAACTTTTAAGGTTAAAATTTCACCATCTCCCTTATTATTGACTTTACAGAAAAAAATGTAATAAATATATTGTTTGAAATTAAAAGGCAAATCTTTTATTTAGATATAATTTTTTGATTGGATAAATATTTAAAGAGTTATGGCGGGAAAACTTTTAAGGTTAAAATTTAATTATCTCCATTGATATTGACTTTACAGAAAAAAATGTTAAACAGATATTGTTTGAAATTAATAGGCAAATATTTTATTTAATTACAATTTTGTGATTGGATAAATATTTAAGGAGTTATGGCGGGAAAACTTTTAAGGTTAAAATTCAATTAACTCCATTGATATTAACTTTACAGAAAAAAATGTAAGACAAATATTGTTTAAAATTCAAAGAAAATTCTTTCATTTAAATACAATTTTTTGATTGGATAAATATTTAAAGAGTTATGGCGGGAAAACTTTTAAGGTTAAAATTTAACTATCTCCCTTATTATTGACTTTACAGAAAAAAATGTAAGAAAAATATTGTTTGTAATTAAAAGGCAAATCTTTTATTTAAATATAATTTTTTGATTGGATAAATATTTAAAGAGTTATGGCGGGAAAACTTTTAAGGTTAAAATTTAATTATCTCCATTGATATTGACTTTACAGAAAAAAATGTAAGACAAATATTGTTTGAAATTAATAGATACATCTTTTATTTTATTACATTTTTTTGATTGGATAAACATTTAAAGAGTTATGGCGGGTAAACTTTTAAGGTTTAAATTTAACTATCTCCCTTATTATTGACTTTAAAGAGAAAACTGTAAAAAAAATATTGTTTGAAATTAAAAGACAAATCTTTTATTTAAATATAATTTTTTGATTGGATAAATATTTAAAGAGTTATGGCGGGAAAACTTTTAAGGTTAAAATTTAACTATCTCCCTTATTATTGACTTTACAGAAAAAAATGTAAGAAAAATATTGTTTGTAATTAAAAGGCAAATCTTTTATTTAATTATAATTTTTTGATTGGATAAATATTTAAAGAGTTATGGCGGGAAAACTTTTAAGGTTAAAATTTAATTATCTCCATTGATATTGACTTTACAGAAAAAAATGTAAGACAAATATTGTTTGAAATTAATAGATACATCTTTTATTTAATTACATTTTTTTGATTGGATAAATATTTAAAGAGTTATGGCGGGTAAACTTTTAAGGTTAAAATTTAACTATCTCCCTTATTATTGACTTTACAGAGAAAACTGTTAAAAAAATATTGTTTGAAATTAAAAGACAAATCTTTTATTTAAATATAATTTTTTGATTGGATAAATATTTAAAGAGTTATGGCGGGAAAACTTTTAAGGTTAAAATTTAACTATCTCCCTTATTATTGACTTTACAGAAAAAAATGTAAGTAACATATTGTTTGAAATTAAAAGGCAAATCTTTTATTTAAATATAATTTTTTGATTGGATAAATATTTAAAGAGTTATGGCGGGAAAACTTTTAAGGTTAAAATTTAACTATCTCCCTTAATATTGACTTTACAGAAAAAAATGTAAGACAAATATTGTTTAAAATTAAAAGAAAATTCTTTCATTTTAATACAAATTTTTGATTGGATAAATATTTATAGAGTTATGGCGGGAAAACTTTTAAGGTTAAAATTTAACTATCTCCCTTATTATTGACTTTACAGAACAAACTGTAAAAAGAATATTGTTTGAAATTTAAAGCCAAATCTTTTATTGAAATACAATTTTTTGATTGGATAAATATTTAAAGAGTTATGGCCCTGAAAACTTTTAAGGTTAAAATTTCACCATCTCCCTTATTATTGACTTTACAGAAAAAAATGTAATAAAAATATTGTTTGAAATTAAAAGGCAAATCTTTTATTAAGATATAATTTTTTGATTGGATAAATATTTAAAGAGTTATGGCGGGAAAACTTTTAAGGTTAAAATTTAATTATCTCCATTGATATTGACTTTACAGAAAAAAATGTAAGACAAATATTGTTTAGAATTAAAAGAAAATTCTTTCATTTAAATACAAATTTTTGATTGGATAAATATTTAAAGAGTTATGGCGGGAAAACTTTTAAGGTTAAAATTTAACTATCTCCCTTATTATTGACTTTACGAAACAAACTGTAAAAAGAATAATGTTTGAAATTTAAAGACAAATCTTTTATTTAAATACAATTTTTTGATTGGATAAATATTTAAAGAGTTATGGCGGGAAAACTTTTAAGGTTAAAATTTAACTATCTCCCTTATTATTGACTTTACAGAACAAACTGTAAAAAGAATATTATTTGAAATTTAAAGACAAATCTTTTATTTAAATATAATTTTTTGATTGGATAAATATTTAAAGAGTTATGGCGGGAAAACTTTTAAGGTTAAAATTTAATTATCTCCATTGATATTGACTTTACAGAAAAAAATGTAAGACAAATATTGTTTGAAATTAATAGATACATCTTTTATTCAATTACATTTTTTTGATTGGATAAATATTTAAAGAGTTATGGCGGGTAAACTTTTAAGGTTTATATTTAACTATCTCCCTCATTATTGACTTTACAGAAAAAAATGTAAAACAAATATTGTTTGAAATGAATAGGCAAATCTTTTATTTAAATACAATTTTGTGATTGGATAAATATTTAAAGAGTTATGGCGGGAAAACTTTTAAGGTTAAAATTTAATTATCTCCATTGATATTGACTTTACAGAAAAAAATGTAAAACAGATATTGTTTGAAATTAATAGGCAAATATTTTATTTAATTACAATTTTGTGATTGGATAAATATTTAAGGAGTTATGGCGGGAAAACTTTTAAGGTTAAAATTCAATTAACTCCATTGATATTGACTTTACAGAAAAAAATGTAAGAAAAATATTGTTTGAAATTAATAGACACATCTTTTATTTAAATACAATTTTTTAATTGGATAAATATTTAAAGAGTTATGGCGGGAAAAGTTTTAAGGTTAAAATTTAACTATCTGCCTTATTATTGACTTTACAGAAAAAATGTAAGAAAAATATTGTTTTAAATTAAAAGACACATCTTTTATTTAAATACAATTTTTTGATTGGATCATTATTTAAGGAGTTATGGCGGGAAAACTTTTAAGGTTAAAATTTAACTATCTCCCTTATTATTGACTTTACAGAACAAACTGTAAAAAGAATATTGTTTGAAATTTAAAGACAAATCTTTTATTTAAATACAATTTTTAGATTGGATAAATATTTAAAGAGTTATGGCGGGAAAACTTTTAAGGTTAAAATTTAATTATCTCCATTGATATTGACTTTACAGAAAAAAATGTAAGACAAATATTGTTTGAAATTAATAGATACATCTTTTATTTAATTACATTTTTTTGATTGGATAAATATTTAAAGAGTTATGGCGGGTAAACTTTCAAGGTTAATATTTAACTATCTCCCTCATTATTGACTTTACAGAAAAAAATGTTAAACAAATATTGTTTGAAATGAATAGGCAAATCTTTTATTTAAATACAATTTTGTGATTGGATAAATATTTAAAGAGTTATGGCGGGAAAACTTTTAAGGTTAAAATTTAATTATCTCCATTGATAATGACTTTACAGAAAAAAATGTAAGTAAAATATTGTTTAAATTTAAAAGAAAAATCTTTTATTAAAATACAATTTTTTGATTGGATAAATATTTAAAGAGTTATAGCGGGAAAACTTTTAAGGTTAAAATTTAACTATCTCCCTTATTATTGACTTTACAGAACAAACTGTAAAAAGAATATTGTTTGAAATTTAAAGACAAATCTTTTATTTAAATACAATTTTTTGATTGGATAAATATTTAAAGAGTTATGGCGGGAAAACTTTTAAGGTTAAAATTTAACTATCTCCCTTATTATTGACTTTACAGAAAAAAATGTAAAAAAAATATTGTTTGAAATTAAAAGGCAAATCTTTTATTTAAATATTATTTTTTGATTGGATAAATATTTACAGAGTTATGGCGGGAAAACTTTTAAGGTTTAAATTTAATTATCTCCATTGATATTGACTTTACATAAAAAAATGTAAGACAAATATTGTTTGAAATTAATAGATACATCTTTTATTAAATTACATTTTTTTGATTGGATAAATATTTAAAGAGTTATGGCGGGTAAACTTTTAAGGTTAATATTTTACTATCTCCCTCATTATTGACTTTACTGAAAAAAATGTAAAACAAATATTGTTTGAAATGAATAGGCAAATCTTTTATTTAATTACAATTTTGTGATTGGATAAATATTTAAAGAGTTATGGCGGGAAAACTTTTAAGGTTAAAATTTAATTATCTCCATTGATATTGACTTCACAGAAAAAAATGTAACACAGATATTGTTTGAAATTAATAGGCAAATATTTTATTTAAATACAATTTTGTGATTGGATAAATATTTAAGGAGTTATGGCGGGAAAACTTTTAAGGTTAAAATTAAATTAACTCCATTGATATTGACTTTACAGAAAAAAATGTAAGACAAATATTGTTTAAAATTAAAATAAAATTCTTTCATTTGAATACAAATTTTTGATTGGATAAATATTTAAAGCGTTATGGCGGGAAAAGTTTTAAGGTTAAAATTTAATTATCTCCATTGATATTGACTTTACAGAAAAAAATGTAAGACAAATATTGTTTGGAATTAATAGACAAATCTTTTATTTAAATACAATTTTTTATTTGGATATATATTTAAAGAGTTATGGCGGGAAATTTTTTAAGGTTAAAATTTAACTATCTCCCTTATTATTGACTTTACAGAAAAAAATTTAAAACAAATATTGTTTGAAATGAATAGGCAAATCTTTTATTTTAATACAATTTTGTGATTGGATAAACATTTAAAGAGTGATGGCCGGAAAACTTTTAAGGTTAAAATTTAATTATCTCCATTGATATTGACTTTACAGAAAAAAATGTAAGACAAATATTGTTTGAAATTGAAAGAAAATTCTTTCATTTAAATACAATTTTTTGATTGGATAAATATTAAAAGAGTTATGGCGGGAAAACTTAAAAGGTTAAAATTTAACTATCTCCCTTATTATTGACTTTACAGAACAAACTGTAACAAGAATATTGTTTGAAATTTAAGTACAAATCTTTTATTTAAATACAATTTTTTGATTGGATAAATATTTAAAGCGTTATGGCGGGAAAAGTTTTAAGGTTAAAATTTAATTATCTCCATTGATAATGACTTTACAGAAAAAAATGTAAGTAAAATATTGTTTAAAATTAAAAGACAAATCTTTTATTAAAATACAATTTTTTGATTGGATAAATATTTAAAGAGTTATGGCGGGAAAACTTTTAAGGTTAAAATTTAACTATCTCCCTTATTATTGACTTTACAGAACAAACTGTAAAAAGAATATTGTTTGAAATTTAAAGACAAATCTTTTATTTAAATACAATTTTTTGATTGGATAAATATTTAAAGAGTTATGGCGGGAAAACTTTTAAGGTTAAAATTTAACTATCTCCCTTATTATTGACTTTACAGAAAAAAATGTAAGGAAAATATTGTTTGAAATAAAAAGGCGAATCTTTTATTTAAATATAATTTTTAGATTGGAAAAATATTTAAAGAGTTATGGCGGGAAAACTTTTAAGGTTAAAATTTAATTATCTCCATTGATATTGACTTTACAGAAAAAAATGTATAACAAATATTGTTTGAAATTAATAGATACATCTTTTATTTAATTACATTTTTTTGATTGGATAAATATTTAAAAAGTTGGGGCGGGTAAACTTTTAAGGTTAAAATTTAACTATCTCCCTTATTATTGACTTTACAGAAAAAAATGTAAAAAAAATATTGTTTGAAATTAAAAGGCAAATCTTTTATTTAGATATAATTTTTTGATTGGATAAATATTTAAAGAGTTATGGCGGGAAAACTTTTAAGGTTTAAATTTAATTATCTCCATTGATATTGACTTTACAGAAAAAAATGTAAGACAAATATTGTTTGAAATTAATAGATACATCTTTTATTAAATTACAATTTTTTGATTGGATAAATATTTAAAGAGTTATGGCGGGTAAACTTGTAAGGTTAAAATTTAACTATCTCCCTTATTGTTGACTTTACAGAAAAAAATGTAAAAAAAATATTGTTTGAAATTAAAAGGCAAATCTTTTATTTAAATATAATTTTTTGATTGGATAAATATTTAAAGAGTTATGGCGAGAAAACTTTTAAGGTTAAAATTTAATTATCTCCATTAAAATTGACTTTACAGAAAAAAATTTATGACAAATATTGTTTGAAATTAATAGATACATCTTTTATTTAATTACATTTTTTTGATTGGATAAATATTTAAAGAGTTATGGCGGGAAAACTTTTAAGGTTAAAATTTAACTATCTCCCTTATTATTGACTTTACAGAAAAAAATGTAAGTAAAATATTGTTAAAAATTAAAAGAAAAATCTTTTATTAAAATACAATTTTTTGATTGGATAAATATTTAAAGAGTTATGGCGGGAAAACTTTTAAGGTTAAAATTTAACTATCTCCCTTGTTATTGACTTTACAGAACAAACTGTAAAAAGAATATTGTTTGAAATTTAAAGACAAATCTTTTATTTAAATACAATTTTTTGATTGGATAAATATTTAAAGATTTATGGCGGGAAAACTTTTAAGGTTAAAATTTTACTATCTCCCTCATTATTGACTTTACTGAAAAAAATGTAAAACAAATATTGTTTGAAATGAATAGGCAAATCTTTTATTTAATTACAATTTTGTGATTGGATAAATATTTAAAGAGTTATGGCGGGAAAACTTTTAAGGTTAAAATTTAATTATCTCCATTGATATTGACTTCACAGAAAAAAATGTAACACAGATATTGTTTGAAATTAATAGGCAAATATTTTATTTAAATACAATTTTGTGATTGGATAAATATTTAAGGAGTTATGGCGGGAAAACTTTTAAGGTTAAAATTAAATTAACTCCATTGATATTGACTTTACAGAAAAAAATGTAAGACAAATATTGTTTAAAATTAAAATAAAATTCTTTCATTTGAATACAAATTTTTGATTGGATAAATATTTAAAGCGTTATGGCGGGAAAAGTTTTAAGGTTAAAATTTAATTATCTCCATTGATATTGACTTTACAGAAAAAAATGTAAGACAAATATTGTTTGGAATTAATAGACAAATCTTTTATTTAAATACAATTTTTTATTTGGATATATATTTAAAGAGTTATGGCGGGAAATTTTTTAAGGTTAAAATTTAACTATCTCCCTTATTATTGACTTTACAGAAAAAAATTTAAAACAAATATTGTTTGAAATGAATAGGCAAATCTTTTATTTTAATACAATTTTGTGATTGGATAAACATTTAAAGAGTGATGGCCGGAAAACTTTTAAGGTTAAAATTTAATTATCTCCATTGATATTGACTTTACAGAAAAAAATGTAAGACAAATATTGTTTGAAATTGAAAGAAAATTCTTTCATTTAAATACAATTTTTTGATTGGATAAATATTAAAAGAGTTATGGCGGGAAAACTTAAAAGGTTAAAATTTAACTATCTCCCTTATTATTGACTTTACAGAACAAACTGTAACAAGAATATTGTTTGAAATTTAAGGACAAATCTTTTATTTAAATACAATTTTTTGATTGGATAAATATTTAAAGCGTTATGGCGGGAAAAGTTTTAAGGTTAAAATTTAATTATCTCCATTGATAATGACTTTACAGAAAAAAATGTAAGTAAAATATTGTTTAAAATTAAAAGACAAATCTTTTATTAAAATACAATTTTTTGATTGGATAAATATTTAAAGAGTTATGGCGGGAAAACTTTTAAGGTTAAAATTTAACTATCTCCCTTATTATTGACTTTACAGAACAAACTGTAAAAAGAATATTGTTTGAAATTTAAAGACAAATCTTTTATTTAAATACAATTTTTTGATTGGATAAATATTTAAAGAGTTATGGCGGGAAAACTTTTAAGGTTAAAATTTAACTATCTCCCTTATTATTGACTTTACAGAAAAAAATGTAAGGAAAATATTGTTTGAAATAAAAAGGCGAATCTTTTATTTAAATATAATTTTTAGATTGGAAAAATATTTAAAGAGTTATGGCGGGAAAACTTTTAAGGTTAAAATTTAATTATCTCCATTGATATTGACTTTACAGAAAAAAATGTATAACAAATATTGTTTGAAATTAATAGATACATCTTTTATTTAATTACATTTTTTTGATTGGATAAATATTTAAAAAGTTGGGGCGGGTAAACTTTTAAGGTTAAAATTTAACTATCTCCCTTATTATTGACTTTACAGAAAAAAATGTAAAAAAAATATTGTTTGAAATTAAAAGGCAAATCTTTTATTTAGATATAATTTTTTGATTGGATAAATATTTAAAGAGTTATGGCGGGAAAACTTTTAAGGTTTAAATTTAATTATCTCCATTGATATTGACTTTACAGAAAAAAATGTAAGACAAATATTGTTTGAAATTAATAGATACATCTTTTATTAAATTACAATTTTTTGATTGGATAAATATTTAAAGAGTTATGGCGGGTAAACTTGTAAGGTTAAAATTTAACTATCTCCCTTATTGTTGACTTTACAGAAAAAAATGTAAAAAAAATATTGTTTGAAATTAAAAGGCAAATCTTTTATTTAAATATAATTTTTTGATTGGATAAATATTTAAAGAGTTATGGCGAGAAAACTTTTAAGGTTAAAATTTAATTATCTCCATTAAAATTGACTTTACAGAAAAAAATTTATGACAAATATTGTTTGAAATTAATAGATACATCTTTTATTTAATTACATTTTTTTGATTGGATAAATATTTAAAGAGTTATGGCGGGAAAACTTTTAAGGTTAAAATTTAACTATCTCCCTTATTATTGACTTTACAGAAAAAAATGTAAGTAAAATATTGTTAAAAATTAAAAGAAAAATCTTTTATTAAAATACAATTTTTTGATTGGATAAATATTTAAAGAGTTATGGCGGGAAAACTTTTAAGGTTAAAATTTAACTATCTCCCTTGTTATTGACTTTACAGAACAAACTGTAAAAAGAATATTGTTTGAAATTTAAAGACAAATCTTTTATTTAAATACAATTTTTTGATTGGATAAATATTTAAAGATTTATGGCGGGAAAACTTTTAAGGTTAAAATTTTACTATCTCCCTCATTATTGACTTTACTGAAAAAAATGTAAAACAAATATTGTTTGAAATGAATAGGCAAATCTTTTATTTAATTACAATTTTGTGATTGGATAAATATTTAAAGAGTTATGGCGGGAAAACTTTTAAGGTTAAAATTTAATTATCTCCATTGATATTGACTTCACAGAAAAAAATGTAACACAGATATTGTTTGAAATTAATAGGCAAATATTTTATTTAAATACAATTTTGTGATTGGATAAATATTTAAGGAGTTATGGCGGGAAAACTTTTAAGGTTAAAATTAAATTAACTCCATTGATATTGACTTTACAGAAAAAAATGTAAGACAAATATTGTTTAAAATTAAAATAAAATTCTTTCATTTGAATACAAATTTTTGATTGGATAAATATTTAAAGCGTTATGGCGGGAAAAGTTTTAAGGTTAAAATTTAATTATCTCCATTGATATTGACTTTACAGAAAAAAATGTAAGACAAATATTGTTTGGAATTAATAGACAAATCTTTTATTTAAATACAATTTTTTATTTGGATATATATTTAAAGAGTTATGGCGGGAAATTTTTTAAGGTTAAAATTTAACTATCTCCCTTATTATTGACTTTACAGAAAAAAATTTAAAACAAATATTGTTTGAAATGAATAGGCAAATCTTTTATTTTAATACAATTTTGTGATTGGATAAACATTTAAAGAGTGATGGCCGGAAAACTTTTAAGGTTAAAATTTAATTATCTCCATTGATATTGACTTTACAGAAAAAAATGTAAGACAAATATTGTTTGAAATTGAAAGAAAATTCTTTCATTTAAATACAATTTTTTGATTGGATAAATATTAAAAGAGTTATGGCGGGAAAACTTAAAAGGTTAAAATTTAACTATCTCCCTTATTATTGACTTTACAGAACAAACTGTAACAAGAATATTGTTTGAAATTTAAGGACAAATCTTTTATTTAAATACAATTTTTTGATTGGATAAATATTTAAAGCGTTATGGCGGGAAAAGTTTTAAGGTTAAAATTTAATTATCTCCATTGATAATGACTTTACAGAAAAAAATGTAAGTAAAATATTGTTTAAAATTAAAAGACAAATCTTTTATTAAAATACAATTTTTTGATTGGATAAATATTTAAAGAGTTATGGCGGGAAAACTTTTAAGGTTAAAATTTAACTATCTCCCTTATTATTGACTTTACAGAACAAACTGTAAAAAGAATATTGTTTGAAATTTAAAGACAAATCTTTTATTTAAATACAATTTTTTGATTGGATAAATATTTAAAGAGTTATGGCGGGAAAACTTTTAAGGTTAAAATTTAACTATCTCCCTTATTATTGACTTTACAGAAAAAAATGTAAGGAAAATATTGTTTGAAATAAAAAGGCGAATCTTTTATTTAAATATAATTTTTAGATTGGAAAAATATTTAAAGAGTTATGGCGGGAAAACTTTTAAGGTTAAAATTTAATTATCTCCATTGATATTGACTTTACAGAAAAAAATGTATAACAAATATTGTTTGAAATTAATAGATACATCTTTTATTTAATTACATTTTTTTGATTGGATAAATATTTAAAAAGTTGGGGCGGGTAAACTTTTAAGGTTAAAATTTAACTATCTCCCTTATTATTGACTTTACAGAAAAAAATGTAAAAAAAATATTGTTTGAAATTAAAAGGCAAATCTTTTATTTAGATATAATTTTTTGATTGGATAAATATTTAAAGAGTTATGGCGGGAAAACTTTTAAGGTTTAAATTTAATTATCTCCATTGATATTGACTTTACAGAAAAAAATGTAAGACAAATATTGTTTGAAATTAATAGATACATCTTTTATTTAATTACAATTTTTTGATTGGATAAATATTTAAAGAGTTATGGCGGGTAAACTTGTAAGGTTAAAATTTAACTATCTCCCTTATTGTTGACTTTACAGAAAAAAATGTAAAAAAAATATTGTTTGAAATTAAAAGGCAAATCTTTTATTTAAATATAATTTTTTGATTGGATAAATATTTAAAGAGTTATGGCGAGAAAACTTTTAAGGTTAAAATTTAATTATCTCCATTAAAATTGACTTTACAGAAAAAAATTTATGACAAATATTGTTTGAAATTAATAGATACATCTTTTATTTAATTACATTTTTTTGATTGGATAAATATTTAAAGAGTTATGGCGGGAAAACTTTTAAGGTTAAAATTTAACTATCTCCCTTATTATTGACTTTACAGAAAAAAATGTAAGTAAAATATTGTTAAAAATTAAAAGAAAAATCTTTTATTAAAATACAATTTTTTGATTGGATAAATATTTAAAGAGTTATGGCGGGAAAACTTTTAAGGTTAAAATTTAACTATCTCCCTTGTTATTGACTTTACAGAACAAACTGTAAAAAGAATATTGTTTGAAATTTAAAGACAAATCTTTTATTTAAATACAATTTTTTGATTGGATAAATATTTAAAGATTTATGGCGGGAAAACTTTTAAGGTTAAAATTTAACTATCTCCCTTATTATTGACTTTACAGAAAAAAATGTAAAAAAAATATTGTTTGAAATTAAAAGGCAAATCTTTTATTTAAATATAATTTTTTGATTGGATAAATATTTACAGAGTTATGGCGGGAAAACTTTTATGGTTTAAATTTAATTATCTCCATTGATATTGACTTTACATAAAAAAATGTAAGACAAATATTGTTTGAAATTAATAGATACATCTTTTATTAAATTACATTTTTTTGATTGGATAAATATTTAAAGAGTTATGGCGGGTAAACTTTTAAGGTTAATATTTAACTATCTCCCTCATTATTGACTTTACAGAAAAAAATGTAAAACAAATATTGTTTGAAATGAATAGGCAAATCTTTTATTTAAATACAATTTTGTGATTGGATAAAAATTTAAAGAGTTATGGCGGGAAAACTTTTAAGGTTAAAATTTAACTATCTCCATTGATATTGACTTCACAGAAAAAAATGTAAAACAGATATTGTTTGAAATTAATAGGCAAATATTTTATTTAAATACAATTTTGTGATTGGATAAATATTTAAGGAGTTATGGCGGGAAAACTTATAAGGTTAAAATTAAATTAACTCCATTGATATTGACTTTACAGAAAAAAATGTAAGACAAATATTGTTTAAAATTAAAATAAAATTCTTTCATTTGAATACAAATTTTTGATTGGATAAATATTTAAAGCGTTATGGCGGGAAAAGTTTTAAGGTTAAAATTTAATTATCTCCATTGATATTGACTTTACAGAAAAAAATGTAAGACAAATATTGTTTGAAATTAATAGACAAATCTTTTATTTAAATACAATTTTTTAATTGGATATATATTTAAAGAGTTATGGCGGGAAATTTTTTAAGGTTAAAATTTAACTATCTCCCTTATTATTGACTTTACAGAAAAAAATTTAAAACAAATATTGTTTGAAATGAATAGGCAAATATTTTATTTGAATACAATTTTGTGATTGGATAAACATTTAAAGAGTGATGGCGGGAAAACTTTTAAGGTTAAAATTTAATTATCTCCATTGATATTGACTTTACAGAAAAAAATGTAAGACAAATATTGTTTGAAATTGAAAGAAAATTCTTTCATTTAAATACAATTTTTTGATTGGATAAATATTAAAAGAGTTATGGCGGGAAAACTTATAAGGTTAAAATTTAACTATCTCCCTTATTATTGACTTTACAGAACAAACTGTAAAAAGAATATTGTTTGAAATTTAAGGAAAAATCTTTTATTTAAATACAATTTTTTGATTGGATAAATATTTAAAGCGTTATGGCGGGAAAAGTTTTAAGGTTAAAATTTAATTATCTCCATTGATAATGACTTGACAGAAAAAAATGTAAGTAAAATATTGTTTAAAATTAAAAGACAAATCTTTTATTAAAATACAATTTTTTGATTGGATAAATATTTAAAGAGTTATTGCGGGAAAACTTTTAAGGTTAAAATTTAACTATCTCCCTTATTATTGACTTTACAGAACAAACTGTAAAAAGAATATTGTTTGAAATTTAAAGACAAATCTTTTATTTAAATACAATTTTTTGATTGGATAAATATTTAAAGAGTTATGGCGGGAAAACTTTTAAGGTTAAAATTTAACAATCTCCCTTATTATTGACTTTACAGAAAAAAATGTAAGGAAAATATTGTTTGAAATAAAAAGGCGAATCTTTTATTTAAATATAATTTTTAGATTGGATAAATATTTAAAGAGTTATGGCGGGAAAACTTTTAAGGTTAAAATTTAATTATCTCCATTGATATTGACTTTACAGAAAAAAATGTATAACAAATATTGTTTGAAATTAATAGATACATCTTTTATTAAATTACATTTTTTTGATTGGATAAATATTTAAAGAGTTATGGCGGGTAAACTTTTAAGGTTAATATTTTACTATCTCCCTCATTATTGACTTTACAGAAAAAAATGTAAAACAAATATTGTTTGAAATGAATAGGCAAATCTTTTATTTAATTACAATTTTGTGATTGGATAAATATTTAAAGAGTTATGGCGGGAAAACTTTTAAGGTTAAAATTTAATTATCTCCATTAATATTGACTTTACAGAAAAAAATTTACGACAAATATTGTTTGAAATTAATAGATACATCTTTTATTTAATTACATTTTTTTGATTGGATAAATATTTAAAGAGTTATGGCGGGTAAACTTTTAAGGTTAAAATTTAACTATCTCCCTTATTATTGACTGTACAGAGAAAACTGTAAAAAAAATATTGTTTGAAATTAAAAGACAAATCTTTTATTTAAATATAATTTTTTGATTGGATAAATATTTAAAAAGTTATGGCGGGAAAACTTTTAAGGTTAAAATTTAACTATCTCCCTTATTATTGACTTTACAGAAAAAAATGTAAAAAAAATATTGTTTGAAATTAAAAGGCAAATCTTTTATTTAAATATAATTTTTTGATTGGATAAATATTTAAAGAGTTATGGCGGGAAAACTTTTAAGGTTAAAATTTAATTATCTACATTGATATTGACTTTACAGAAAAAAATGTAAGACAAATATTGTTTAAAATTAAAAGAAAATTCTTTCATTTAAATACAAATTTTTGATTGGCCAAATATTTATAGAGTTATGGCGGGAAAACTTTTAAGGTTAAAATTTAACTATCTCCCTAATTATTGACTTTACAAAACAAACTGTAAAAAGAATATTGTTTGAAATTTAAAGACAAATCTTTTATTTAAATACAATTTTTTGATTGGATAAATATTTAAAGAGTTATGGCCCTGAAAACTTTTAAGGTTAAAATTTCACTATCTCCCTTATTATTGACTTTACAGAAAAAAATGTTATAAAAATATTGTTTGAAATTAAAAGGCAAATCTTTTATTTAGATATAATTTTTTGATTGGATAAATATTTAAAGAGTTATGGCGGGAAAACTTTTAAGGTTAAAATTTAATTATCTCCATTGATATTGACTTTACAGAAAAAAATGTAAGACAAATATTGTTTGAAATTAATAGATACATCTTTTATTTAATTACAATTTTTTGATTGGATAAATATTTAAAGAGTTATGGCGGGTAAACTTTTAAGGTTAAAATTTAACTATCTCCCTTATTGTTGACTTTACAGAAAAAAATGTAAAAAAAATATTGTTTGAAATTAAAAGGCAAATCTTTTATTTTAATATAATTTTTTGATTGGATAAATATTTAAAGAGTTATGGCGAGAAAACTTTTAAGGTTAAAATTTAATTATCTCCATTAAAATTGACTTTACAGAAGAAAATTTATGACAAATATTGTTTGAAATTAATAGATACATCTTTTATTTAATTACATTTTTTTGATTGGATAAATATTTAAAGAGTTATGGCGGGAAAACTTTTAAGGTTAAAATTTAACTATCTCCCTTATTATTGACTTTACAGAAAAAAATGTAAGTAAAATATTGTTAAAAATTAAAAGAAAAATCTTTTATTAAAATACAATTTTTTGATTGGATAAATATTTAAAGAGTTATGGCGGGAAAACTTTTAAGGTTAAAATTTAACTATCTCCCTTGTTATTGACTTTACAGAACAAACTGTAAAAAGAATATTGTTTGAAATTTAAAGACAAATCTTTTATTTAAATACAATTTTTTGATTGGATAAATATTTAAAGATTTATGGCGGGAAAACTTTTAAGGTTAAAATTTAACTATCTCCCTTATTATTGACTTTACAGAAAAAAATGTAAAAAAAATATTGTTTGAAATTAAAAGGCAAATCTTTTATTTAAATATAATTTTTTGATTGGATAAATATTTACAGAGTTATGGCGGGAAAACTTTTATGGTTTAAATTTAATTATCTCCATTGATATTGACTTTACATAAAAAAATGTAAGACAAATATTGTTTGAAATTAATAGATACATCTTTTATTAAATTACATTTTTTTGATTGGATAAATATTTAAAGAGTTATGGCGGGTAAACTTTTAAGGTTAATATTTAACTATCTCCCTCATTATTGACTTTACAGAAAAAAATGTAAAACAAATATTGTTTGAAATGAATAGGCAAATCTTTTATTTAAATACAATTTTGTGATTGGATAAAAATTTAAAGAGTTATGGCGGGAAAACTTTTAAGGTTAAAATTTAACTATCTCCATTGATATTGACTTCACAGAAAAAAATGTAAAACAGATATTGTTTGAAATTAATAGGCAAATATTTTATTTAAATACAATTTTGTGATTGGATAAATATTTAAGGAGTTATGGCGGGAAAACTTATAAGGTTAAAATTAAATTAACTCCATTGATATTGACTTTACAGAAAAAAATGTAAGACAAATATTGTTTAAAATTAAAATAAAATTCTTTCATTTGAATACAAATTTTTGATTGGATAAATATTTAAAGCGTTATGGCGGGAAAAGTTTTAAGGTTAAAATTTAATTATCTCCATTGATATTGACTTTACAGAAAAAAATGTAAGACAAATATTGTTTGAAATTAATAGACAAATCTTTTATTTAAATACAATTTTTTAATTGGATATATATTTAAAGAGTTATGGCGGGAAATTTTTTAAGGTTAAAATTTAACTATCTCCCTTATTATTGACTTTACAGAAAAAAATTTAAAACAAATATTGTTTGAAATGAATAGGCAAATATTTTATTTGAATACAATTTTGTGATTGGATAAACATTTAAAGAGTGATGGCGGGAAAACTTTTAAGGTTAAAATTTAATTATCTCCATTGATATTGACTTTACAGAAAAAAATGTAAGACAAATATTGTTTGAAATTGAAAGAAAATTCTTTCATTTAAATACAATTTTTTGATTGGATAAATATTAAAAGAGTTATGGCGGGAAAACTTATAAGGTTAAAATTTAACTATCTCCCTTATTATTGACTTTACAGAACAAACTGTAAAAAGAATATTGTTTGAAATTTAAGGAAAAATCTTTTATTTAAATACAATTTTTTGATTGGATAAATATTTAAAGCGTTATGGCGGGAAAAGTTTTAAGGTTAAAATTTAATTATCTCCATTGATAATGACTTGACAGAAAAAAATGTAAGTAAAATATTGTTTAAAATTAAAAGACAAATCTTTTATTAAAATACAATTTTTTGATTGGATAAATATTTAAAGAGTTATTGCGGGAAAACTTTTAAGGTTAAAATTTAACTATCTCCCTTATTATTGACTTTACAGAACAAACTGTAAAAAGAATATTGTTTGAAATTTAAAGACAAATCTTTTATTTAAATACAATTTTTTGATTGGATAAATATTTAAAGAGTTATGGCGGGAAAACTTTTAAGGTTAAAATTTAACAATCTCCCTTATTATTGACTTTACAGAAAAAAATGTAAGGAAAATATTGTTTGAAATAAAAAGGCGAATCTTTTATTTAAATATAATTTTTAGATTGGATAAATATTTAAAGAGTTATGGCGGGAAAACTTTTAAGGTTAAAATTTAATTATCTCCATTGATATTGACTTTACAGAAAAAAATGTATAACAAATATTGTTTGAAATTAATAGATACATCTTTTATTAAATTACATTTTTTTGATTGGATAAATATTTAAAGAGTTATGGCGGGTAAACTTTTAAGGTTAATATTTTACTATCTCCCTCATTATTGACTTTACAGAAAAAAATGTAAAACAAATATTGTTTGAAATGAATAGGCAAATCTTTTATTTAATTACAATTTTGTGATTGGATAAATATTTAAAGAGTTATGGCGGGAAAACTTTTAAGGTTAAAATTTAATTATCTCCATTAATATTGACTTTACAGAAAAAAATTTACGACAAATATTGTTTGAAATTAATAGATACATCTTTTATTTAATTACATTTTATTGATTGGATAAATATTTAAAGAGTTATGGCGGGTAAACTTTTAAGGTTAAAATTTAACTATCTCCCTTATTATTGACTGTACAGAGAAAACTGTAAAAAAAAATATTGTTTGAAATTAAAAGACAAATCTTTTATTTAAATATAATTTTTTGATTGGATAAATATTTAAAAAGTTATGGCGGGAAAACTTTTAAGGTTAAAATTTAACTATCTCCCTTATTATTGACTTTACAGAAAAAAATGTAAAAAAAATATTGTTTGAAATTAAAAGGCAAATCTTTTATTTAAATATAATTTTTTGATTGGATAAATATTTAAAGAGTTATGGCGGGAAAACTTTTAAGGTTAAAATTTAATTATCTACATTGATATTGACTTTACAGAAAAAAATGTAAGACAAATATTGTTTAAAATTAAAAGAAAATTCTTTCATTTAAATACAAATTTTTGATTGGCCAAATATTTATAGAGTTATGGCGGGAAAACTTTTAAGGTTAAAATTTAACTATCTCCCTTATTATTGACTTTACAGAACAAACTGTAAAAAGAATATTGTTTGAAATTTAAAGACAAATCTTTTATTTAAATACAATTTTTTGATTGGATAAATATTTAAAGAGTTATGGCCCTGAAAACTTTTAAGGTTAAAATTTCACTATCTCCCTTATTATTGACTTTACAGAAAAAAATGTTATAAAAATATTGTTTGAATTTAAAAGGCAAATCTTTTATTTAGATATAATTTTTTGATTGGATAAATATTTAAAGAGTTATGGCGGGAAAACTTTTAAGGTTAAAATTTAATTATCTCCATTGATATTGACTTTACAGAAAAAAATGTAAGACAAATATTGTTTGAAATTAATAGATACATCTTTTATTTAATTACAATTTTTTGATTGGATAAATATTTAAAGAGTTATGGCGGGTAAACTTTTAAGGTTAAAATTTAACTATCTCCCTTATTGTTGACTTTACAGAAAAAAATGTAAAAAAAATATTGTTTGAAATTAAAAGGCAAATCTTTTATTTTAATATAATTTTTTGATTGGATAAATATTTAAAGAGTTATGGCGAGAAAACTTTTAAGGTTAAAATTTAATTATCTCCATTAAAATTGACTTTACAGAAGAAAATTTATGACAAATATTGTTTGAAATTAATAGATACATCTTTTATTTAATTACATTTTTTTGATTGGATAAATATTTAAAGAGTTATGGCGGGAAAACTTTTAAGGTTAAAATTTAACTATCTCCCTTATTATTGACTTAACAGAAAAAAATGTAAGTAAAATATTGTTTAAAATTAAAAGAAAAATCTTTAATTAAAATACAATATTTTGATTGGATAAATATTTAAAGAGTTATGGCGGGAAAACTTTTAAGGTTAAAAATTAACTATCTCCCTTGTTATTGACTTTACAGAACAAACTGTAAAAAGAATATTGTTTGAAATTTAAAGACAAATATTTTATGTAAATACAATTTTTTGATTGGATAAATATTTAAAGAGTTATGGCGGGAAAACTTTTAAGCTTAAAATTTAACTATCTCCCTTATTTACAGAAAAAAATGTAAGACAAATATTGTTTGAAATTAATAGATACATCTTTTATTTAATTACATTTTTTTGATTGGATAAATATTTAAAGAGTTATGGCGGGTAAACTTTTAAGGTTAAAATTTAACTATCTCCTTTATTATTGACTTTACAGAATAAAATGTAAAAAAAATATTGTTTGAAATTAAAATGCAAATCTTTTATTTAAATATAATTTTTTGATTGGATAAATATTTAAAGAGTTATGGCGAGAAAACTTTTAAGGTTAAAATTTAATTATCTCCATTGATATTGACTTTACAGAAAAAAATGTAATACAAATATTGTTTGAAATTAATAGATACATCTTTTATTTAATTACATTTTTTTGATTGGATAAATATTTAAAGAGTTATGGCGGGAAAACTTTTAAGGTTAAAATTTAACTATCTCTCTTATTATTGACTTTACAGAAAAAAATGTAAGTAAAATATGGTTTAAAATTAAAAGACAAATCTTTTATTAAAATTCAATTTTTTGATTGGATAAATATTTAAAGAGTTATGGCGGGAAAACTTTTAAGGTTAAAATTTAACTATCTCCCTTATTATTGACTTTACAGAACAAACTGTAAAAAGAATATTGTTTGAAATTTAAAGACAAATCTTTTATTTAAATATAATTTTTTGATTGGATAAATATTTAAAGAGTTATGGCGGGAAAACTTTTAAGGTTAAAATTTAATTATCTCCATTGATATTGACTTTACAGAAAAAAATGTAAAACAAATATTGTTTGAAATTTATAGGTACATCTTTTATTTAATTACATTTTTTTGATTGGATAAATATTTAAAGAGTTATGGCGGGTAAACTTTTAAGGTTAATATTTAACTATCTCCCTCATTATTGACTTTACAGAAAAAAATGTAAAACAAATATTGTTTGAAATGAATAGGCAAATCTTTTATTTAAATACAATTTTGTGATTGGATAAATATTTAAAGAGTTATGGCGGGAAAACTTTTAAGGTTAAAATTTAATTATTTCCATTGATATTGACTTTACAGAAAAAAATGTAAAACAGATATTGTTTGAAATTAATAGGCAAATATTTTATTTAATTACAATTTTGTGATTGGATAAATATTTAAGGAGTTATGGCGGGAAAACTTTTAAGGTTAAAATTTAATTAACTCCATTGAAATTGACTTTACAGAAAAAAATGTAAGACAAATATTGTTTAAAATTAAAAGAAAATTCTTTCATTTAAATACAATTTTTTGATTGGATAAATATTTAAAGAGTTATGGCGGGAAAACTTTTAAGGTTAAAATTTAACTATCTCCCTCATTATTGACTTTACAGAAAAAAATGTTAAACAAATATTGTTTGAAATGAATAGGCAAATCTTTTATTTAAATACAATTTTGTGATTAGATAAATATTTAAAGAGTTATGGCGGGAAAACTTTTAAGGTTAAAATTTAATTATCTCCATTGATATTGACTTTACAGAAAAAAATGTAAGACAAATATTGTTTAAAATTAAAATAAAATTCTTTCATTTGAATACAAATTTTTGATTGATAAATATTTAAAGCGTTATGGCGGGAAAAGTTTTAATGTTAAAATTTAATTATCTCCATTGATATTGACTTTACAGAAAAAAATGTAAGACAAATATTGTTTGAAATTGAAAGAAAATTCTTTCATTTAAATACAATTTTTTGATTGGATAAATATTAAAAGAGTTATGGCGGGAAAACTTTTAAGGTTAAAATTTAACTATCTCCCTTATTATTGAATTTACAGAACAAACTGTAAAAAGAATATTGTTTGAAATTTAAAGACAAATCTTTTATTTAAATATAATTTTTTGATTGGATAAATATTTAAAGAGTTATGGCGGGAAAACTTTTAAGGTTAAAATTTAACTATCTCCCTTATTATTGACTTTACAGAACAAACTGTAAAAAGAATATTGTTTGAAATTTAAAGACAAATCTTTTATTTAAATATAATTTTTTGATTGGATAAATATTTAAAGAGTTATGGCGGGAAAACTTTTAAGGTTAAAATTTAATTATCTCCATTGATATTGACTTTACAGAAAAAAATGTAAAACAAATATTGTTTGAAATTTATAGGTACATCTTTTATTTAATTACATTTTTTTGATTGGATAAATATTTAAAGAGTTATGGCGGGTAAACTTTTAAGGTTAATATTTAACTATCTCCCTCATTATTGACTTTACAGAAAAAAATGTAAAACAAATATTGTTTGAAATGAATAGGCAAATCTTTTATTTAAATACAATTTTGTGATTGGATAAATATTTAAAGAGTTATGGCGGGAAAACTTTTAAGGTTAAAATTTAATTATCTCCATTGATATTGACTTTACAGAAAAAAATGTAAAACAGATATTGTTTGAAATTAATAGGCAAATATTTTATTTAATTACAATTTTGTGATTGGATAAATATTTAAGGAGTTATGGCGGGAAAACTTTTAAGGTTAAAATTTAATTAACTCCATTGAAATTGACTTTACAGAAAAAAATGTAAGACAAATATTGTTTAAAATTAAAAGAAAATTCTTTCATTTAAATACAATTTTTTGATTGGATAAATATTTAAAGAGTTATGGCGGGAAAACTTTTAAGGTTTAAATTAAACTATCTCCCTCATTATTGACTTTACAGAAAAAAATGTTAAACAAATATTGTTTGAAATGAATAGGCAAATCTTTTATTTAAATACAATTTTGTGATTAGATAAATATTTAAAGAGTTATGGCGGGAAAACTTTTAAGGTTAAAATTTAATTATCTCCATTGATATTGACTTTACAGAAAAAAATGTAAGACAAATATTGTTTAAAATTAAAATAAAATTCTTTCATTTGAATACAAATTTTTGATTGATAAATATTTAAAGCGTTATGGCGGGAAAAGTTTTAAGGTTAAAATTTAATTATCTCCATTGATATTGACTTTACAGAAAAAAATGTAAGACAAATATTGTTTGAAATTGAAAGAAAATTCTTTTATTTAAATACAATTTTTTGATTGGATAAATATTAAAAGAGTTATGGCGGGAAAACTTTTAAGGTTAAAATTTAACTATCTCCCTTATTATTGACTTTACAGAACAAACTGTAAAAAAAATATTGTTTGGAATTTAAAGACAAATCTTTTATTTAAATACAATTTTTTTAATGGATAAATATTTAAAGAGTTATGGCGGGAAAACTTTTAAGGTTAAAATTTAACTATCTCCCTTATTATTGACTTTACAGAAAAAAATGTAAATAAAATATTGTTTGAAATTAAAAGGCAAATTTTTTATTTAAATATAATTTTTTGATTGGATAAATATTTAAAGAGTTATGGCGGGAAAACTTTTAAGGTTAAAATTTAATTATCTCCATTGATATTGACTTTACATAAAAAAATGTAAGACAAATATTGTTTGAAATTAATAGATACATCTTTTATTTAATTACATTTTTTTGATTGGATAAATATTTAAAGAGTTATGGCGGGTAAACTTTTAAGGTTAATATTTAACTATCTCCCTCATTATTGACTTTACAGAAAAAAATGTAAAACAAATATTGTTTGAAATGAATAGGCAAATCTTTTATTTAAATACAATTTTGTGATTGGATAAATATTTAAAGAGTTATGGCGGGAAAACTTTTAAGGTTAAAATTTAATTATCTCCATTGATAATGACTTTACAGAAAAAAATGTAAGTAAAATATTGTTTAAAATTAAAAGACAAATCTTTTATTAAAATACAATTTTTTGATTGGATAAATATTTAAAGAGTTATGGCGGGAAAACTTTTAAGGTTAAAATTTAATTATCTCCCTTATTATTGACTTTACAGAACAAACTGTAAAAAGAATATTGTTTGAAATTTAAAGACAAATCTTTTATTTAAATACAATTTTTTGATTGGATAAATATTTAAAGAGTTATGGCGGGAAAACTTTAAAGGTTAAAATTTAACTATCTCCCTTATTATTGACTTTACAGAAAAAAATGTAAAAAAAATATTGTTTGAAATTAAAAGGCAAATCTTTTATTTAATTATAATTTTTTGATTGGATAAATATTTAAAGAGTAATGGCGGGAAAACTTTTAAGGTTAAAATTTAATTATCTCCATTGATATTGACTTTACATAAAAAAATGTAAGACAAATATTGTTTGAAATTAATAGATACATCTTTTATTTAATTACATTTTTTTGATTGGATAAATATTTAAAGAGTTATGGCGGGTAAACTTTTAAGGTTAATATTTAACTATCTCCCTCATTATTGACTTTACAGAAAAAAATGTAAAACAAATATTGTTTGAAATGAATAGGCAAATCTTTTATTTAAATACAATTTTGTGATTGGATAAATATTTAAAGAGTTATGGCGGGAAAACTTTTAAGGTTAAAATTTAATTATCTCCATTGATATTGACTTTACAGAAAAAAATGTAAGACAAATATTGTTTAAAATTAAAATAAAATTCTTTCATTTGAATACAAATTTTTGATTGGATAAATATTTAAAGCGTTATGGCGGGAAAAGTTTTAAGGTTAAAATTTAATTATCTCCATTGATATTGACTTTACAGAAAAAAATGTAAAACAAATATTGTTTGAAATTAATAGACAAATCTTTTATTTAAATACAATTTTTTAATTGGATATATATTTAAAGAGTTATGGCGGGAAATTTTTTAAGGTTAAAATTTAACTATCTCCCTTATTATTGACTTTACAGAAAAAAATTTAATACAAATATTGTTTGAAATGAATAGGCAAATCTTTTATTTCAATACAATTTTGTGATTGGATAAACATTTAAAGAGTGATGGCGGGAAAACTTTTAAGGTTAAAATTTAATTATCTCCATTGATATTGACTTTACAGAAAAAAATGTAAGACAAATATTGTTTGAAATTGAAAGAAAATTCTTTCATTTAAATACAATTTTTTGATTGGATAAATATTAAAAGAGTTATGGCGGGAAAACTTATAAGGTTAAAATTTAACTATCTCCCTTATTATTGACTTTACAGAACAAACTGTAACAAGATAATTGTTTGAAATTTAAGGACAAATCTTTTATTTAAATACAATTTTTTGATTGGATAAATATTTAAAGAGTTATGGCGGGAAAACTTTTAAGGTTAAAATTTAATTATCTCCATTGATATTGACTTTACAGAAAAAAATGTAAAACAAATATTGTTTAAAATTAAAATAAAATTCTTTCATTTGAATACAAATTTTTGATTGGAAATATATTTAAAGCGTTATGGCGGGAAAAGTTTTAAGGTTAAAATTTAATTATCTCCATTGATAATGACTTTACAGAAAAAAATGTAAGTAAAATATTGTTTAAAATTAAAAGGCAAATCTTTTATTAAAATACAATTTTTTGATTGGATAAATATTTAAAGAGTTATGGCGGGAAAACTTTTAAGGTTAAAATTTAACTATCTCCCTTATTATTGACTTTACAGAACAAACTGTAAAAAGAATATTGTTTGAAATTTAAAGACAAATCTTTTATTTAAATACAATTTTTTGATTGGATAAATATTTAAAGAGTTATGGCGGGAAAACTTTTAAGGTTAAAATTTAACTATCTCCCTTATTATTGACTTAACAGAAAAAAATGTAAAACAAATATTGTTTGAAATGAATAGGCAAATCTTTTATTTAAATACAATTTTGTGATTGGATAAACATTTAAAGAGTGATGGCGGGAAAACTTTTAAGGTTAAAATTTAATTATCTCCATTGATATTGACTTTACAGAAAAAAATAAAAACAAATATTGTTTGAAATTAATAGACAAATCTTTTATTTAAATACAATTTTTTGATTGGATATATATTTAAAGAGTTATGGCGGAAAATTTTTTAAGGTTAAAATTTAACTATCTCCCTTATTATTGACTTTACAGAAAAAAATGTAAAACAAATACTGTTTGTAATGAATAGGCAAATCTTTTATTTAAATACAATTTTGTGATTGGATAAACATTTAAAGAGTGATGGCGGGAAAACTTTTAAGGTTAAAAATTAATTATCTCCATTGATATTGACATTACAGAAAAAAATGTAAGACAAATATTGTTTGAAATTGAAAGAAAATTCTTTCATTTAAATACAATTTTTTGATTGGATAAATATTAAAAGAGTTATGGCGGGAAAACTTTTAAGGTTAAAATTTAACTATCTCCCTTATTATTGACTTTACAGATAAGTATGTAAGTAAAATATTGTTTAAAATTAAAAGACAAATCTTTTATTAAAATACAATTTTTTGATTGGATAAATAATTAAAGAGTTATGGCGGGAAAACTTTTAAGGTTAAAATTTAACTATCTCCCTTATTATTGACTTTACAGAACAAACTGTAAAAAGAATATTGTTTGAAATTTAAAGACAAATCTTTTATTTAAATACAATTTTTTGATTGGATAAATATTTAAAGAGTTATGGCGGGAAAACTTTTAAGGTTAAAATTTAACTATCTCTCTTATTATTGACTTTACAGAAAAAAATGTAAGAAAAATATTGTTTGAAATTAAAAGGCAAATCTTCTATTTAAATATAACTTTTTGATTGGATAAATATTTAAAGAGTTATGGCGGGAAAACTTTTAAGGTTAAAATTTAATTATCTCCCTTATTATTGACTTTACAGAAAAAAATGTAAGACAAATATTGTTTAAAATTAAAAGAAAATTCTTTCATTTAAATACAAATTTTTGATTGGATAAATATTTAAAGAGTTATGGCGGGAAAACTTTTAAGGTTAAAATTTAACTATCTCCCTTATTATTGACTTTACAGAACAAACTGTAAAAAGAATATTGTTTGAAATTTAAAGACCAATCTTTTATTTAAATACAATTTTTTGATTGGATAAATATTTAAAGAGTTATGGGGGGAAAACTTTTAAGGTTAAAATTTAATTATCTCCATTGATATTGACTTGACAGAAAAAAATGTAAGACAAATATTGTTTGAAATTGAAAGAAAATTCTTTCATTTAAATACAAATTTTTGATTGGATAAACATGTAAAGAGTGATGGCGGGAAAACTTTTCAGGTTAAAATTTAATTATCTCCATTGATATTGACTTTACAGAAAAAAATGTAAGACAAATATTGTTTGAAATTGAAAGAAAATTCTTTCATTTAAATACAATTTTTTGATTGGATAAATATTAAAAGAGTTATGGCGGGAAAACTATTAAGGTTAAAATTTAACTATCTCCCTTATTATTGACTTTACAGATAAATATGTTTGTAAAATATTGTTTAAAATTAAAAGACTAATCTTTGATTAAAATACAATTTTTTGATTGGATAAATATTTAAAGAGTTATGGCGGGAAAACTTTTAAGGTTAAAATTTAACTATCTCCCTTATTATTGACTTTACAGAACAAACTGTAAAAAGAATATTGTTTTAAATTAAAAGACACATCTTTTATTAAAATACAATTTTTTGATTGGATAAATTCTTTAAGAGTTATGGCGGGAAAACTTTTAAGGTTAAAATTTAACTATCTCCCTTATTATTGACTTTACAGAAAAAAACTTAAAACAAATATTGTTTGAAATGAATAGGCAAATCTTTTATTTTAATACAGTTTTGTGATTGGATAAACATTTAAAGAGTGATGGCGGGAAAACTTTTAAGATTAAAATTTAATTATCTCCATTGAAATTGACTTCACAGAAAAAAATGTAAAACAGATATTGTTTGAAATTAATAGGCAAATATTTTATTTAAATACATATTTGTGATTGGATAAATATTTAAGGAGTTATGGCGGGAAAACTTTTAAGGTTAAAATTAAATTAACTCTATTGATATTGACTTTACAGAAAAAAATGTAAGACAAATACTGTTTAAAATTAAAATAAAATTCTTTCATTTGAATACAAATTTTTGATTGGATAAATATTTAAAGCGTTATGGCGGGAAAAGTTTTAAGGTTAAAATTTAATTATCTCCATTGATATTGACTTTACAGAAAAAAATGTAAGACAAATATTGTTTGAAATTAAAAGGCAAATCTTTTATTTAAATATAATTTTTTGATTGGATAAATATTTAAAGAGTTATGGCGAGAAAACTTTTAAGGTTAAAATTTAATTATCTCCATTAAAACTGACTTTACAGAAAAAAATGTAAGACAAATATTGTTTGAAATTAATAGACAAATCTTTTATTTAATTACAATTTTTTGATTGGATAAATATTTAAAGAGTTATGGCCGGAAAACTTTTTAGGTTAAAATTTAACTATCTCCCTTATTATTGACTTTACAGAAAAAAATGTAAATCGAATATTGTTTGAAATTAATAGGCAAATCTTTTATTAAAATACAATTTTTTGATTGGATAAATACTTAAAGAGTTATGGCGGGAAAACTTTTAAGGTTAAAATTTAACTATCTGCCTTATTATTGACTTTACAGAAAAAATGTAAGAAAAATATTGTTTGAAATTAAAAGGCAAATCTTTTATTTAAATATAATTTTTTGATTGGATAAATATTTAAAGAGTTATGGCGGGAAAACTTTTAAGGTTAAAATTTAATTATCTCCATTGATATTGACTTTACAGAAAAAAATGTAAGACAAATATTGTTTAAAATTAAAAGAAAATTCTTTCATTTAAATACAAATTTTTGATTGGATAAATATTTATAGAGTTATGGCGGGAAAACTTTTAAGGTTAAAATTTAACTATCTCCCTTATTATTGACTTTACAGAACAAACTGTAAAAAGAATATTGTTTGAAATTTAAAGACAAATCTTTTATTTAAATACAATTTTTTGATTGGATAAATATTTAAAGAGTTATGGCCCTGAAAACTTTTAAGGTTAAAATTTCACTATCTCCCTTATTATTGACTTTACAGAAAAAAATGTAATAAAAATATTGTTTGAAATTAAAAGGCAAATCTTTTATTTAGATATAATTTTTTAATTGGATAAATATTTAAAGAGTTATGGCGGGAAAACTTTTAAGGTTAAAATTTAATTATCTCCATTGATATTGACTTTACAGAAAAAAATGTAAGACAAATATTGTTTGAAATTAAAAGGCAAATCTTTTATTTAAATATAATTTTTTGATTGGATAAATATTTAAAGAGTTATGGCGAGAAAACTTTTAAGGTTAAAATTTAATTATCTCCCTTCTTATTGACTTAACAGAAAAAAAGGTAAAATAAGTATTGTGGAAAATTAAAAGACAAATCTTTTATTAAAATACAATTTTTTGATTGGATAAATATTTAAAGAGTTATGGCGGGAAACTTTTAAGGTTAAAATTTAACTATCTGCCTTATTATTGACTTAACAGAAAAAAATGTAAGACAACTATTGTTTGAAATTAAAAGAAAAAACTTTTATTTAAATATAATTTTTTAATAGGATAAATATTTAAAGAGTTATGGCGGGAAAACTTTTAAGGTTAAAATTTAACTATCTCTCTTATTATTGACTTTACAGAACAAAATGTACAAAGAATATTGTTTGAAATTAAAAGACAAATCTTTTATTTAAATATAATTTTTTGATTGGATAAATATTTAAAGAGTTATGGCGGGAAAACTTTTAAGGTTAAAATTTAACTATCTCCCTTATTATTGACTTTACAGAAAAAAATGTCAAACAAATATTGTTTAAAATTAATAGACAAATCTTTTATTTAAATACAATTTTTTGATAGGATAAATATTTAAATAGTTATAGCGGGAAAACTTTTAAGGTTAAAATTTAATTATCTCCAATGATATTGACTTTACAGAAAAAAATGTAAGACAAATATTGTTTGAAATTAATAGATACATCTTTTATTAAATTACATTTTTTTGATTGGATAAATATTTAAAGAGTTATGGCGGGTAAACTTTTAAGGTTTATATTTAACTATCTCCCTCATTATTGACTTTACAGAAAAAATGTAAAACAAATATTGTTTGAAATGAATAGGCAAATCTTTTATTTAAATACAATTTTGTGATTGGATAAATATTTATAGAGTTATGGCGGGAAAACTTTTAAGGTTAAAATTTAATTATCTCCATTGATATTGACTTTACAGAAAAAAATGTAAAACAGATATTGTTTGAATTTAATAGGCAAATATTTTATTTAATTACAATTTTGTGATTGGATAAATATTTAAGGAGTTATGGCGGGAAAACTTTTAAGGTTAAAATTCATTTAACTCCATTGATATTGACTTTACAGAAAAAAATGTAAGACAAATATTGTTTAAAATTAAAAGAAAATTCTTTCATTTGAATACAATTTTTTGATTGGATAAATATTTAAAGAGTTATGGCGGGAAAACTTTTAAGGTTAAAATTTAACTATCTCCCTTATTATTGACTTTACAGAAAAAAATGTAAGAAAAATATTGTTTGTAATTAAAAGGCAAATCTTTTATTTAAATATAATTTTTTGATTGGATAAATATTTAAAGAGTTATGGCGGGAAAACTTTTAAGGTTAAAATTTAATTATCTCCATTGATATTGACTTTACAGAAAAAAATGTAAGACAAATATTGTTTGAAATTAATAGAAAAAACTTTTATTTAAATATAATTTTTTAATAGGATAAATATTTAAAGAGTTATGGCGGGAAAACTTTTAAGGTTAAAATTTAACTATCTCCCTTATTATTGACTTTACAGAACAAAATGTACAAAGAATATTGTTTGAAATTAAAAGACAAATCTTTTATTGAAATACAATTTTTTGATTGGATAAATATTTAAAGAGTTATGGCGGGAAAACTTTTAAGGTTAAAATTTAATTATCTCCCTTATTATTGACTTTACAGACAAAAATGTCAAACAAATATTGTTTAAAATTAATAGACAAATCTTTTATTTAAATACAATTTTTTGATAGGATAAATATTTAAATAGTTATTGCGGGAAAACTTTTAAGGTTAAAATTTAATTATCTCCATTGATATTGACTTTACAGAAAAAAACGTAAGACAAATATTGTTTGAAATTAATAGATACATCTTTTATTTAATTACATTTTTTTGATTGGATAAATATTTAAAGAGTTATGGCGGGTAAACTTTTGAGGTTATAATTTAACTATCTCCCTTATTATTGACTTTACAGAGAAAACTGTAAAAAAAATATTGTTTGAAATTAAAAGACAAATCTTTTATTTAAATATAATTTTTTGATTGGATAAATATTTAAAGAGTTATGGCGGGAAAACTTTTAAGGTTAAAATTTAACTATCTCCCTTATTATTGACTTTACAGAAAAAAATGTAACAAAAATATTGTTTGAAATTAAAAGGCAAGTCTTTTATTTAAATATAATTTTTTGATTGGATAAATATTTAAAGAGTTATGGCGGGAAAACTTTTAAGGTTAAAATTTAATTATCTCCATTGATATTGACTTAACAGAAAAAAATGTAAGACAAATATTGTTTAAAATTAAAAGAAAATTCTTTCATTTAAATACAAATTAGTGATTGGATAAATATTTATAGAGTTATGGCGGGAAAACTTTTAAGGTTAAAATTTAACTATCTCCCTTATTATTGACTTTACAGAACAAACTGTAAAAAGAATATTGTTTGAAATTTAAAGACAAATCTTTTATTTAAATACAATTTTTTGATTGGATAAATATTTAAAGAGTTATGGCCCTGAAAACTTTTAAGGTTAAAATTTCACTATCTCCCTTATTATTGACTTTACAGAAAAAAATGTAATAAAAATATTGTTTGAAATTAAAAGGCAAATCTTTTATTAAGATATAATTTTTTGATTGGATAAATATTTAAAGAGTTATGGCGGGAAAACTTTTAAGGTTAAAATTTAATTATCTCCATTGATATTGACTTTACAGAAAAAAATGTATGACAAATATTGTTTGAAATTAAAAGGCAAATCTTTTATTTAAATATAATTTTTTGATTGGATAAATATTTAAAGAGTTATGGCGAGAAAACTTTTAAGGTTAAAATTTAATTATCTCCATTTAAATTGACTTTACAGAAAAAAATGTATGACAAATATTGTTTGAAATTAATAGATACATCTTTTATTTAATTACATTTTTTTGATTGGATAAATATTTAAAGAGTTATGGCGGGAAAACTTTTAAAGTTAAAATTTAACTATCTCCCTTATTATTGACTTTACAGAAAAAAATTTAAGTAAAATATTGTTTAAAATTAAAAGAAAAATCTTTTATTAAAATACAATTTTTTGATTGGATAAATATTTAAAGAGTTATGGCGGGAAAACTTTTAAGGTTAAAATTTAATTATCTCCATTGATATTGACTTTACAGAAAAAAATGTAAAACAAATATTGTTTGAAATTAATAGGCAAATATTTTATTTAAATACAATTTTGTGATTGGATAAATATTTAAAGAGTTATGGCGGGAAAACTTTTAAGGTTAAAATTTAATTATCTCCATTGATATTGACTTTACAGAAAAAAATGTAAAACAAATATTGTTTGAAATTAATAGACAAATCTTTTATTTCAATACAATTTTTTGATTGGATAAATATTTAAAGAGTTATGGCGGGAAAACTTTTAAGGTTAAAATTTAATTATCTCCATTGATATTGACTTTACAGAAAAAAATGTAAAACAAATATTGTTTGAAATTAATAGGCAAATCTTTTATTAAAATACAATTTTTTGATTGGATAAATATTTAAAGAGTTATGGCGGGAAAACTTTTAAGGTTAAAATTTAACTATCTGCCTTATTATTGACTTTACAGAAAAAATGTAAGAAAAATATTGTTTGAAATTAAAAGGCAAATCTTTTATTTAATCACAATTTTTTGATTGGATAAATAATTAAAGAGTTATGGCGGGAAAACTTTTAAGGTTAAAATTTAACTATCTCCCTTCTTATTGACAACAGAAAAAAAGGTAAAATAAGTATTGTTGAAAATTAAAAGACAAATCTTTTATTAAAATACAATTTTTTATTGGATAAATATTTAAAGAGTTATGGAGGGAAAACTTTTAAGTTTAAAATTTAATTATCTCCATTGATATTGACTTAACAGAAAAAAATGTAAGACAAATATTTTTTGAAATTAAAAGAAAATTCTTTCATTAAAAATACAATTTTTTGATTGGATAAATATTTAAAGAGTTATGAAGGGAAAACTTTTAAGGTTAAAATTTAACTAACTCCCTTATTATTGACTTAACAGAAAAAAAGGTAAAATAAGTATTGTTGAAAATTAAAAGACAAATCTTTTATTAAAATACAATTTTTTGATTGGATAAATATTTAAAGAGTTATGGCGGGAAACTTTTAAGGTTAAAATTTAACTATCTGCCTTATTATTGACTTAACAGAAAAAAATGTAAGACAACTATTGTTTGAAATTAAAAGAAAAAACTTTTATTTAAATATAATTTTTTAATAGGATAAATATTTAAAGAGTTATGGCGGGAAAACTTTTAAGGTTAAAATTTAACTATCTCTCTTATTATTGACTTTACAGAACAAAATGTACAAAGAATATTGTTTGAAATTAAAAGACAAATCTTTTATTTAAATATAATTTTTTGATTGGATAAATATTTAAAGAGTTATGGCGGGAAAACTTTTAGGGTTAAAATTTAACTATCTCCCTTATTATTGACTTTACAGAAAAAAATGTAACAAAAATATTGTTTGAAATTAAAAGGCAAGTCTTTTATTTTAATATAATTTTTTGATTGGATAAATATTTAAAGAGTTATGGCGGGAAAACTTTTAAGGTTAAAATTTAATTATCTCCATTGATATTGACTTAACAGAAAAAAATGTAAGACAAATATTGTTTAAAATTAAAAGAAAATTCTTTCATTTAAATACAAATTAGTGATTGGATAAATATTTATAGAGTTATGGCGGGAAAACTTTTAAGGTTAAAATTTAACTATCTCCCTTATTATTGACTTTACAGAACAAACTGTAAAAAGAATATTGTTTGAAATTTAAAGACAAATCTTTTATTTAAATACAATTTTTTGATTGGATAAATATTTAAAGAGTTATGGCCCTGAAAACTTTTAAGGTTAAAATTTCACTATCTCCCTTATTATTGACTTTACAGAAAAAAATGTAATAAAAATATTGTTTGAAATTAAAAGGCAAATCTTTTATTAAGATATAATTTTTTGATTGGATAAATATTTAAAGAGTTATGGCGGGAAAACTTTTAAGGTTAAAATTTAATTATCTCCATTGATATTGACTTTACAGAAAAAAATGTATGACAAATATTGTTTGAAATTAAAAGGCAAATCTTTTATTTAAATATAATTTTTTGATTGGATAAATATTTAAAGAGTTATGGCGAGAAAACTTTTAAGGTTAAAATTTAATTATCTCCATTTAAATTGACTTTACAGAAAAAAATGTATGACAAATATTGTTTGAAATTAATAGATACATCTTTTATTTAATTACATTTTTTTGATTGGATAAATATTTAAAGAGTTATGGCGGGAAAACTTTTAAAGTTAAAATTTAACTATCTCCCTTATTATTGACTTTACAGAAAAAAATTTAAGTAAAATATTGTTTAAAATTAAAAGAAAAATCTTTTATTAAAATACAATTTTTTGATTGGATAAATATTTAAAGAGTTATGGCGGGAAAACTTTTAAGGTTAAAATTTAATTATCTCCATTGATATTGACTTTACAGAAAAAAATGTAAAACAAATATTGTTTGAAATTAATAGGCAAATATTTTATTTAAATACAATTTTGTGATTGGATAAATATTTAAAGAGTTATGGCGGGAAAACTTTTAAGGTTAAAATTTAATTATCTCCATTGATATTGACTTTACAGAAAAAAATGTAAAACAAATATTGTTTGAAATTAATAGACAAATCTTTTATTTCAATACAATTTTTTGATTGGATAAATATTTAAAGAGTTATGGCGGGAAAACTTTTAAGGTTAAAATTTAATTATCTCCATTGATATTGACTTTACAGAAAAAAATGTAAAACAAATATTGTTTGAAATTAATAGGCAAATCTTTTATTAAAATACAATTTTTTGATTGGATAAATATTTAAAGAGTTATGGCGGGAAAACTTTTAAGGTTAAAATTTAACTATCTGCCTTATTATTGACTTTACAGAAAAAATGTAAGAAAAATATTGTTTGAAATTAAAAGGCAAATCTTTTATTTAATCACAATTTTTTGATTGGATAAATAATTAAAGAGTTATGGCGGGAAAACTTTTAAGGTTAAAATTTAACTATCTCCCTTCTTATTGACAACAGAAAAAAAGGTAAAATAAGTATTGTTGAAAATTAAAAGACAAATCTTTTATTAAAATACAATTTTTTATTGGATATATATTTAAAGAGTTATGGAGGGAAAACTTTTAAGTTTAAAATTTAATTATCTCCATTGATATTGACTTAACAGAAAAAAATGTAAGACAAATATTTTTTGAAATTAAAAGAAAATTCTTTCATTAAAAATACAATTTTTTGATTGGATAAATATTTAAAGAGTTATGAAGGGAAAACTTTTAAGGTTAAAATTTAACTAACTCCCTTATTATTGACTTAACAGAAAAAAAGGTAAAATAAGTATTGTTGAAAATTAAAAGACAAATCTTTTATTAAAATACAATTTTTTGATTGGATAAATATTTAAAGAGTTATGGCGGGAAACTTTTAAGGTTAAAATTTAACTATCTGCCTTATTATTGACTTAACAGAAAAAAATGTAAGACAACTATTGTTTGAAATTAAAAGAAAAAACTTTTATTTAAATATAATTTTTTAATAGGATAAATATTTAAAGAGTTATGGCGGGAAAACTTTTAAGGTTAAAATTTAACTATCTCTCTTATTATTGACTTTACAGAACAAAATGTACAAAGAATATTGTTTGAAATTAAAAGACAAATCTTTTATTTAAATATAATTTTTTGATTGGATAAATATTTAAAGAGTTATGGCGGGAAAACTTTTAAGGTTAAAATTTAACTATCTCCCTTATTATTGACTTTACAGAAAAAAATGTCAAACAAATATTGTTTAAAATTAATAGACAAATCTTTTATTTAAATACAATTTTTTGATAGGATAAATATTTAAATAGTTATAGCGGGAAAACTTTTAAGGTTAAAATTTAATTATCTCCAATGATATTGACTTTACAGAAAAAAATGTAAGACAAATATTGTTTGAAATTAATAGATACATCTTTTATTAAATTACATTTTTTTGATTGGATAAATATTTAAAGAGTTATGGCGGGTAAACTTTTAAGGTTTATATTTAACTATCTCCCTCATTATTGACTTTACAGAAAAAATGTAAAACAAATATTGTTTGAAATGAATAGGCAAATCTTTTATTTAAATACAATTTTGTGATTGGATAAATATTTATAGAGTTATGGCGGGAAAACTTTTAAGGTTAAAATTTAATTATCTCCATTGATATTGACTTTACAGAAAAAAATGTAAAACAGATATTGTTTGAATTTAATAGGCAAATATTTTATTTAATTACAATTTTGTGATTGGATAAATATTTAAGGAGTTATGGCGGGAAAACTTTTAAGGTTAAAATTCATTTAACTCCATTGATATTGACTTTACAGAAAAAAATGTAAGACAAATATTGTTTAAAATTAAAAGAAAATTCTTTCATTTGAATACAATTTTTTGATTGGATAAATATTTAAAGAGTTATGGCGGGAAAACTTTTAAGGTTAAAATTTAACTATCTCCCTTATTATTGACTTTACAGAAAAAAATGTAAGAAAAATATTGTTTGTAATTAAAAGGCAAATCTTTTATTTAAATATAATTTTTTGATTGGATAAATATTTAAAGAGTTATGGCGGGAAAACTTTTAAGGTTAAAATTTAATTATCTCCATTGATATTGACTTTACAGAAAAAAATGTAAGACAAATATTGTTTGAAATTAATAGATACATCTTTTATTTAATTACATTTTTTTGATTGGATAAATATTTAAAGAGTTATGGCGGGTAAACTTTTAAGGTTAAAATTTAACTATCTCCCTTATTATTGACTTTACAGAGAAAACTGTAAAAAAAATATTTTTTGAAATTAAAAGACAAATCTTTTATTTTAATATAGTTTTTTGATTGGATAAATATTTAAAGAGTTATGGCGGGAAAACTTTTAAGGTTAAAATTTAACTATCACCCTTATTATTGACTTTACAGAAAAAAATGTAAGAAAAATATTGTTTGAATATAAAAGGCAAATCTTTTATTTAAATATAATTTTTTGATTGGATAAATATTTAAAGAGTTATGGCGGGAAAACTTTTAAGGTTAAAATTTAATGATCTCCATTGATATTGACTTTACAGAAAAAAATGTTAGACAAATATTGTTTAAAATTAAAAGAAAATTCTTTCATTTAAATACAAATTTTTGATTGGATAAATATTTATAGAGTTATGGCGGGAAAACTTTTAAGGTTAAAATTTAACTATCTCTCTTATTATTGACTTTACAGAACAAACTGTAAAAAGAATATTGTTTGAAATTTAAAGACAAATCTTTTATTTAAATACAATTTTTTGATTGGATAAATATTTAAAGAGTTATGGCCCTGAAAACTTTTAAGGTTAAAATTTAATTATCTCCATTGATATTGACTTTACAGAAAAAAATGTAAGACAAATATTGTTTGAAATTAAAAGAAAATTCTTTCATTTTAATACAATTTTTTGATTGGATAAATATTTAAAGAGGTATGGCGGGAAAACTTTTAAGGTTAAAATTAAACTATCTCCCTTATTATTGACTTTACAGAAAAAAATGTAATAAAAATATTGTTTGAAATTAAAAGGCAAATCTTTTATTTAGATATAATTTTTTGATTGGATAAATATTTAAAGAGTTATGGCGGGAAAACTTTTAAGGTTAAAATTTAATTATCTCCATTGATATTGACTTTACAGAAAAAAATGTAAGACAAATATTGTTTGAAATTAAAAGGCAAATCTTTTATTTAAATATAATTTTTTGATTGGATAAATATTTAAAGAGTTATGGCGAGAAAACTTTTAAGGTTAAAATTTGCGATCTCCATTAAAAGTGACTTTACAGAAAAAAATGTATGACAAATATTGTTTGAAATTAATAGATACATCTTTTATTTAATTACATTTTTTTGATTGGATAAATATTTAAAGAGTTATGGCGGGAAAACTTTTAAGGTTAAAGCTTAACTATCTCCCTTATTATTGACTTTACAGAAAAAAATGTAAGTAATATATTGTTTAAAATTAAAAGAAAAATCTTTTATTAAAATACAATTTTTTGATTGGATAAATATTTAAAGAGTTATGGCGGGAAAACTTTTAAGGTTAAAATTTAATTATCTCCATTGATATTGACTTTACAGAAAAAAATGTAAAACAAATATTGTTTGAAATTAATAGGCAAATATTTTATTTAAATACAATTTTGTGATTGGATAAATATTTAAAGAGTTATGGCGGGAAAACTTTTAAGGTTAAAATTTAATTTACTCCATTGATATTGAATTTACAGAAAAAAATGTAAGACAAATATTGTTTAAAATTAAAAGAAAATTCTTTCATTTAAATACAAATTTTTGATTGGATAAATATTTAAAGGGTTATGGCGGGAAAACTTTTAAGGCTAAAATTTAACTATCTCCCTTATTATTGACTTTACAGAACAAACTGTAAAAAGAATATTGTTTGAAATTTAAAGACAAATCTTTTATTTTAATACAATTTTTTGATTGGATAAATATTTAAAGAGTTATGGCGGGAAAACTTTTAAGGTTAAAATTTAACTATCTCCCTTATTATTGACTTTACAGAAAAAAATGTAAAAAAAATATTGTTTGAAATTAAAAGGCAAATCTTTTATTTAAATATAATTTTTTGATTGGATAAATATTTAAAGAGTTATGGCGGGAAAACTTTTAAGGTAAAAATTTAATTATCTCCATTGATATTGACTTTACAGAAAAAAATGTAAGACAAATATTGTTTAAAATTAATAGATACATCTTTTATTAATTTACATTTTTTTGATTGGATAAGTATTTAAAGAGTTATGGCGGGTAAAGTTTTAAGGTTAAGATTTAACTATCTCCCTCATTATAGACTTTACAGAAAAAAATGTAAAACAAATATTGTTTGAAATGAATAGGCAAATCTTTTATTTAAATTCAATTTTGTGATTGGATAAATATTAAAAGAGTTATGGCGGGAAAACTTTTAAGGTTAAAGATTAATTATCTCCATTGATATTGACTTTACAGAAAAAAATGTAAAACAAATATTGTTTGAATATAATAGGCAAATATTTTATTTAAATACAATTTTGTGATTGGATAAATATTTAAAGAGTTATGGCGGGAAAACTTTTAAGGTTTAATTTAATTAACTCCATTGATATTGACTTTACAGAAAAAAATGTAAGACAAATATTGTTTAAAATTAAAAGAAAATTCTTTCATTTAAATACAAATTTTTGATTGGATAAATATTTAAAGAGTTATGGCGGGAAAAGTTTTAAGGTTAAAATTTAATTATCTCCATTGATATTGACTTTACAGAAAAAAATGTAAGGCAAATATTGTTTGAAATTAATAGACAAATCTTTTATTTAAATACAATTTTTTGATTGGATAAATATTTAAAGAGTAATGGCGGGAAAACTTTTGAGGTTAAAATTTAACTATCTCTCTTATTATTGACTTAACAGAAAAAAATGTACAAAGAATATTGTTTGAAATTAAAAGACAAATCTTTTATTTAAATATAATTTTTTGATTGGATAAATATTTAAAGAGTTATGGCGGGAAAACTTTTAAGGTTAAAATTTAACTATCTCCCTTATTATTGACTTTACAGAAAAAAATGTCAAACAAATATTGTTTAAAATTAATAGACAAATCTTTTATTTAAATACAATTTTTTGATAGGATAAATATTTAAATAGTTATAGCGGGAAAACTTTTAAGGTTAAAATTTAATTATCTCCAATGATATTGACTTTACAGAAAAAAATGTAAGACAAATATTGTTTGAAATTAATAGATACATCTTTTATTAAATTACATTTTTTTGATTGGATAAATATTTAAAGAGTTATGGCGGGTAAACTTTTAAGGTTTATATTTAACTATCTCCCTCATTATTGACTTTACAGAAAAAATGTAAAACAAATATTGTTTGAAATGAATAGGCAAATCTTTTATTTAAATACAATTTTGTGATTGGATAAATATTTATAGAGTTATGGCGGGAAAACTTTTAAGGTTAAAATTTAATTATCTCCATTGATATTGACTTTACAGAAAAAAATGTAAAACAGATATTGTTTGAATTTAATAGGCAAATATTTTATTTAATTACAATTTTGTGATTGGATAAATATTTAAGGAGTTATGGCGGGAAAACTTTTAAGGTTAAAATTCATTTAACTCCATTGATATTGACTTTACAGAAAAAAATGTAAGACAAATATTGTTTAAAATTAAAAGAAAATTCTTTCATTTGAATACAATTTTTTGATTGGATAAATATTTAAAGAGTTATGGCGGGAAAACTTTTAAGGTTAAAATTTAACTATCTCCCTTATTATTGACTTTACAGAAAAAAATGTAAGAAAAATATTGTTTGTAATTAAAAGGCAAATCTTTTATTTAAATATAATTTTTTGATTGGATAAATATTTAAAGAGTTATGGCGGGAAAACTTTTAAGGTTAAAATTTAATTATCTCCATTGATATTGACTTTACAGAAAAAAATGTAAGACAAATATTGTTTGAAATTAATAGATACATCTTTTATTTAATTACATTTTTTTGATTGGATAAATATTTAAAGAGTTATGGCGGGTAAACTTTTAAGGTTAAAATTTAACTATCTCCCTTATTATTGACTTTACAGAGAAAATTGTAAAAAAAATATTTTTTGAAATTAAAAGACAAATCTTTTATTTAAATATAGTTTTTTGATTGGATAAATATTTAAAGAGTTATGGCGGGAAAACTTTTAAGGTTAAAATTTAACTATCACCCTTATTATTGACTTTACAGAAAAAAATGTAAGAAAAATATTGTTTGAATATAAAAGGCAAATCTTTTATTTAAATATAATTTTTTGATTGGATAAATATTTAAAGAGTTATGGCGGGAAAACTTTTAAGGTTAAAATTTAATGATCTCCATTGATATTGACTTTACAGAAAAAAATGTTAGACAAATATTGTTTAAAATTAAAAGAAAATTCTTTCATTTAAATACAAATTGTTGATTGGATAAATATTTATAGAGTTATGGCGGGAAAACTTTTAAGGTTAAAATTTAACTATCTCTCTTATTATTGACTTTACAGAACAAACTGTAAAAAGAATATTGTTTGAAATTTAAAGACAAATCTTTTATTTAAATACAATTTTTTGATTGGATAAATATTTAAAGAGTTATGGCCCTGAAAACTTTTAAGGTTAAAATTTCACTATCTCCCTTATTATTGACTTTACAGAAAAAAATGTAATAAAAATATTGTTTGAAATTAAAAGGCAAATCTTTTATTTAGATATAATTTTTTGATTGGATAAATATTTAAAGAGTTATGGCGGGAAAACTTTTAAGGTTAAAATTTAATTATCTCCATTGATATTGACTTTACAGAAAAAAATGTAAGACAAATATTGTTTGAAATTAAAAGGCAAATCTTTTATTTAAATATAATTTTTTGATTGGATAAATATTTAAAGAGTTATGGCGAGAAAACTTTTAAGGTTAAAATTTGCGATCTCCATTAAAATTGACTTTACAGAAAAAAATGTATGACAAATATTGTTTGAAATTAATAGATACATCTTTTATTTAATTACATTTTTTTGATTGGATAAATATTTAAAGAGTTATGGCGGGAAAACTTTTAAGGTTAAAGCTTAACTATCTCCCTTATTATTGACTTTACAGAAAAAAATGTAAGTAATATATTGTTTAAAATTAAAAGAAAAATCTTTTATTAAAATACAATTTTTTGATTGGATAAATATTTAAAGAGTTATGGCGGGAAAACTTTTAAGGTTAAAATTTAATTATCTCCATTGATATTGACTTTACAGAAAAAAATGTAAAACAAATATTGTTTGAAATTAATAGGCAAATATTTTATTTAAATACAATTTTGTGATTGGATAAATATTTAAAGAGTTATGGCGGGAAAACTTTTAAGGTTAAAATTTAATTTACTCCATTGATATTGAATTTACAGAAAAAAATGTAAGACAAATATTGTTTAAAATTAAAAGAAAATTCTTTCATTTAAATACAAATTTTTGATTGGATAAATATTTAAAGGGTTATGGCGGGAAAACTTTTAAGGCTAAAATTTAACTATCTCCCTTATTATTGACTTTACAGAACAAACTGTAAAAAGAATATTGTTTGAAATTTAAAGACAAATCTTTTATTTTAATACAATTTTTTGATTGGATAAATATTTAAAGAGTTATGGCGGGAAAACTTTTAAGGTTAAAATTTAACTATCTCCCTTATTATTGACTTTACAGAAAAAAATGTAAAAAAAATATTGTTTGAAATTAAAAGGCAAATCTTTTATTTAAATATAATTTTTTGATTGGATAAATATTTAAAGAGTTATGGCGGGAAAACTTTTAAGGTAAAAATTTAATTATCTCCATTGATATTGACTTTACAGAAAAAAATGTAAGACAAATATTGTTTAAAATTAATAGATACATCTTTTATTAATTTACATTTTTTTGATTGGATAAGTATTTAAAGAGTTATGGCGGGTAAAGTTTTAAGGTTAAGATTTAACTATCTCCCTCATTATAGACTTTACAGAAAAAAATGTAAAACAAATATTGTTTGAAATGAATAGGCAAATCTTTTATTTAAATTCAATTTTGTGATTGGATAAATATTAAAAGAGTTATGGCGGGAAAACTTTTAAGGTTAAAGATTAATTATCTCCATTGATATTGACTTTACAGAAAAAAATGTAAAACAAATATTGTTTGAATATAATAGGCAAATATTTTATTTAAATACAATTTTGTGATTGGATAAATATTTAAAGAGTTATGGCGGGAAAACTTTTAAGGTTTAATTTAATTAACTCCATTGATATTGACTTTACAGAAAAAAATGTAAGACAAATATTGTTTAAAATTAAAAGAAAATTCTTTCATTTAAATACAAATTTTTGATTGGATAAATATTTAAAGAGTTATGGCGGGAAAAGTTTTAAGGTTAAAATTTAATTATCTCCATTGATATTGACTTTACAGAAAAAAATGTAAGGCAAATATTGTTTGAAATTAATAGACAAATCTTTTATTTAAATACAATTTTTTGATTGGATAAATATTTAAAGAGTAATGGCGGGAAAACTTTTGAGGTTAAAATTTAACTATCTCTCTTATTATTGACTTAACAGAAAAAAAGGTAAAATAAGTATTGTTGCCAATTAAAAGACAAATCTTTTATTAAAATACAATTTTTTGATTGGATAAATATATAAAGAGTTATGGAGGGAAAACTTTTAAGGTTAAAATTTAACTATCTCCCTTATTATTGACTTTACACAACAAAATCTCAAACGAATATTGTTTGAAATTAAAAGACAAATCTTTTTCTTAAATACAATTTTTTGATTGGATAAATATTTAAAGAGTTATGGCGGGAAAACTTTTAAGTTTAAAATTTAACTATCTCCCTTATTATTGACTTTACAGAAAAAAATGTAAGACAAATATTGTTTGAAATTAATAGACAAATCTTTTATTTAATTACAATTTTTTGATTGGATAAATATTTTAAGAGTTATGGCCGGAAAACTTTTTAGGTTAAAATTTAACTATCTCCCTTATTATTGACTTTACAGAAAAAAATGTAAATCGAATATTGTTTGAAATTAATAGGCAAATCTTTTATTAAAATACAATTTTTTGATTGGATAAATACTTAAAGAGTTATGGCGGGAAAACTTTTAAGGTTAAAATTTAACTATCTGCCTTATTGACCTTATTGCCTTATTGACTTTACAGAAAAAATGTAAGAAAAATATTGTTTGAAATTAAAAGGCAAATCTTTTATTTAATCACAATTTTTTGATTGGATAAATAATTAAAGAGTTATGGCGGGAAAACTTTTAAGGTTAAAATTTAACTATCTCCCTTCTTATTGACAACAGAAAAAAAGGTAAAATAAGTATTGTTGAAAATTAAAAGACAAATCTTTTATTAAAATACAATTTTTTATTGGATAAATATTTAAAGAGTTATGGAGGAAAAACTTTTAAGTTTAAAATTTAATTATCTCCATTGATGTTGACTTTACAGAAAAAAATGTAAGACAAATATTGTTTGAAATTAAAAGAAAATTCTTTCATTAAAAATACAATTTTTTGATTGGATTAATATTTAAAGAGTAATGGCGGGAAAACTTTTAAGGTTAAAATTTAACTAACTCCCTTATTATTGACTTTACACAACAAAATCTCAAACGAATATTGTTTGAAATTAAAAGACAAATCTTTTTCTTAAATACAATTTTTTGATTGGATAAATATTTAAAGAGTTATGGCGGGAAAACTTTTAAGGTTAAAATTTAACTATCTCCCTTATTATTGACTTTACAGAAAAAAATGTAAGACAAATATTGTTTGAAATTAATAGACAAATCTTTTATTTAATTACAATTTTTTGATTGGATAAATCTTTAAAGAGTTATCGCCGGAAAACTTTTTAGGTTAAAATTTAACTATCTCCCTTATTATTGACTTTACAGAAAAAAATGTAAATCGAATATTGTTTGAAATTAATAGGCAAATCTTTTATTAAAATACAATTTTTTGATTGGATAAATATTTAAAGAGTTATGGCGGGAAAACTTTTAAGGTTAAAATTTAACTATCTGCCTTATTATTGACTTTACAGAAAAAATGTAAGAAAAATATTGTTTGAAATTAAAAGGCAAATCTTTTATTTAATCACAATTTTTTGATTGGATAAATAATTAAAGAGTTATGGCGGGAAAACTTTTAAGGTTAAAATTTAACTATCTCCCTTATTATTGTCTTAACAGAAAAAAGGTAAAATAAGTATTGTTGAAAATTAAAAGACAAATCTTTTATTAAAATACAATTTTTTGATTGGATAAATATTTAAAGAGTTATGGCGGGAAACTTTTAAGGTTAAAATTTAACTATCTGCCTTATTATTGACTTAACAGAAAAAAATGTAAGACAACTATTGTTTGAACTTAATAGAAAAAACTTTTATTTAAATATAATTTTTTAATAGGATAAATATTTAAAGAGTTATGGCGGGAAAACTTTTAAGGTTAAAATTTAACTATCTCCCTTATTATTGACTTTACAGAACAAAATGTACAAAGAATATTGTTTGAAATTAAAAGACAAATCTTTTATTTAAATACAATTTTTTGATAGGATAAATATTTAAATAGTTATAGCGGGAAAACTTTTAAGGTTAAAATTTAACTATCTCCCTTATTATTGACTTAACAGAAAAAAATGTAAGACAAATATTGTTTGAAATTAATAGACAAATCTTTTATTTAAGTACAATTTTTTGATTGGATAAATCTTTAAAGAGTTATGGCCGGAAAACTTTTTAGGTTAAAATTTAACTATCTCCCTTATTATTGACTTAACAGAAAAAAAGGTAAAATAAGTATTGTTGAAAATTAAAAGACAAATCTTTTATTAAAATACAATTTTTTGATTGGATAAATATTTAAAGAGTTATGGCGGGAAACTTTTAAGGTTAAAATTTAACTATCTGCCTTATTATTGACTTAACAGAAAAAAATGTAAGACAACTATTGTTTGAAATTAATAGAAAAAACTTTTATTTAAATATAATTTTTTAATAGGATAAATATTTAAAGAGTTATGGCGGGAAAACTTTTAAGGTTAAAATTTAACTATCTCCCTTATTATTGACTTTACAGAACAAAATGTACAAAGAATATTGTTTGAAATTAAAAGACAAATCTTTTATTGAAATACAATTTTTTGATTGGATAAATATTTAAAGAGTTATGGCGGGAAAACTTTTAAGGTTAAAATTTAACTATCTCTCTTATTATTGACTTAACAGAAAAAAAGGTAAAATAAGTATTGTTGCCAATTAAAAGACAAATCTTTTATTAAAATACAATTTTTTGATTGGATAAATATATAAAGAGTTATGGAGGGAAAACTTTTAAGGTTAAAATTTAACTATCTCCCTTATTATTGACTTTACACAACAAAATCTCAAACGAATATTGTTTGAAATTAAAAGACAAATCTTTTTCTTGAATACAATTTTTTGATTGGATAAATATTTAAAGAGTTATGGCGGGAAAACTTTTAAGTTTAAAATTTAACTATCTCCCTTATTATTGACTTTACAGAAAAAAATGTAAGACAAATATTGTTTGAAATTAATAGACAAATCTTTTATTTAATTACAATTTTTTGATTGGATAAATATTTAAAGAGTTATGGCCGGAAAACTTTTTAGGTTAAAATTTAACTATCTCCCTTATTATTGACTTTACAGAAAAAAATGTAAATCGAATATTGTTTGAAATTAATAGGCAAATCTTTTATTAAAATACAATTTTTTGATTGGATAAATACTTAAAGAGTTATGGCGGGAAAACTTTTAAGGTTAAAATTTAACTATCTGCCTTATTGACCTTATTGCCTTATTGACTTTACAGAAAAAATGTAAGAAAAATATTGTTTGAAATTAAAAGGCAAATCTTTTATTTAATCACAATTTTTTGATTGGATAAATAATTAAAGAGTTATGGCGGGAAAACTTTTAAGGTTAAAATTTAACTATCTCCCTTCTTATTGACAACAGAAAAAAAGGTAAAATAAGTATTGTTGAAAATTAAAAGACAAATCTTTTATTAAAATACAATTTTTTATTGGATAAATATTTAAAGAGTTATGGAGGGAAAACTTTTAAGTTTAAAATTTAATTATCTCCATTGATATTGACTTTACAGAAAAAAATGTAAGACAAATATTGTTTGAAATTAAAAGAAAATTCTTTCATTAAAAATACAATTTTTTGATTGGATTAATATTTAAAGAGTAATGGCGGGAAAACTTTTAAGGTTAAAATTTAACTAACTCCCTTATTATTGACTTTACACAACAAAATCTCAAACGAATATTGTTTGAAATTAAAAGACAAATCTTTTTCTTAAATACAATTTTTTGATTGGATAAATATTTAAAGAGTTATGGCGGGAAAACTTTTAAGGTTAAAATTTAACTATCTTCCTTATTATTGACTTTACAGAAAAAAATGTAAGACAAATATTGTTTGAAATTAATAGACAAATCTTTTATTTAATTACAATTTTTTGATTGGATAAATCTTTAAAGAGTTATCGCCGGAAAACTTTTTAGGTTAAAATTTAACTATCTCCCTTATTATTGACTTTACAGAAAAAAATGTAAATCGAATATTGTTTGAAATTAATAGGCAAATCTTTTATTAAAATACAATTTTTTGATTGGATAAATATTTAAAGAGTTATGGCGGGAAAACTTTTAAGGTTAAAATTTAACTATCTGCCTTATTATTGACTTTACAGAAAAAATGTAAGAAAAATATTGTTTGAAATTAAAAGGCAAATCTTTTATTTAATCACAATTTTTTGATTGGATAAATAATTAAAGAGTTATGGCGGGAAAACTTTTAAGGTTAAAATTTAACTATCTCCCTTATTATTGTCTTAACAGAAAAAAGGTAAAATAAGTATTGTTGAAAATTAAAAGACAAATCTTTTATTAAAATACAATTTTTTGATTGGATAAATATTTAAAGAGTTATGGCGGGAAACTTTTAAGGTTAAAATTTAACTATCTGCCTTATTATTGACTTAACAGAAAAAAATGTAAGACAACTATTGTTTGAACTTAATAGAAAAAACTTTTATTTAAATATAATTTTTTAATAGGATAAATATTTAAAGAGTTATGGCGGGAAAACTTTTAAGGTTAAAATTTAACTATCTCCCTTATTATTGACTTTACAGAACAAAATGTACAAAGAATATTGTTTGAAATTAAAAGACAAATCTTTTATTTAAATACAATTTTTTGATAGGATAAATATTTAAATAGTTATAGCGGGAAAACTTTTAAGGTTAAAATTTAACTATCTCCCTTATTATTGACTTAACAGAAAAAAATGTAAGACAAATATTGTTTGAAATTAATAGACAAATCTTTTATTTAAGTACAATTTTTTGATTGGATAAATCTTTAAAGAGTTATGGCCGGAAAACTTTTTAGGTTAAAATTTAACTATCTCCCTTATTATTGACTTAACAGAAAAAAAGGTAAAATAAGTATTGTTGAAAATTAAAAGACAAATCTTTTATTAAAATACAATTTTTTGATTGGATAAATATTTAAAGAGTTATGGCGGGAAACTTTTAAGGTTAAAACTTAACTATCTGCCTTATTATTGACTTAACAGAAAAAAATGTAAGACAACTATTGTTTGAAATTAATAGAAAAAACTTTTATTTAAATATAATTTTTTAATAGGATAAATATTTAAAGAGTTATGGCGGGAAAACTTTTAAGGTTAAAATTTAACTATCTCCCTTATTATTGACTTTACAGAACAAAATGTACAAAGAATATTGTTTGAAATTAAAAGACAAATCTTTTATTGAAATACAATTTTTTGATTGGATAAATATTTAAAGAGTTATGGCGGGAAAACTTTTAAGGTTAAAATTTAACTATCTCTCTTATTATTGACTTAACAGAAAAAAAGGTAAAATAAGTATTGTTGCCAATTAAAAGACAAATCTTTTATTAAAATACAATTTTTTGATTGGATAAATATATAAAGAGTTATGGAGGGAAAACTTTTAAGGTTAAAATTGAACTATCTCCCTTATTATTGACTTTACACAACAAAATCTCAAACGAATATTGTTTGAAATTAAAAGACAAATCTTTTTCTTAAATACAATTTTTTGATTGGATAAATATTTAAAGAGTTATGGCGGGAAAACTTTTAAGTTTAAAATTTAACTATCTCCCTTATTATTGACTTTACAGAAAAAAATGTAAGACAAATATTGTTTGAAATTAATAGACAAATCTTTTATTTAATTACAATTTTTTGATTGGATAAATATTTAAAGAGTTATGGCCGGAAAACTTTTTAGGTTAAAATTTAACTATCTCCCTTATTATTGACTTTACAGAAAAAAATGTAAATCGAATATTGTTTGAAATTAATAGGCAAATCTTTTATTAAAATACAATTTTTTGATTGGATAAATACTTAAAGAGTTATGGCGGGAAAACTTTTAAGGTTAAAATTTAACTATCTGCCTTATTGACCTTATTGCCTTATTGACTTTACAGAAAAAATGTAAGAAAAATATTGTTTGAAATTAAAAGGCAAATCTTTTATTTAATCACAATTTTTTGATTGGATAAATAATTAAAGAGTTATGGCGGGAAAACTTTTAAGGTTAAAATTTAACTATCTCCCTTCTTATTGACAACAGAAAAAAAGGTAAAATAAGTATTGTTGAAAATTAAAAGACAAATCTTTTATTAAAATACAATTTTTTATTGGATAAATATTTAAAGAGTTATGGAGGGAAAACTTTTAAGTTTAAAATTTAATTATCTCCATTGATATTGACTTTACAGAAAAAAATGTAAGACAAATATTGTTTGAAATTAAAAGAAAATTCTTTCATTAAAAATACAATTTTTTGATTGGATTAATATTTAAAGAGTAATGGCGGGAAAACTTTTAAGGTTAAAATTTAACTAACTCCCTTATTATTGACTTTACACAACAAAATCTCAAACGAATATTGTTTGAAATTAAAAGACAAATCTTTTTCTTAAATACAATTTTTTGATTGGATAAATATTTAAAGAGTTATGGCGGGAAAACTTTTAAGGTTAAAATTTAACTATCTCCCTTATTATTGACTTTACAGAAAAAAATGTAAGACAAATATTGTTTGAAATTAATAGACAAATCTTTTATTTAATTACAATTTTTTGATTGGATAAATCTTTAAAGAGTTATCGCCGGAAAACTTTTTAGGTTAAAATTTAACTATCTCCCTTATTATTGACTTTACAGAAAAAAATGTAAATCGAATATTGTTTGAAATTAATAGGCAAATCTTTTATTAAAATACAATTTTTTGATTGGATAAATATTTAAAGAGTTATGGCGGGAAAACTTTTAAGGTTAAAATTTAACTATCTGCCTTATTATTGACTTTACAGAAAAAATGTAAGAAAAATATTGTTTGAAATTAAAAGGCAAATCTTTTATTTAATCACAATTTTTTGATTGGATAAATAATTAAAGAGTTATGGCGGGAAAACTTTTAAGGTTAAAATTTAACTATCTCCCTTATTATTGTCTTAACAGAAAAAAGGTAAAATAAGTATTGTTGAAAATTAAAAGACAAATCTTTTATTAAAATACAATTTTTTGATTGGATAAATATTTAAAGAGTTATGGCGGGAAACTTTTAAGGTTAAAATTTAACTATCTGCCTTATTATTGACTTAACAGAAAAAAATGTAAGACAACTATTGTTTGAACTTAATAGAAAAAACTTTTATTTAAATATAATTTTTTAATAGGATAAATATTTAAAGAGTTATGGCGGGAAAACTTTTAAGGTTAAAATTTAACTATCTCCCTTATTATTGACTTTACAGAACAAAATGTACAAAGAATATTGTTTGAAATTAAAAGACAAATCTTTTATTTAAATACAATTTTTTGATAGGATAAATATTTAAATAGTTATAGCGGGAAAACTTTTAAGGTTAAAATTTAACTATCTCCCTTATTATTGACTTAACAGAAAAAAATGTAAGACAAATATTGTTTGAAATTAATAGACAAATCTTTTATTTAAGTACAATTTTTTGATTGGATAAATCTTTAAAGAGTTATGGCCGGAAAACTTTTAAGGTTAAAATTTAACTATCTCCCTTATTATTGACTTAACAGAAAAAAAGGTAAAATAAGTATTGTTGAAAATTAAAAGACAAATCTTTTATTAAAATACAATTTTTTGATTGGATAAATATTTAAAGAGTTATGGCGGGAAACTTTTAAGGTTAAAATTTAACTATCTGCCTTATTATTGACTTAACAGAAAAAAATGTAAGACAACTATTGTTTGAAATTAATAGAAAAAACTTTTATTTAAATATAATTTTTTAATAGGATAAATATTTAAAGAGTTATGGCGGGAAAACTTTTAAGGTTAAAATTTAACTATCTCCCTTATTATTGACTTTACAGAACAAAATGTAAGACAAATATTGTTTGAAATTAATAGACAAATCTTTTATTTAATTACAATTTTTTGATTGGATAAATCTTTAAAGAGTTATGGCCGGAAAACTTTTTAGGTTAAAATTTAACTATCTCCCTTATTATTGACTTTACAGAAAAAAATGTAAATCGAATATTGTTTGAAATTAATAGGCAAATCTTTTATTAAAATACAATTTTTTGATTGGATAAATATTTAAAGAGTTATGGCGGGAAAACTTTTAAGGTTAAAATTTAACTATCTGCCTTATTATTGACTTTACAGAAAAAATGTAAGAAAAATATTGTTTGAAATTAAAAGGCAAATCTTTTATTTAATCACAACTTTTTGATTGGATAAATAATTAAAGAGTTATGGCGGGAAAACTTTTAAGGTTAAAATTTAACTATCTGCCTTATTATTGACTTTACAGAAAAAATGTAAGAAAAATATTGTTTGAAATTAAAAGGCAAATCTTTTATTTAATCACAATTTTTTGATTGGATAAATATTTAAAGAGTTATGGCGGGAAACTTTTAAGGTTAAAATTTAACTATCTGCCTTATTATTGACTTAACAGAAAAAAATGTAAGACAACTATTGTTTGAAATTAATAGAAAAAACTTTTATTTAAATATAATTTTTTAATAGGATAAATATTTAAAGAGTTATGGCGGGAAAACTTTTAAGGTTAAAATTTAACTATCTCCCTTATTATTGACTTTACAGACCAAAATGTACAAAGAATATTGTTTGAAATTAAAAGACAAATCTTTTATTGAAATACAATTTTTTGATTCGATAAATATTTAAAGAGTTATGGCGGGAAAACTTTTAAGGTTAAAATTTAACTATCTCCCTTATTATTGACTTTACAGACAAAAATGTCAAACAAATATTGTTTAAAATTAATAGACAAATCTTTTATTTAAATACAATTTTTTGATAGGATAAATATTTAAATAGTTATAGCGGGAAAACTTTTAAGGTTAAAATTTAATTACCTCCAATGATATTGACTTTACAGAAAAAAATGTAAGACAAATATTGTTTGAAATTTAAAGACAAATCTTTTATTTAAATACAATTTTTTGGTTGGATAAATATTTAAAGAGTTATGGCGGGAAAACTTTTAAGGATAAAATTTAATTATCTCCATTGATATTGACTTTACAGAAAAAAAATGTAAGACAAATATTGTTTGAAATTAAAAGAAAATTCTTTCATTTAAATACAATTTTTTGATTGGATAAATATTTAAAGAGTTATAACGGGAAAACTTTTAAGGTTAAAATTTAACTATCTCCCTTGTTATTGACTTTACAGACCAAAATGTACAAAGAATATTGTTTGAAATTAAAAGACACATCTTTTATTTAAATACAATTTTTCGATTGGATAATTATTTAAGGAGTTATGGCAGGATAACTTTTAAGGTTAAAATTTAACTAGCTCCCTTATTATTGACTTAACAGAAAAAAATGTAAGACAAATATTGTTTGAAATTGAAAGAAAATTCTTACATTTAATTACAATTTTTTGATTGGATAAATATTAAAAGAGTTATGGCGGGAAAACTTTTAAGGATAAATTATAACTATCTCCCTTATTATTGACTTTACAGAAAAAAATGAAAAAAAAAATATTGTTTGAAATTAATAGATAAATTTTTTATATAAATACAATTTTTTAATAGGATAAATATTTAAAGAGTTATGGCGGCAAAACTTTTAAGGTTAAAATTTAACTATCTCCCTTATTATTGACTTAAAAGAAAAAAATGTAAGACAAATTTTGTTTCAAATTAAAAGAAAATTCTTTCATTTAATTACAATTTTTTGATTGGATAAATATTTTAAGAGTTATGGCGGGAAAACTTTTAAGGTTAAAATTTAACTAGCTCCCTTATTATTGACTTAACAGAAAAAAATGTAAGACAAATATTGTTTGAAATTGAAAGAAAATTCTTACATTTAATTACAATTTTTTGATTGGATAAATATTAAAAGAGTTATGGCGGGAAAACTTTTAAGGTTAAAATTTAATTATCTCCATTGATATTGACTTTACAGAAAAAAAATGTAAGACAAATATTGTTTGAAATTAATAGGCAAATCTTTTATTAAAATACAATTTTTTGATTGGATAAATATTTAAAGAGTTATGGCGGGAAAACTTTTAAGGTTAAAATTTAACTATCTGCCTTATTATTGACTTTACAGAAAAAATGTAAGAAAAATATTGTTTGAAATTAAAAGGCAAATCTTTTATTCAATCACAATTTTTTGATTGGATAAATAATTAAAGAGTTATGGCGGGAAAACTTTTAAGGTTAAAATTTAACTATCTCCCTTATTATTGACTTAACAGAAAAAAAGGTAAAATAAGTATTGTTGAAAATTAAAAGACAAATCTTTTATTAAAATACAATTTTTTGATTGGATAAATATTTAAAGAGTTATGGCGGGAAACTTTTAAGGTTAAAATTTAACTATCTGCCTTATTATTGACTTAACAGAAAAAAATGTAAGACAACTATTGTTTGAAATTAATAGAAAAAACTTTTATTTAAATATAATTTTTTAATAGGATAAATATTTAAAGAGTTATGGCGGGAAAACTTTTAAGGTTAAAATTTAACTATCTCCCTTATTATTGACTTTACAGACCAAAATGTACAAAGAATATTGTTTGAAATTAAAAGACAAATCTTTTATTGAAATACAATTTTTTGATTCGATAAATATTTAAAGAGTTATGGCGGGAAAACTTTTAAGGTTAAAATTTAACTATCTCCCTTATTATTGACTTTACAGACAAAAATGTCAAACAAATATTGTTTAAAATTAATAGACAAATCTTTTATTTAAATACAATTTTTTGATAGGATAAATATTTAAATAGTTATAGCGGGAAAACTTTTAAGGTTAAAATTTAATTGACTCCATTGATATTGACTTTACAGAAAAAAACGTAAGACAAATATTGTTTGAAATTAATAGATACATCTTTTATTTAATTACATTTTTTTGATTGGATAAATATTTAAAGAGTTATGGCGGGTAAACTTTTGAGGTTATAATTTTACTATCTCCCTTATTATTGACTTTACAGAGAAAACTGTAAAAAAAATATTGTTTGAAATTAAAAGACAAATCTTTTATTTAAATATAATTTTTTGATTGGATAAATATTTAAAGAGTTATGGCGGGAAAACTTTTAAGGTTAAAATTTAACTATCTCCCTTATTATTGACTTTACAGAAAAAAATGTAACAAAAATATTGTTTGAAATTAAAAGGCAAATCTTTTATTTAAATATAATTTTTTGATTGGATAAATATTTAAAGAGTTATGGCGGGAAAACTTTTGAGGTTAAAATTTAATTATCTCCATTGATATTGACTTTACAGAAAAAAATGTAAGACAAATATTGTTTAAAATTAAAAGAAAATTCTTTCATTTAAATACAAATTAGTGATTGGATAAATATTTATAGAGTTATGGCGGGAAAACTTTTAAGGTTAAAATTTAACTATCTCCCTTATTATTGACTTTACAGAACAAACTGTAAAAAGAATATTGTTTGAAATTTAAAGACAAATCTTTTATTTAAATACAATTTTTTGATTGGATAAATATTTAAAGAGTTATGGCCCTGAAAACTTTTAAGGTTAAAATTTCACTATCTCCCTTATTATTGACTTTACAGAAAAAAATGTAAGACAAATATTGTTTGAAATTAATAGACAAATCTTTTATTTAATTACAATTTTTTGATTGGATAAATCTTTAAAGAGTTATGGCCGGAAAACTTTTTAGGTTAAAATTTAACTATCTCCCTTATTATTGACTTTACAGAAAAAAATGTAAATCGAATATTGTTTGAAATTAATAGGCAAATCTTTTATTAAAATACAATTTTTTGATTGGATAAATATTTAAAGAGTTATGGCGGGAAAACTTTTAAGGTTAAAATTTAACTATCTGCCTTATTATTGACTTTACAGAAAAAATGTAAGAAAAATATTGTTTGAAATTAAAAGGCAAATCTTTTATTTAATCACAATTTTTTGATTGGATAAATAATTAAAGAGTTATGGCGGGAAAACTTTTAAGGTTAAAATTTAACTATCTCCCTTATTATTGACTTAACAGAAAAAAAAGTAAAATAAGTATTGTTGAAAATTAAAAGACAAATCTTTTATTAAAATACAATTTTTTGATTGGATAAATATTTAAAGAGTTATGGCGGGAAACTTTTAAGGTTAAAATTTAACTATCTGCCTTATTATTGACTTAACAGAAAAAAATGTAAGACAACTATTGTTTGAAATTAATAGAAAAAACTTTTATTTAAATATAATTTTTTAATAGGATAAATATTTAAAGAGTTATGGCGGGAAAACTTTTAAGGTTAAAATTTAACTATCTCCCTTATTATTGACTTTACAGACCAAAATGTACAAAGAATATTGTTTGAAATTAAAAGACAAATCTTTTATTGAAATACAATTTTTTGATTCGATAAATATTTAAAGAGTTATGGCGGGAAAACTTTTAAGGTTAAAATTTAACTATCTCCCTTATTATTGACTTTACAGACAAAAATGTCAAAAAATATTGTTTAAAATTAATAGACAAATCTTTTATTTAAATACAATTTTTTGATAGGATAAATATTTAAATAGTTATAGCGGGAAAACTTTTTAGGTTAAAATTTAATTATCTCCAATGATATTGACTTTACAGAAAAAAATGTAAGACAAATATTGTTTGAAATTTAAAGACAAATCTTTTATTTAAATACAATTTTTTGGTTGGATAAATATTTAAAGAGTTATGGCGGGAAAACTTTTAAGGATAAAATTTAACTATCTCCCTTAATATTGACTTTACAGAAAAAAATGTTAAACAAATATTGTTTGAAATTATTAGACAAATCTTTTATTTACATACAGTTTTTTGATTGGATAAATATTTAAAGAGTTATGGCGGGAAAACTTTTAAGGTTAAAATTTAATTATCTCCATTGATATTGACTTTACAGAAAAAAAATGTAAGACAAATATTGTTTGAAATTAAAAGAAAATTCTTTCATTTAAATACAATTTTTTGATTGGATAAATATTTAAAGAGTTTTAACGGGAAAACTTTTAAGGTTAAAATTTAACTATATGCCTTATTATTGACTTTACAGAAAAAATGTATGAAAAATATTGATTTAAATTAAAAGACACATCTTTTATTTAAATACAATTTTTCGATTGGATAATTATTTAAGGAGTTATGGCAGGATAACTTTTAAGGTTAAAATTTAACTAGCTCCCTTATTATTGACTTAACAGAAAAAAATGTAAGACAAATATTGTTTGAAATTGAAAGAAAATTCTTACATTTAATTACAATTTTTTGATTGGATAAATATTAAAAGAGTTATGGCGGGAAAACTTTTAAGGATAAATTATAACTATCTCCCTTATTATTGACTTTACAGAAAAAAATGTAAAAAAAATATTGTTTGAAATTAATAGATAAATTTTTTATATAAATACAATTTTTTAATAGGATAAATATTTAAAGAGTTATGGCGGCAAAACTTTTAAGGTTAAAATTTAACTATCTCCCTTACTATTGACTTAAAAGAAAAAAATGTAAGACAAATTTTGTTTCAAATTAAAAGAAAATTCTTTCATTTAATTACAATTTTTTGATTGGATAAATATTTTAAGAGTTATGGCGGGAAAACTTTTAAGGTTAAAATTTAACTAGCTCCCTTATTATTGACTTAACAGAAAAAAATGTAAGACAAATATTGTTTGAAATTGAAAGAAAATTCTTACATTTAATTACAATTTTTTGATTGGATAAATATTAAAAGAGTTATGGCGGAAAAACTTTTAAGGTTAAAATTAAATTATCTCCATTGATATTGACTTTACAGAAAAAAAATGTTAGACAAATATTGTTTGAAATTAATAGGCAAATCTTTTATTAAAATACAATTTTTTGATTGGATAAATATTTAAAGAGTTATGGCGGGAAAACTTTTAAGGTTAAAATTTAACTATCTGCCTTATTATTGACTTTACAGAAAAAATGTAAGAAAAATATTGTTTGAAATTAAAAGGCAAATCTTTTATTTAATCACAATTTTTTGATTGGATAAATAATTAAAGAGTTATGGCGGGAAAACTTTTAAGGTTAAAATTTAACTATCTCCCTTATTATTGACTTAACAGAAAAAAAGGTAAAATAAGTATTGTTGAAAATTAAAAGACAAATCTTTTATTAAAATACAATTTTTTGATTGGATAAATATTTAAAGAGTTATGGCGGGAAACTTTTAAGGTTAAAATTTAACTATCTGCCTTATTATTGACTTAACAGAAAAAAATGTAAGACAACTATTGTTTGAAATTAAAAGAAAAAACTTTTATTTAAATATAATTTTTTAATAGGATAAATATTTAAAGAGTTATGGCGGGAAAACTTTTAAGGTTAAAATTTAACTATCTCTCTTATTATTGACTTTACAGACCAAAATGTACAAAGAATATTGTTTGAAATTAAAAGACAAATCTTTTATTGAATTACAATTTTTTGATTCGATAAATATTTAAAGAGTTATGGCGGGAAAACTTTTAAGGTTAAAATTTAACTATCTCCCTTATTATTGACTTTACAGACAAAAATGTCAAACAAATATTGTTTAAAATTAATAGACAAATCTTTTATTTAAATACAATTTTTTGATAGGATAAATATTTAAATAGTTATAGCGGGAAAACTTTTAAGGTTAAAATTTAATTATCTCCAATGATATTGACTTTACAGAAAAAAATGTAAGACAAATATTGTTTGAAATTTAAAGACAAATCTTTTATTTAAATACAATTTTTTGGTTGGATAAATATTTAAAGAGTTATGGCGGGAAAACTTTTAAGGATAAAATTTAACTATCTCCCTTAATATTGACTTTACAGAAAAAAATGTAAAACAAATATTGTTTGAAATTATTAGACAAATCTTTTATTTACATACAGTTTTTTGATTGGATAAATATTTAAAGAGTTATGGCGGGAAAACTTTTAAGGTTAAAATTTAATTATCTCCATTGATATTGACTTTACAGAAAAAAAATATAAGACAAATATTGTTTGAAATTAAAAGAAAATTCTTTCATTTAAATACAATTTTTTGATTGGATAAATATTTAAAGAGTTATAACGGGAAAACTTTTAAGGTTAAAATTTAACTATATGCCTTATTATTGACTTTACAGAAAAAATGTATGAAAAATACTGATTTAAATTAAAAGACACATCTTTTATTTAAATACAATTTTTCGATTGGATAATTATTTAAGGAGTTATGGCAGGATAACTTTTAAGGTTAAAATTTAACTAGCTCCCTTATTATTGACTTAACAGAAAAAAATGTAAGACAAATATTGTTTGAAATTGAAAGAAAATTCTTACATTTAATTACAATTTTTTGATTGGATAAATATTAAAAGAGTTATGGCGGGAAAACTTTTAAGGATAAATTATAACTATCTCCCTTATTATTGACTTTACAGAAAAAAATGTAAAAAAAATATTGTTTGAAATTAATAGATAAATTTTTTATATAAATACAATTTTTTAATAGGATAAATATTTAAAGAGTTATGGCGGCAAAACTTTTAAGGTTAAAATTTAACTATCTCCCTTATTATTGACTTAAAAGAAAAAAATGTAAGACAAATTTTGTTTCAAATTAAAAGAAAATTCTTTCATTTAATTACAATTATTTGATTGGATAAATATTTTAAGAGTTATGGCGGGAAAACTTTTAAGGTTTAAATTTAACTATCTCCATAATTATTGACTTTACAGAAAAAAATATAAGACAAATATTGTTTGAAATTAATTGATAAATCTTTTATTTAATTACAATTTTTTGATTGGATAATTTCTTAAAGAGTTATGGCGGGAAAACCTTTTAGGTTAAAATTTTACTATCTTAAATCAATAATAAAGGAGACAGTTAAATTTAAACTATAAAGGTTTCCCGCCATTACTCTTTAAATATTTATCCAACCAAAAAATTGTATTTAATAAAAGATTTGTCTATTAATTTCAAAAAATATTTGTCTTACATTTTTTTCTGTAAAGACGATAAGGGAGATAATTAAAATTTAACCTTAAAAGTTTTCCCGCCATCACTCTTTAAATGTTTATCCAATCATAAAATTGTATTTAAATAAAAGATTTGCCTATTCATTTCAAACAATATTTGTTTTACATTTTTTTCTGTAAAGTCAATAATAAGGGAGATAGTTAAATTTTAACCTTAAAAAATTTCCCGCCATAACTCTTTAAATATTTATCCAATCAAAAAATTGTATTTAAATATAAGATTTGTCTATTAATTTTAAACAATATTTGTCTTACATGTTTTTCTGTAAAGTCAATATCAATGGAGATAATTAAATTTTAACCTTAAAACTTTTCCCGCCATAACTCTTTAAATATTTATCCAATCAAAAATTTGTATTTAAATGAAAGAATTTTCTTTTAATTTTAAACAATATTTGTCTTACATTTTTTTCTGTAAAGTCAATATCAATGGAGTTAATTAAATTTTATCCTTAAAAGTTTTCCCACCATAACTCTTTAAATATTTATCCAATAACAAAATTGTATCTAAATAAAATATTTGCCTATTAATTTCAAACAATATTTGTATTACATTTTTTTCTGTAAAGTCAATATCAATGGAGATATTCAAATTTTAACCTTAAAAGTTTTCCCGCCATAACTCTTTAAATATTTATCCAATCAAAAAATTGTAATTAAATAAAAGATTTGCTTATTCATTTCAAACAATATTTGTTTTACATTTTTTTCTGTAAAGTCAATAATAAGGCAGATAGTTAAATTTTAAACTTAAAAGTTTTCCCGCCATAACTCTTTAAATATTTTTCCAATCAAAAAATTGTATTTAATTAAAAGATTTGTTTATTAATTTTAAACAAGATTTGTCTTAGATTTTTCTCTGTTAAGTCAATATTAAGGGAGACAGTTAAATTTTAACCTTAAAAGTTTTCCCGCCATAACTCTTTAAATATTTATCCAATCAAAAAATTGTATTTTAATAAAAGATTTTTCTTTTAGTTTTAAACAATATTTTACTTACATTTTTTTCTGTTAAGTCAATAATAAGGGAGATAGTTAAATTTTAACCTTAAAAGTTTTCCCGCCATAACTCTTTAAATATTTATCCAATCAAAAAAATGTAATTAAATAAAAGATGTATCTATTAATTTCAAACAATATTTGTCATACATTTTTTTCTGTAAAGTCAATTTTAATGGAGATCGCAAATTTTAACCCTAAAAGTTTTCTCGCCATAACTCTTTAAATATTTATCCAATCAAAAAATTATATTTAAATAAAAGATTTGCCTTTTAATTTCAAACAATATTTGTCTTACATTTTTTTCTGTAAAGTCAATATCAATGGAGATAATTAAATTTTAACCTTAAAAGTTTTCCCGCCATAACTCTTTAAATATTTATCCAATCAAAAATTTGTATTTAAATGAAAGAATTTTCTTTTAATTTTAAACAATATTTGTCTTACATTTTTTTCTGTAAAGTCAATATCAATGGAGTTAATTAAATTAAACCTTAAAAGTTTTCCCGCCATAACTCTTTAAATATTTATCCAATCAAAAAATTGTATTTAAATAAAAGATTTGTCTTTAAATTTCAAACAATATTCTATTTACAATTTGTTTTGTAAAGTCAATAATAAGGGAGATAGTTAAATTTTAACCTTTAAAGTTTTCCCGCCATAACTCTTTAAATATTTATCCAATCAAAAAATTGTATTTAAGAAAAAGATTTGCCTTTTAATTTCAAACAATATTCGTTTGAGATTTTGTTGTGTAAAGTCAATAATAAGGGAGATAGTTAAATTTTAACCTTAAAAGTTTTCCCGCCATAACTCTTTAAATATTTATCCAATCAAAAAATTGTATTTAAATGAAAGAATATTCTTCTAATTTCAAACAATATTTGTCTTACATTTTTTTTCTGTAAAGTCAATATCAATGGAGATAATTAAATTTTAACCTTAAAAGTTTTCCCTCCATAACTCTTTATATATTTATCCAATCAAAAAATTGTATTTTAATAAAAGATTTGTCTTTTAATTTGCAACAATACTTATTTTACCTTTTTTTCTGTTAAGTCAATAATAAGGGAGATAGTTAAATTTTAACCTTAAAAGTTTTCCCGCCATAACTCTTTAAAAATTTATCCAATCAAAAAATTGTATTTAAATGAAAGAATTTTCTTTCAATTTCAAACAATATTTGTCTTAAATTTTTTTCTGTAAAGTCAATATCAATGGAGATAATTAAATTTTAACCTTAAAAGTTTTCCCGACATCACTCTTTAAATGTTAATCCAATCACAAAATTGTATTTAAATAAAAGATTTGCCTATTCATTTTAAACAATATTTAAATTACATTTTTTTCTCTAAAGTCAATAATAAGGGAGATAGTGAAATTTTAACCTTAAAAAATTTCCCGCCATAACTCTTTAAATATATATCCAATCAAAAAATTGTATTTAAATAAAAGATTTGTCTATTAATTTCAAACAATATTTGTCTTACATTTTTTTCTGTAAAGTCAATATCAATGGAGATAATTAAATTTTAACCTTGAAACTTTTCCCGCCATAACTCTTTAAATATTTATCCAATCACAAAATTGTATTTAAATAAAATATTTCCCTATTAATTTCAAACAATATTTGTTTTACATTTTTTTCTGTAAAGTCAATATCAATGGAGATAATTAAATTTTAACCTTAAAAGTTTTCCCGCCATAACTCTTTAAATATTTATCCAATCACAAAATTGTAATTAAATAAAAGATTTGCTTATTCGTTTCAAACAATATTTGTTTTACATTTTTTTCTGTAAAGTCAATAATAAGGCAGATAGTTAAATTTTAACCTTAAAAGTTTTCCCGCCATAACTCTCTAAATATTTATCCAATCAAAAAATTGTATTTTAATAAAAGATTTGTCTTTTAATTTGCAACAATACTTATTTTACCTTTTTTTCTGTTAAGTCAATAATAAGGGAGATAGTTATATTTTAACCTTAAAAGTTTTCCCGCCATAACTCTTTAAATAGTTATCCAATCAAAAAATTGTATTTAAATAAAAGATGTGTCTTTTAATTTAAAACAATATTTTTCTTACATTTTTTCTGTAAAGTCAATAATAAGGCAGGTAGTTAAATTTTAACCTTAAAAGTTTTCCCGCCATAACTCTTTAAATATTTATCCAATCAAAAAATTGTATTTTAATAAGAGATTTGCCTTTTAATTTTAAACAATATTCGTTTTACATTTTTTTCTGTAAAGTCAATAATAAGGGAGATAGTTAAATTTTAACCTTAAAAGTTTTCCCGCCATAACTCTTTAAATATTTATCCAATCAAAAAATTGTAATTAAATAAAAGATTTGCCTTTTAATTTCAAACAATATTTTTTTTACATTTTTTTCTGTAAAGTCAAAAATAAGGGAGATAGTTAAATTTTAACCTAAAAAGTTTTCCGGCCATAACTCTTTAAATATTTATCCAATCAAAAATTTGTATTTTAATGAAAGAATTTTCTTTTAATTTCAAACAATATTTGTCTTACTTTTTTTTCTGTAAAGTCAATATTAATGGAGATAATTAAATTTTAACTTTAAAAGTTTTCCCTCCATAACTCTTTAAATATTTATCCAATCAAAAAATTGTATTTTAATAAAAGATTTGTCTTTTAATTTTCAACAATACTTATTTTACCTTTTTTTCTGTTAAGTCAATTATAAGGGAGATAGTTAAATTTTAACCTTAAAAGTTTTCCCGCCATAACTCTTTAAATATTTATCCAATCAAAAAATTGTATTGAAATAAAAGATTTGTCTTTAAATTTCAAACAATATTCTTTTAACAGTTTGTTCTGTAAAACCAATAATAAGGGAGATAGTTTAATTTTAACCTTAAAAGTTTTCCCGCCATAACTCTTTAAATATTTATCCAATCAACAAATTGTAATTAAATAAAAGATTTGCGTTTTAATTTCAAACAATATTTTTTTTACATTTTTTTCTGTTAAGTCAATATCAATGGAGATAATTAAATTTTAACCTTAAAAGTTTTCACTCCATAACTCTTTAAATATTTATCCAATCAAAAAATTGTATTTTAATAAAAGATTTGTCTTTTAATTTGCAACAATACTTATTTTACCTTTTTTTCTGTTAAGTCAATAATAAGGGAGATAGTTAAATTTTAACCTTAAAAGTTTTCCCGCTATAACTCTTTAATAATTTATCCAATCAAAAAAGTGTATTTAAATAAAAGATGTGTCTTTTAATTTAAAACAATATTTTTCTTACATTTTTTCTGTAAAGTCAAAAATAAGGGAGATAGTTATATTTTAACCTTAAAAGTTTTCCCGCCATAACTCTTTAAATATTTATCCAATCAAAAATTTGTAGTTAAATAAAAGATGTGTCTTTTAATTTAAAACAATATTTTTCTTACATTTTTTCTGTAAAGTCAATAATAAGGCAGATAGATAAATTTTAACCTTAAAAGTTTTCCCGCCATAACTCTTTAAATATTTATCCAATCAAAAAATTGTATTTAAATGAAAGAATTTTCTTTTAATTTCAAACAATATTAGTCTTACATTTTTTTCTGTAAAGTCAATATCAATGCAGATAATTAAATTTTAATCTTTAAAGTTTTCCCTCCATAACTCTTTAAATATTTATCCAATCAAAAAATTGTGTTTTAATAAAAGATTTGTCTTTTAATTTTCAACAATACTTATTTTACCTTTTTTTCTGTTAAGTCAATAATAAGGGAGATAGTTAAATTTTAACCTTAAAAGTTTTCCCGCCATAACTCTTTAAATATTTATCCAATCAACAAATTGTAATTAAATAAAAGATTTGCGTTTTAATTTCAAACAATATTTTTTTTACATTTTTTTCTGTTAAGTCAATATCAATGGAGATAATTAAATTTTAACCTTAAAAGTTTTCACTCCATAACTCTTTAAATATTTATCCAATCAAAAAATTGTATTTTAATAAAAGATTTGTCTTTTAATTTGCAACAATACTTATTTTACCTTTTTTTCTGTTAAGTCAATAATAAGGGAGATAGTTATATTTTTACCTTAAAAGTTTTCCCGCCATAACTCTTTAAATAGTTATCCAATCAAAAAATTGTATTTAAATAAAAGATGTGTCTTTTAATTTAAAACAATATTTTTCTTACATTTTTTCTGTAAAGTCAATAATAAGGCAGATAGTTAAATTTTAACCTTAAAAGTTTTCCCGCCATAACTCTTTAAATATTTATCCAATCTAAAAATTGTATTTTAATAAAAGATTTGCCTATTAATTTCAAACAATATTCGTCTTACATTTTTTTCTGTAAAGTCAATAATAAGGGAGATAGTTAAATTTTAACCTAAAAAGTTTTCCCGCCATAACTCTTTAAATATTTATCCAATCAAAAAGGTGTAATTAAATAAAAGATTTGTCGATTAATTTCAAACAATATTTGTCTTACATTTTTTTCTGTAAGGTCAATAATAAGGGAGATAGTTGTTAAATTTTAACCTTAAAAGTTTTCCCGACATAACTCTTTAAATATTTATCCAATCAAAAAATTGTATTTAAGAAAAAGATTTGTCTTTTAATTTCAAACAATATTCGTTTGAGATTTTGTTGTGTAAATTCAATAATAAGGGAGATAGTAAAATTTTAACCTTAAAAGTTTTCCCGCTATAACTCTATAAATATTTATCCAATCAAATTTTTTTATTAAAATGAAAGAATTTTCTTTTAATTTCAAACAATATTTGTCTTACTTTTTTTTCTGTAAAGTCAATATCAATGGAGATAATTAAATTTTAACCTTAAAAGTTTTCCCTCCATAACTCTTTAAATATTTATCCAATCAAAAAATTGTATTTTAATAAAAGATTTGCCTTTTAATTTTCAACAATACTTATTTTACCTTTTTTTCTGTTAAGTCAATAATAAGGGAGATAGTTAAATTTTAACCTTAAAAGTTTTCCCGCCATAACTCTTTAAATATTTATCCAATCAAAAAATTGTATTTAAGAAAAAGATTTATCTTTTAACTTTAAACAATATTCGTTTGAGATTTTGTTGTGTAAAGTCAATAATAAGGGAGATAGTTAAATTTTAACCTTAAAAGTTTTCCCGCCATAACTCTTTAAATATTTATCCAATCAAAAAATTGTATTTAAGAAAAAGATTTGTCTTTTAATTTTAAACAATATTCGTTTGAGATTTTGTTGTGTAAAGTCAATAATAAGGCAGATAGTTAAATATTAACCTTAAAAGTTTTCCCGCCATAACTCTCTAAATATTTATCCAATCAAAAAATTGTATTTTAATAAAAGATTTGTCTTTTAATTTGCAACAATACTTATTTTACCTTTTTTTCTGTTAAGTCAATAATAAGGGAGATAGTTATATTTTAACCTTAAAAGTTTTCCCGCCATAACTCTTTAAATAGTTATCCAATCAAAAAATTGTATTTAAATAAAAGATGTGTCTTTTAATTTAAAACAATATTTTTCTTACATTTTTTCTGTAAAGTCAATAATAAGGCAGGTAGTTAAATTTTAACCTTAAAAGTTTTCCCGCCATAACTCTTTAAATATTTATCCAATCAAAAAATTGTATTTTAATAAGAGATTTGCCTTTTAATTTCAAACAATATTCGTTTTACATTTTTTTCTGTAAAGTCAATAATAAGGGAGATAGTTAAATTTTAACCTTAAAAGTTTTCCCGCCATAACTCTTTAAATATTTATCCAATCAAAAAATTGTAATTAAATAAAAGATTTGCCTTTTAATTTCAAACAATATTTTTTTTACATTTTTTTCTGTAAAGTCAAAAATAAGGGAGATAGTTAAATTTTAACCTAAAAAGTTTTCGGCCATAACTCTTTATATATTTATCCAATCAAAAAATTGTATTTTATAAAAGATTTGTCTTTTAATTTGCAACAATACTTATTTTACCTTTTTTTCTGTTAAGTCAATAATAAGGGAGATAGTTAAATTTTAACCTTAAAAGTTTTCCCGCTATAACTCTTTAATAATTTATCCAATCAAAAAAGTGTATTTAAATAAAAGATGTGTCTTTTAATTTAAAACAATATTTTTCTTACATTTTTTCTGTAAAGTCAAAAATAAGGGAGATAGTTATATTTTAACCTTAAAAGTTTTCCCGCCATAACTCTTTAAATATTTATCCAATCAAAAATTTGTAGTTAAATAAAAGATGTGTCTTTTAATTTAAAACAATATTTTTCTTACATTTTTTCTGTAAAGTCAATAATAAGGCAGATAGATAAATTTTAACCTTAAAAGTTTTCCCGCCATAACTCTTTAAATATTTATCCAATCAAAAAATTGTATTTAAATGAAAGAATTTTCTTTTAATTTCAAACAATATTAGTCTTACATTTTTTTCTGTAAAGTCAATATCAATGCAGATAATTAAATTTTAATCTTTAAAGTTTTCCCTCCATAACTCTTTAAATATTTATCCAATCAAAAAATTGTGTTTTAATAAAAGATTTGTCTTTTAATTTTCAACAATACTTATTTTACCTTTTTTTCTGTTAAGTCAATAATAAGGGAGATAGTTAAATTTTAACCTTAAAAGTTTTCCCGCCATAACTCTTTAAATATTTATCCAATCAACAAATTGTAATTAAATAAAAGATTTGCGTTTTAATTTCAAACAATATTTTTTTTACATTTTTTTCTGTTAAGTCAATATCAATGGAGATAATTAAATTTTAACCTTAAAAGTTTTCACTCCATAACTCTTTAAATATTTATCCAATCAAAAAATTGTATTTTAATAAAAGATTTGTCTTTTAATTTGCAACAATACTTATTTTACCTTTTTTTCTGTTAAGTCAATAATAAGGGAGATAGTTATATTTTTACCTTAAAAGTTTTCCCGCCATAACTCTTTAAATAGTTATCCAATCAAAAAATTGTATTTAAATAAAAGATGTGTCTTTTAATTTAAAACAATATTTTTCTTACATTTTTTCTGTAAAGTCAATAATAAGGCAGATAGTTAAATTTTAACCTTAAAAGTTTTCCCGCCATAACTCTTTAAATATTTATCCAATCTAAAAATTGTATTTTAATAAAAGATTTGCCTATTAATTTCAAACAATATTCGTCTTACATTTTTTTCTGTAAAGTCAATAATAAGGGAGATAGTTAAATTTTAACCTAAAAAGTTTTCCCGCCATAACTCTTTAAATATTTATCCAATCAAAAAGGTGTAATTAAATAAAAGATTTGTCGATTAATTTCAAACAATATTTGTCTTACATTTTTTTCTGTAAGGTCAATAATAAGGGAGATAGTTGTTAAATTTTAACCTTAAAAGTTTTCCCGACATAACTCTTTAAATATTTATCCAATCAAAAAATTGTATTTAAGAAAAAGATTTGTCTTTTAATTTCAAACAATATTCGTTTGAGATTTTGTTGTGTAAATTCAATAATAAGGGAGATAGTAAAATTTTAACCTTAAAAGTTTTCCCGCTATAACTCTATAAATATTTATCCAATCAAATTTTTTTATTAAAATGAAAGAATTTTCTTTTAATTTCAAACAATATTTGTCTTACTTTTTTTTCTGTAAAGTCAATATCAATGGAGATAATTAAATTTTAACCTTAAAAGTTTTCCCTCCATAACTCTTTAAATATTTATCCAATCAAAAAATTGTATTTTAATAAAAGATTTGCCTTTTAATTTTCAACAATACTTATTTTACCTTTTTTTCTGTTAAGTCAATAATAAGGGAGATAGTTAAATTTTAACCTTAAAAGTTTTCCCGCCATAACTCTTTAAATATTTATCCAATCAAAAAATTGTATTTAAGAAAAAGATTTATCTTTTAACTTTAAACAATATTCGTTTGAGATTTTGTTGTGTAAAGTCAATAATAAGGGAGATAGTTAAATTTTAACCTTAAAAGTTTTCCCGCCATAACTCTTTAAATATTTATCCAATCAAAAAATTGTATTTAAGAAAAAGATTTGTCTTTTAATTTTAAACAATATTCGTTTGAGATTTTGTTGTGTAAAGTCAATAATAAGGCAGATAGTTAAATTTTAACCTTAAAAGTTTTCCCGCCATAACTCTCTAAATATTTATCCAATCAAAAAATTGTATTTTAATAAAAGATTTGTCTTTTAATTTGCAACAATACTTATTTTACCTTTTTTTCTGTTAAGTCAATAATAAGGGAGATAGTTATATTTTAACCTTAAAAGTTTTCCCGCCATAACTCTTTAAATAGTTATCCAATCAAAAAATTGTATTTAAATAAAAGATGTGTCTTTTAATTTAAAACAATATTTTTCTTACATTTTTTCTGTAAAGTCAATAATAAGGCAGGTAGTTAAATTTTAACCTTAAAAGTTTTCCCGCCATAACTCTTTAAATATTTATCCAATCAAAAAATTGTATTTTAATAAGAGATTTGCCTTTTAATTTCAAACAATATTCGTTTTACATTTTTTTCTGTAAAGTCAATAATAAGGGAGATAGTTAAATTTTAACCTTAAAAGTTTTCCCGCCATAACTCTTTAAATATTTATCCAATCAAAAAATTGTAATTAAATAAAAGATTTGCCTTTTAATTTCAAACAATATTTTTTTTACATTTTTTTCTGTAAAGTCAAAAATAAGGGAGATAGTTAAATTTTAACCTAAAAAGTTTTCCGGCCATAACTCTTTAAATATTTATCCAATCAAAAATTTGTATTTAAATGAAAGAATTTTCTTTTAATTTCAAACAATATTTGTCTTACTTTTTTTTCTGTAAAGTCAATATTAATGGAGATAATTAAATTTTAACTTTAAAAGTTTTCCCTCCATAACTCTTTAAATATTTATCCAATCAAAAAATTGTATTTAAATAAAAGATGTGTCTTTTAATTTTAAACAATATTTTTCTTACATTTTTTCTGTAAAGTCAATAATAAGGCAGATAGTTAAATTTTAACCTTAAAAGTTTTCCCGCCATAACTCTTTAAATATTTATCCAATCAAAAAATTGTAATTAAATAAAAGATTTGCCTTTTAATTTCAAACAATATTTTTTTTTACATTTTTTTCTGTAAAGTCAAAAATAAGGGAGATAGTTAAATTTTAACCTAAAAAGTTTTCCGGCCATAACTCTTTAAATATTTATCCAATCAAAAATTTGTATTTTAATGAAAGAATTTTCTTTTAATTTCAAACAATATTTGTCTTACTTTTTTTTCTGTAAAGTCAATATTAATGGAGATAATTAAATTTTAACTTTAAAAGTTTTCCCTCCATAACTCTTTAAATATTTATCCAATCAAAAAATTGTATTTTAATAAAAGATTTGTCTTTTAATTTTCAACAATACTTATTTTACCTTTTTTTCTGTTAAGTCAATAATAAGGGAGATAGTTAAATTTTAACCTTAAAAGTTTTCCCGCCATAACTCTTTAAATATTTATCCAATCAAAAAATTGTACTTAAATGAAAGAATATTCTTCTAATTTTAAACAATATTTGTCTTACATTTTTTTCTGTAAAGTTAATATCAATGGAGATAATTAAATTTTAACCTTAAAAGTTTTCCCTACATAACTCTTTATATATTTATCCAATCAAAAAATTGTATTTTAATAAGAGATTTGCCTTTTAATTTCAAACAATATTCGTTTTACATTTTTTTCTGTAAAGTCAATAATAAGGGAGATAGTTAAATTTTAACCTTAAAAGTTTTCCCGCCATAACTCTTTAAATATTTATCCAATCAAAAAATTGTATTTTAATAAAAGATTTGTCTTTAAATTTCAAACAATATTCTTTTTACAGTTTGTTCTGTAAAACCAATAATAAGGGAGATAGTTTAATTTTAACCTTAAAAGTTTTCCCGCCATACCTCTTTAAATATTTATCCAATCAAAAAATTGTATTAAAATGAAAGAATTTTCTTTTAATTTCAAACAATATTTGTCTTACATTTTTTTCTGTAAAGTCAATATCAATGGAGATAATTAAATTTTAACCTTAAAAGTTTTCCCTCCATAACTCTTTAAATATTTATCCAATCAAAAAATTGTATTTAAATAAAAGATTTGTCTTTTAATTTTCAACAATACTTATGTTACCTTTTTTTCTGTTAAGTCAATAATAAGGGAGATAGTTAAATTTTAACCTTAAAAGTTTTCCCGCCATAACTCTTTAAATATTTATCCAATCAAAAAATTGTACTTAAATGAAAGAATATTCTTCTAATTTCAAACAATATTTGTCTTACATTTTTTTCTGTAAAGTTAATATCAATGGAGATAATTAAATTTTAACCTTAAAAGTTTTCCCTACATAACTCTTTATATATTTATCCAATCAAAAAATTGTATTTTATAAAAGATTTGTCTTTTAATTTGCAACAATACTTATTTTACCTTTTTTTCTGTTAAGTCAATAATAAGGGAGATAGTTAAATTTTAACCTTAAAAGTTTTCCCGCTATAACTCTTTAATAATTTATCCAATCAAAAAAGTGTATTTAAATAAAAGATGTGTCTTTTAATTTAAAACAATATTTTTCTTACATTTTTTCTGTAAAGTCAAAAATAAGGGAGATAGTTATATTTTAACCTTAAAAGTTTTCCCGCCATAACTCTTTAAATATTTATCCAATCAAAAATTTGTAGTTAAATAAAAGATGTGTCTTTTAATTTAAAACAATATTTTTCTTACATTTTTTCTGTAAAGTCAATAATAAGGCAGATAGATAAATTTTAACCTTAAAAGTTTTCCCGCCATAACTCTTTAAATATTTATCCAATCAAAAAATTGTATTTAAATGAAAGAATTTTCTTTTAATTTCAAACAATATTAGTCTTACATTTTTTTCTGTAAAGTCAATATCAATGCAGATAATTAAATTTTAATCTTTAAAGTTTTCCCTCCATAACTCTTTAAATATTTATCCAATCAAAAAATTGTATTTTAATAAAAGATTTGTCTTTTAATTTTCAACAATACTTATTTTACCTTTTTTTCTGTTAAGTCAATAATAAGGGAGATAGTTAAATTTTAACCTTAAAAGTTTTCCCGCCATAACTCTTTAAATATTTATCCAATCAACAAATTGTAATTAAATAAAAGATTTGCGTTTTAATTTCAAACAATATTTTTTTTACATTTTTTTCTGTTAAGTCAATATCAATGGAGATAATTAAATTTTAACCTTAAAAGTTTTCACTCCATAACTCTTTAAATATTTATCCAATCAAAAAATTGTATTTTAATAAAAGATTTGTCTTTTAATTTGCAACAATACTTATTTTACCTTTTTTTCTGTTAAGTCAATAATAAGGGAGATAGTTATATTTTTACCTTAAAAGTTTTCCCGCCATAACTCTTTAAATAGTTATCCAATCAAAAAATTGTATTTAAATAAAAGATGTGTCTTTTAATTTAAAACAATATTTTTCTTACATTTTTTCTGTAAAGTCAATAATAAGGCAGATAGTTAAATTTTAACCTTAAAAGTTTTCCCGCCATAACTCTTTAAATATTTATCCAATCTAAAAATTGTATTTTAATAAAAGATTTGCCTATTAATTTCAAACAATATTCGTCTTACATTTTTTTCTGTAAAGTCAATAATAAGGGAGATAGTTAAATTTTAACCTAAAAAGTTTTCCCGCCATAACTCTTTAAATATTTATCCAATCAAAAAGGTGTAATTAAATAAAAGATTTGTCGATTAATTTCAAACAATATTTGTCTTACATTTTTTTCTGTAAGGTCAATAATAAGGGAGATAGTTGTTAAATTTTAACCTTAAAAGTTTTCCCGACATAACTCTTTAAATATTTATCCAATCAAAAAATTGTATATAAGAAAAAGATTTGTCTTTTAATTTCAAACAATATTCGTTTGAGATTTTGTTGTGTAAATTCAATAATAAGGGAGATAGTAAAATTTTAACCTTAAAAGTTTTCCCGCTATAACTCTATAAATATTTATCCAATCAAATTTTTTTATTAAAATGAAAGAATTTTCTTTTAATTTCAAACAATATTTGTCTTACTTTTTTTTCTGTAAAGTCAATATCAATGGAGATAATTAAATTTTAACCTTAAAAGTTTTCCCTCCATAACTCTTTAAATATTTATCCAATCAAAAAATTGTATTTTAATAAAAGATTTGTCTTTTAATTTTCAACAATACTTATTTTACCTTTTTTTCTGTTAAGTCAATAATAAGGGAGATAGTTAAATTTTAACCTTAAAAGTTTTCCCGCCATAACTCTTTAAATATTTATCCAATCAAAAAATTGTATTTAAGAAAAAGATTTATCTTTTAACTTTAAACAATATTCGTTTGAGATTTTGTTGTGTAAAGTCAATAATAAGGGAGATAGTTAAATTTTAACCTTAAAAGTTTTCCCGCCATAACTCTTTAAATATTTATCCAATCAAAAAATTGTATTTAAGAAAAAGATTTGTCTTTTAATTTTAAACAATATTCGTTTGAGATTTTGTTGTGTAAAGTCAATAATAAGGCAGATAGTTAAATTTTAACCTTAAAAGTTTTCCCGCCATAACTCTCTAAATATTTATCCAATCAAAAAATTGTATTTTAATAAAAGATTTGTCTTTTAATTTGCAACAATACTTATTTTACCTTTTTTTCTGTTAAGTCAATAATAAGGGAGATAGTTATATTTTAACCTTAAAAGTTTTCCCGCCATAACTCTTTAAATAGTTATCCAATCAAAAAATTGTATTTAAATAAAAGATGTGTCTTTTAATTTAAAACAATATTTTTCTTACATTTTTTCTGTAAAGTCAATAATAAGGCAGGTAGTTAAATTTTAACCTTAAAAGTTTTCCCGCCATAACTCTAAATATTTATCCAATCAAAAAATTGTATTTTAATAAGAGATTTGCCTTTTAATTTCAAACAATATTCGTTTTACATTTTTTTCTGTAAAGTCAATAATAAAGGAGATAGTTAAATTTTAACCTTAAAAGTTTTCCCGCCATAACTCTTTAAATATTTATCCAATCAAAAAATTGTAATTAAATAAAAGATTTGCCTTTTAATTTCAAACAATATTTTTTTTACATTTTTTTCTGTAAAGTCAAAAATAAGGGAGATAGTTAAATTTTAACCTAAAAAGTTTTCCGGCCATAACTCTTTAAATATTTATCCAATCAAAAATTTGTATTTAAATGAAAGAATTTTCTTTTAATTTCAAACAATATTTGTCTTACTTTTTTTTCTGTAAAGTCAATATTAATGGAGATAATTAAATTTTAACTTTAAAAGTTTTCCCTCCATAACTCTTTAAATATTTATCCAATCAAAAAATTGTATTTAAATAAAAGATGTGTCTTTTAATTTTAAACAATATTTTTCTTACATTTTTTCTGTAAAGTCAATAATAAGGCAGATAGTTAAATTTTAACCTTAAAAGTTTTCCCGCCATAACTCTTTAAATATTTATCCAATCAAAAAATTGTAATTAAATAAAAGATTTGCCTTTTAATTTCAAACAATATTTTTTTTTACATTTTTTTCTGTAAAGTCAAAAATAAGGGAGATAGTTAAATTTTAACCTAAAAAGTTTTCCGGCCATAACTCTTTAAATATTTATCCAATCAAAAATTTGTATTTTAATGAAAGAATTTTCTTTTAATTTCAAACAATATTTGTCTTACTTTTTTTTCTGTAAAGTCAATATTAATGGAGATAATTAAATTTTAACTTTAAAAGTTTTCCCTCCATAACTCTTTAAATATTTATCCAATCAAAAAATTGTATTTTAATAAAAGATTTGTCTTTTAATTTTCAACAATACTTATTTTACCTTTTTTTCTGTTAAGTCAATTATAAGGGAGATAGTTAAATTTTAACCTTAAAAGTTTTCCCGCCATAACTCTTTAAATATTTATCCAATCAAAAAATTGTATTGAAATAAAAGATTTGTCTTTAAATTTCAAACAATATTCTTTTAACAGTTTGTTCTGTAAAACCAATAATAAGGGAGATAGTTTAATTTTAACCTTAAAAGTTTTCCCGCCATACCTCTTTAAATAATTATCCAATCAAAAAATTGTATTAAAATGAAAGAATTTTCTTTTAATTTCAAACAATATTTGTCTTACATTTTTTTCTGTAAAGTCAATATCAATGGAGATAATTAAACTTTAACCTTAAAAGTTTTCCCTCCATAACTCTTTAAATATTTATCCAATCAAAAAATTGTATTTTAATAAAAGATTTGTCTTTTAATTTTCAACAATACTTATTTTACCTTTTTTTCTGTTAAGTCAATAATAAGGGAGATAGTTAAATTTTAACCTTAAAAGTTTTCCCGCCATAACTCTTTAAATATTTATCCAATCAAAAAATTGTACTTAAATGAAAGAATATTCTTCTAATTTTAAACAATATTTGTCTTACATTTTTTTCTGTAAAGTTAATATCAATGGAGATAATTAAATTTTAACCTTAAAAGTTTTCCCTACATAACTCTTTATATATTTATCCAATCAAAAAATTGTATTTTAAAAAAGATTTGTCTTTTAATTTGCAACAATACTTATTTTACCTTTTTTTCTGTTAAGTCAATAATAAGGGAGATAGTTAAATTTTAACCTTAAAAGTTTTCCCGAAATAACTCTTTTAATATTTATCCAATCAAAAAATTGTGATTTAATAAAAGATTTGCCTTTTAATTTCAAACAATATTTTTTTTACATTTTTTTCTGTAAAGTCAAAAATAAGGGAGATAGTTATATTTTAACCTTAAAAGTTTTCCCGCTATAACTCTTTAAATATTTATCCAATCAAAAAAGTGTATTTAAATAAGAGATGTGCCTTTTAATTTAAAACAATATTTTTCTTACATTTTTTCTGTAAAGTCAAAAATAAGGGAGATAGTTAAATTTTAACCTTAAAAGTTTTCCCGCCATAACTCTTTAAATATTTATCCAATCAAAAAATTGTATTTTAATAAAAGATTTGCCTATTAATTTCAAACAATATTCGTTTTACATTTTTTTCTGTAAAGTCAATAATAAGGGAGATAGTTAAATTTTAACCTAAAAAGTTTTCCCGCCATAACTCTTTAAATATTTATCCAATCAAAAAGGTGTAATTAAATAAAAGATTTGTCGATTAATTTCAAACAATATTTGTCTTACATTTATTTCTGTAAGGTCAATAATAAGGGAGATATTTGTTAAATTTTAACCTTAAAAGTTTTCCCGCCATAACTCTTTAAATATTTATCCAATCAAAAAATTGTATTTAAGAAAAAGATTTGTCTTTTAATTTCAAACAATATTCGTATGAGATTTTGTTGTGTAAATTCAATAATAAGGGAGATAGTTAAATTTTAACCTTAAAAGTTTTCCCGCCATAACTCTTTAAATATTTATCCAATCAACAAATTGTATTTAAATAAAAGATGTGTCTTTTAATTTAAAACAATATTTTTCTTACATTTTTTCTGTAAAGTCAATAATAAGGCAGATAGTTAAATTTTAACCTTAAAAGTTTTCCCGCCATAACTCTTTAAATATTTATCCAATCAAAAAATTGTAATTAAATAAAAGATTTGCCTTTTAATTTCAAACAATATTTTTTTTACATTTTTTTCTGTAAAGTCAAAAATAAGGGAGATAGTTAAATTTTAACCTAAAAAGTTTTCGGCCATAACTCTTTATATATTTATCCAATCAAAAAATTGTATTTTATAAAAGATTTGTCTTTTAATTTGCAACAATACTTATTTTACCTTTTTTTCTGTTAAGTCAATAATAAGGGAGATAGTTAAATTTTAACCTTAAAAGTTTTCCCGCTATAACTCTTTAATAATTTATCCAATCAAAAAAGTGTATTTAAATAAAAGATGTGTCTTTTAATTTAAAACAATATTTTTCTTACATTTTTTCTGTAAAGTCAAAAATAAGGGAGATAGTTATATTTTAACCTTAAAAGTTTTCCCGCCATAACTCTTTAAATATTTATCCAATCAAAAATTTGTAGTTAAATAAAAGATGTGTCTTTTAATTTAAAACAATATTTTTCTTACATTTTTTCTGTAAAGTCAATAATAAGGCAGATAGATAAATTTTAACCTTAAAAGTTTTCCCGCCATAACTCTTTAAATATTTATCCAATCAAAAAATTGTATTTAAATGAAAGAATTTTCTTTTAATTTCAAACAATATTAGTCTTACATTTTTTTCTGTAAAGTCAATATCAATGCAGATAATTAAATTTTAATCTTTAAAGTTTTCCCTCCATAACTCTTTAAATATTTATCCAATCAAAAAATTGTGTTTTAATAAAAGATTTGTCTTTTAATTTTCAACAATACTTATTTTACCTTTTTTTCTGTTAAGTCAATAATAAGGGAGATAGTTAAATTTTAACCTTAAAAGTTTTCCCGCCATAACTCTTTAAATATTTATCCAATCAACAAATTGTAATTAAATAAAAGATTTGCGTTTTAATTTCAAACAATATTTTTTTTACATTTTTTTCTGTTAAGTCAATATCAATGGAGATAATTAAATTTTAACCTTAAAAGTTTTCACTCCATAACTCTTTAAATATTTATCCAATCAAAAAATTGTATTTTAATAAAAGATTTGTCTTTTAATTTGCAACAATACTTATTTTACCTTTTTTTCTGTTAAGTCAATAATAAGGGAGATAGTTATATTTTTACCTTAAAAGTTTTCCCGCCATAACTCTTTAAATAGTTATCCAATCAAAAAATTGTATTTAAATAAAAGATGTGTCTTTTAATTTAAAACAATATTTTTCTTACATTTTTTCTGTAAAGTCAATAATAAGGCAGATAGTTAAATTTTAACCTTAAAAGTTTTCCCGCCATAACTCTTTAAATATTTATCCAATCTAAAAATTGTATTTTAATAAAAGATTTGCCTATTAATTTCAAACAATATTCGTCTTACATTTTTTTCTGTAAAGTCAATAATAAGGGAGATAGTTAAATTTTAACCTAAAAAGTTTTCCCGCCATAACTCTTTAAATATTTATCCAATCAAAAAGGTGTAATTAAATAAAAGATTTGTCGATTAATTTCAAACAATATTTGTCTTACATTTTTTTCTGTAAGGTCAATAATAAGGGAGATAGTTGTTAAATTTTAACCTTAAAAGTTTTCCCGACATAACTCTTTAAATATTTATCCAATCAAAAAATTGTATTTAAGAAAAAGATTTGTCTTTTAATTTCAAACAATATTCGTTTGAGATTTTGTTGTGTAAATTCAATAATAAGGGAGATAGTAAAATTTTAACCTTAAAAGTTTTCCCGCTATAACTCTATAAATATTTATCCAATCAAATTTTTTTATTAAAATGAAAGAATTTTCTTTTAATTTCAAACAATATTTGTCTTACTTTTTTTTCTGTAAAGTCAATATCAATGGAGATAATTAAATTTTAACCTTAAAAGTTTTCCCTCCATAACTCTTTAAATATTTATCCAATCAAAAAATTGTATTTTAATAAAAGATTTGCCTTTTAATTTTCAACAATACTTATTTTACCTTTTTTTCTGTTAAGTCAATAATAAGGGAGATAGTTAAATTTTAACCTTAAAAGTTTTCCCGCCATAACTCTTTAAATATTTATCCAATCAAAAAATTGTATTTAAGAAAAAGATTTATCTTTTAACTTTAAACAATATTCGTTTGAGATTTTGTTGTGTAAAGTCAATAATAAGGGAGATAGTTAAATTTTAACCTTAAAAGTTTTCCCGCCATAACTCTTTAAATATTTATCCAATCAAAAAATTGTATTTAAGAAAAAGATTTGTCTTTTAATTTTAAACAATATTCGTTTGAGATTTTGTTGTGTAAAGTCAATAATAAGGCAGATAGTTAAATTTTAACCTTAAAAGTTTTCCCGCCATAACTCTCTAAATATTTATCCAATCAAAAAATTGTATTTTAATAAAAGATTTGTCTTTTAATTTGCAACAATACTTATTTTACCTTTTTTTCTGTTAAGTCAATAATAAGGGAGATAGTTATATTTTAACCTTAAAAGTTTTCCCGCCATAACTCTTTAAATAGTTATCCAATCAAAAAATTGTATTTAAATAAAAGATGTGTCTTTTAATTTAAAACAATATTTTTCTTACATTTTTTCTGTAAAGTCAATAATAAGGCAGGTAGTTAAATTTTAACCTTAAAAGTTTTCCCGCCATAACTCTTTAAATATTTATCCAATCAAAAAATTGTATTTTAATAAGAGATTTGCCTTTTAATTTCAAACAATATTCGTTTTACATTTTTTTCTGTAAAGTCAATAATAAGGGAGATAGTTAAATTTTAACCTTAAAAGTTTTCCCGCCATAACTCTTTAAATATTTATCCAATCAAAAAATTGTAATTAAATAAAAGATTTGCCTTTTAATTTCAAACAATATTTTTTTTACATTTTTTTCTGTAAAGTCAAAAATAAGGGAGATAGTTAAATTTTAACCTAAAAAGTTTTCCGGCCATAACTCTTTAAATATTTATCCAATCAAAAATTTGTATTTAAATGAAAGAATTTTCTTTTAATTTCAAACAATATTTGTCTTACTTTTTTTTCTGTAAAGTCAATATTAATGGAGATAATTAAATTTTAACTTTAAAAGTTTTCCCTCCATAACTCTTTAAATATTTATCCAATCAAAAAATTGTATTTAAATAAAAGATGTGTCTTTTAATTTTAAACAATATTTTTCTTACATTTTTTCTGTAAAGTCAATAATAAGGCAGATAGTTAAATTTTAACCTTAAAAGTTTTCCCGCCATAACTCTTTAAATATTTATCCAATCAAAAAATTGTAATTAAATAAAAGATTTGCCTTTTAATTTCAAACAATATTTTTTTTTACATTTTTTTCTGTAAAGTCAAAAATAAGGGAGATAGTTAAATTTTAACCTAAAAAGTTTTCCGGCCATAACTCTTTAAATATTTATCCAATCAAAAATTTGTATTTTAATGAAAGAATTTTCTTTTAATTTCAAACAATATTTGTCTTACTTTTTTTTCTGTAAAGTCAATATTAATGGAGATAATTAAATTTTAACTTTAAAAGTTTTCCCTCCATAACTCTTTAAATATTTATCCAATCAAAAAATTGTATTTTAATAAAAGATTTGTCTTTTAATTTTCAACAATACTTATTTTACCTTTTTTTCTGTTAAGTCAATTATAAGGGAGATAGTTAAATTTTAACCTTAAAAGTTTTCCCGCCATAACTCTTTAAATATTTATCCAATCAAAAAACTGTATTGAAATAAAAGATTTGTCTTTAAATTTCAAACAATATTCTTTTAACAGTTTGTTCTGTAAAACCAATAATAAGGGAGATAGTTTCATTTTAACCTTAAAAGTTTTCCCGCCATACCTCTTTAAATAATTATCCAATCAAAAAATTGTATTAAAATGAAAGAATTTTCTTTTAATTTCAAACAATATTTGTCTTACATTTTTTTCTGTAAAGTCAATATCAATGGAGATAATTAAACTTTAACCTTAAAAGTTTTCCCTCCATAACTCTTTAAATATTTATCCAATCAAAAAATTGTATTTTAATAAAAGATTTGTCTTTTAATTTTCAACAATACTTATTTTACCTTTTTTTCTGTTAAGTCAATAATAAGGGAGATAGTTAAATTTTAACCTTAAAAGTTTTCCCGCCATAACTCTTTAAATATTTATCCAATCAAAAAATTGTACTTAAATGAAAGAATATTCTTCTAATTTTAAACAATATTTGTCTTACATTTTTTTCTGTAAAGTTAATATCAATGGAGATAATTAAATTTTAACCTTAAAAGTTTTCCCTACATAACTCTTTATATATTTATCCAATCAAAAAATTGTATTTTAAAAAAGATTTGTCTTTTAATTTGCAACAATACTTATTTTACCTTTTTTTCTGTTAAGTCAATAATAAGGGAGATAGTTAAATTTTAACCTTAAAAGTTTTCCCGAAATAACTCTTTTAATATTTATCCAATCAAAAAATTGTGATTTAATAAAAGATTTGCCTTTTAATTTCAAACAATATTTTTTTTACATTTTTTTCTGTAAAGTCAAAAATAAGGGAGATAGTTATATTTTAACCTTAAAAGTTTTCCCGCTATAACTCTTTAAATATTTATCCAATCAAAAAAGTGTATTTAAATAAGAGATGTGCCTTTTAATTTAAAACAATATTTTTCTTACATTTTTTCTGTAAAGTCAAAAATAAGGGAGATAGTTAAATTTTAACCTTAAAAGTTTTCCCGCCATAACTCTTTAAATATTTATCCAATCAAAAAATTGTATTTAAATGAAAGAATTTTCTTTTAATTTCAAACAATATTAGTCTTACATTTTTTTCTGTAAAGTCAATATCAATGCAGATAATTAAATTTTAATCTTTAAAAATTTCCCTCCATAACTCTTTAAATATTTATCCAATCAAAAAATTGTATTTTAATAAAAGATTTGTCTTTTAATTTTCAACAATACTTATTTTACCTTTTTTTCTGTTAAGTCAATAATAAGGGAGATAGTTAAATTTTAACCTTAAAAGTTTTCCCGCCATAACTCTTTAAATATTTATCCAATCAACAAATTGTAATTAAATAAAAGATTTGCGTTTTAATTTCAAACAATATTTTTTTTACATTTTTTTCTGTTAAGTCAATATCAATGGAGATAATTAAATTTTAACCTTAAAAGTTTTCACTCCATAACTCTTTATATATTTATCCAATCAAAAAATTGTATTTTAATAAAAGATTTGTCTTTTAATTTGCAACAATACTTATTTTACCTTTTTTTCTGTTAAGTCAATAATAAGGGAGATAGTTATATTTTTACCTTAAAAGTTTTCCCGCCATAACTCTTTAAATAGTTATCCAATCAAAAAATTGTATTTAAATAAAAGATGTGTCTTTTAATTTAAAACAATATTTTTCTTACATTTTTTCTGTAAAGTCAATAATAAGGCAGATAGTTAAATTTTAACCTTAAAAGTTTTCCCGCCATAACTCTTTAAATATTTATCCAATCAAAAAATTGTATTTAAGAAAAAGATTTGTCTTTTAATTTCAAACAATATTCGTATGAGATTTTGTTGTGTAAATTCAATAATAAGGGAGATAGTTAAATTTTAACCTTAAAAGTTTTCCCGCCATAACTCTTTAAATATTTATCCAATCAACAAATTGTATTTAAATAAAAGATGTGTCTTTTAATTTAAAACAATATTTTTCTTACATTTTTTCTGTAAAGTCAATAATAAGGCAGATAGTTAAATTTTAACCTTAAAAGTTTTCCCGCCATAACTCTTTAAATATTTATCCAATCAAAAAATTGTAATTAAATAAAAGATTTGCCTTTTAATTTCAAACAATATTTTTTTTACATTTTTTTCTGTAAAGTCAAAAATAAGGGAGATAGTTAAATTTTAACCTAAAAAGTTTTCGGCCATAACTCTTTATATATTTATCCAATCAAAAAATTGTATTTTATAAAAGATTTGTCTTTTAATTTGCAACAATACTTATTTTACCTTTTTTTCTGTTAAGTCAATAATAAGGGAGATAGTTAAATTTTAACCTTAAAAGTTTTCCCGCTATAACTCTTTAATAATTTATCCAATCAAAAAAGTGTATTTAAATAAAAGATGTGTCTTTTAATTTAAAACAATATTTTTCTTACATTTTTTCTGTAAAGTCAAAAATAAGGGAGATAGTTATATTTTAACCTTAAAAGTTTTCCCGCCATAACTCTTTAAATATTTATCCAATCAAAAATTTGTAGTTAAATAAAAGATGTGTCTTTTAATTTAAAACAATATTTTTCTTACATTTTTTCTGTAAAGTCAATAATAAGGCAGATAGATAAATTTTAACCTTAAAAGTTTTCCCGCCATAACTCTTTAAATATTTATCCAATCAAAAAATTGTATTTAAATAAAAGAATTTTCTTTTAATTTCAAACAATATTAGTCTTACATTTTTTTCTGTAAAGTCAATATCAATGCAGATAATTAAATTTTAATCTTTAAAGTTTTCCCTCCATAACTCTTTAAATATTTATCCAATCAAAAAATTGTGTTTTAATAAAAGATTTGTCTTTTAATTTTCAACAATACTTATTTTACCTTTTTTTCTGTTAAGTCAATAATAAGGGAGATAGTTAAATTTTAACCTTAAAAGTTTTCCCGCCATAACTCTTTAAATATTTATCCAATCAACAAATTGTAATTAAATAAAAGATTTGCGTTTTAATTTCAAACAATATTTTATTTACATTTTTTTCTGTTAAGTCAATATCAATGGAGATAATTAAATTTTAACCTTAAAAGTTTTCACTCCATAACTCTTTAAATATTTATCCAATCAAAAAATTGTATTTTAATAAAAGATTTGTCTTTTAATTTGCAACAATACTTATTTTACCTTTTTTTCTGTTAAGTCAATAATAAGGGAGATAGTTATATTTTTACCTTAAAAGTTTTCCCGCCATAACTCTTTAAATAGTTATCCAATCAAAAAATTGTATTTAAATAAAAGATGTGTCTTTTAATTTAAAACAATATTTTTCTTACATTTTTTCTGTAAAGTCAATAATAAGGCAGATAGTTAAATTTTAACCTTAAAAGTTTTCCCGCCATAACTCTTTAAATATTTATCCAATCTAAAAATTGTATTTTAATAAAAGATTTGCCTATTAATTTCAAACAATATTCGTCTTACATTTTTTTCTGTAAAGTCAATAATAAGGGAGATAGTTAAATTTTAACCTAAAAAGTTTTCCCGCCATAACTCTTTAAATATTTATCCAATCAAAAAGGTGTAATTAAATAAAAGATTTGTCGATTAATTTCAAACAATATTTGTCTTACATTTTTTTCTGTAAGGTCAATAATAAGGGAGATAGTTGTTAAATTTTAACCTTAAAAGTTTTCCCGACATAACTCTTTAAATATTTATCCAATCAAAAAATTGTATTTAAGAAAAAGATTTGTCTTTTAATTTCAAACAATATTCGTTTGAGATTTTGTTGTGTAAATTCAATAATAAGGGAGATAGTAAAATTTTAACCTTAAAAGTTTTCCCGCTATAACTCTATAAATATTTATCCAATCAAATTTTTTTATTAAAATGAAAGAATTTTCTTTTAATTTCAAACAATATTTGTCTTACTTTTTTTTCTGTAAAGTCAATATCAATGGAGATAATTAAATTTTAACCTTAAAAGTTTTCCCTCCATAACTCTTTAAATATTTATCCAATCAAAAAATTGTATTTTAATAAAAGATTTGCCTTTTAATTTTCAACAATACTTATTTTACCTTTTTTTCTGTTAAGTCAATAATAAGGGAGATAGTTAAATTTTAACCTTAAAAGTTTTCCCGCCATAACTCTTTAAATATTTATCCAATCAAAAAATTGTATTTAAGAAAAAGATTTATCTTTTAACTTTAAACAATATTCGTTTGAGATTTTGTTGTGTAAAGTCAATAATAAGGGAGATAGTTAAATTTTAACCTTAAAAGTTTTCCCGCCATAACTCTTTAAATATTTATCCAATCAAAAAATTGTATTTAAGAAAAAGATTTGTCTTTTAATTTTAAACAATATTCGTTTGAGATTTTGTTGTGTAAAGTCAATAATAAGGCAGATAGTTAAATTTTAACCTTAAAAGTTTTCCCGCCATAACTCTCTAAATATTTATCCAATCAAAAAATTGTATTTTAATAAAAGATTTGTCTTTTAATTTGCAACAATACTTATTTTACCTTTTTTTCTGTTAAGTCAATAATAAGGGAGATAGTTATATTTTAACCTTAAAAGTTTTCCCGCCATAACTCTTTAAATAGTTATCCAATCAAAAAATTGTATTTAAATAAAAGATGTGTCTTTTAATTTAAAACAATATTTTTCTTACATTTTTTCTGTAAAGTCAATAATAAGGCAGGTAGTTAAATTTTAACCTTAAAAGTTTTCCCGCCATAACTCTTTAAATATTTATCCAATCAAAAAATTGTATTTTAATAAGAGATTTGCCTTTTAATTTCAAACAATATTCGTTTTACATTTTTTTCTGTAAAGTCAATAATAAGGGAGATAGTTAAATTTTAACCTTAAAAGTTTTCCCGCCATAACTCTTTAAATATTTATCCAATCAAAAAATTGTAATTAAATAAAAGATTTGCCTTTTAATTTCAAACAATATTTTTTTTACATTTTTTTCTGTAAAGTCAAAAATAAGGGAGATAGTTAAATTTTAACCTAAAAAGTTTTCCGGCCATAACTCTTTAAATATTTATCCAATCAAAAATTTGTATTTAAATGAAAGAATTTTCTTTTAATTTCAAACAATATTTGTCTTACTTTTTTTTCTGTAAAGTCAATATTAATGGAGATAATTAAATTTTAACTTTAAAAGTTTTCCCTCCATAACTCTTTAAATATTTATCCAATCAAAAAATTGTATTTAAATAAAAGATGTGTCTTTTAATTTTAAACAATATTTTTCTTACATTTTTTCTGTAAAGTCAATAATAAGGCAGATAGTTAAATTTTAACCTTAAAAGTTTTCCCGCCATAACTCTTTAAATATTTATCCAATCAAAAAATTGTAATTAAATAAAAGATTTGCCTTTTAATTTCAAACAATATTTTTTTTTACATTTTTTTCTGTAAAGTCAAAAATAAGGGAGATAGTTAAATTTTAACCTAAAAAGTTTTCCGGCCATAACTCTTTAAATATTTATCCAATCAAAAATTTGTATTTTAATGAAAGAATTTTCTTTTAATTTCAAACAATATTTGTCTTACTTTTTTTTCTGTAAAGTCAATATTAATGGAGATAATTAAATTTTAACTTTAAAAGTTTTCCCTCCATAACTCTTTAAATATTTATCCAATCAAAAAATTGTATTTTAATAAAAGATTTGTCTTTTAATTTTCAACAATACTTATTTTACCTTTTTTTCTGTTAAGTCAATTATAAGGGAGATAGTTAAATTTTAACCTTAAAAGTTTTCCCGCCATAACTCTTTAAATATTTATCCAATCAAAAAACTGTATTGAAATAAAAGATTTGTCTTTAAATTTCAAACAATATTCTTTTAACAGTTTGTTCTGTAAAACCAATAATAAGGGAGATAGTTTCATTTTAACCTTAAAAGTTTTCCCGCCATACCTCTTTAAATAATTATCCAATCAAAAAATTGTATTAAAATGAAAGAATTTTCTTTTAATTTCAAACAATATTTGTCTTACATTTTTTTCTGTAAAGTCAATATCAATGGAGATAATTAAACTTTAACCTTAAAAGTTTTCCCTCCATAACTCTTTAAATATTTATCCAATCAAAAAATTGTATTTTAATAAAAGATTTGTCTTTTAATTTTCAACAATACTTATTTTACCTTTTTTTCTGTTAAGTCAATAATAAGGGAGATAGTTAAATTTTAACCTTAAAAGTTTTCCCGCCATAACTCTTTAAATATTTATCCAATCAAAAAATTGTACTTAAATGAAAGAATATTCTTCTAATTTTAAACAATATTTGTCTTACATTTTTTTCTGTAAAGTTAATATCAATGGAGATAATTAAATTTTAACCTTAAAAGTTTTCCCTACATAACTCTTTATATATTTATCCAATCAAAAAATTGTATTTTAAAAAAGATTTGTCTTTTAATTTGCAACAATACTTATTTTACCTTTTTTTCTGTTAAGTCAATAATAAGGGAGATAGTTAAATTTTAACCTTAAAAGTTTTCCCGAAATAACTCTTTTAATATTTATCCAATCAAAAAATTGTGATTTAATAAAAGATTTGCCTTTTAATTTCAAACAATATTTTTTTTACATTTTTTTCTGTAAAGTCAAAAATAAGGGAGATAGTTATATTTTAACCTTAAAAGTTTTCCCGCTATAACTCTTTAAATATTTATGCAATCAAAAAAGTGTATTTAAATAAGAGATGTGCCTTTTAATTTAAAACAATATTTTTCTTACATTTTTTCTGTAAAGTCAAAAATAAGGGAGATAGTTAAATTTTAACCTTAAAAGTTTTCCCGCCATAACTCTTTAAATATTTATCCAATCAAAAAATTGTATTTAAATGAAAGAATTTTCTTTTAATTTCAAACAATATTAGTCTTACATTTTTTTCTGTAAAGTCAATATCAATGCAGATAATTAAATTTTAATCTTTAAAAATTTCCCTCCATAACTCTTTAAATATTTATCCAATCAAAAAATTGTATTTTAATAAAAGATTTGTCTTTTAATTTTCAACAATACTTATTTTACCTTTTTTTCTGTTAAGTCAATAATAAGGGAGATAGTTAAATTTTAACCTTAAAAGTTTTCCCGCCATAACTCTTTAAATATTTATCCAATCAACAAATTGTAATTAAATAAAAGATTTGCGTTTTAATTTCAAACAATATTTTTTTTACATTTTTTTCTGTTAAGTCAATATCAATGGAGATAATTAAATTTTAACCTTAAAAGTTTTCACTCCATAACTCTTTAAATATTTATCCAATCAAAAAATTGTATTTTAATAAAAGATTTGTCTTTTAATTTGCAACAATACTTATTTTACCTTTTTTTCTGTTAAGTCAATAATAAGGGAGATAGTTATATTTTTACCTTAAAAGTTTTCCCGCCATAACTCTTTAAATAGTTATCCAATCAAAAAATTGTATTTAAATAAAAGATGTGTCTTTTAATTTAAAACAATATTTTTCTTACATTTTTTCTGTAAAGTCAATAATAAGGCAGATAGTTAAATTTTAACCTTAAAAGTTTTCCCGCCATAACTCTTTAAATATTTATCCAATCTAAAAATTGTATTTTAATAAAAGATTTGCCTATTAATTTCAAACAATATTCGTCTTACATTTTTTTCTGTAAAGTCAATAATAAGGGAGATAGTTAAATTTTAACCTAAAAAGTTTTCCCGCCATAACTCTTTAAATATTTATCCAATCAAAAAGGTGTAATTAAATAAAAGATTTGTCGATTAATTTCAAACAATATTTGTCTTACATTTTTTTCTGTAAGTTCAATAATAAGGGAGATAGTTGTTAAATTTTAACCTTAAAAGTTTTCCCGACATAACTCTTTAAATATTTATCCAATCAAAAAATTGTATTTAAGAAAAAGATTTGTCTTTTAATTTCAAACAATATTCGTTTGAGATTTTGTTGTGTAAATTCAATAATAAGGGAGATAGTAAAATTTTAACCTTAAAAGTTTTCCCGCTATAACTCTATAAATATTTATCCAATCAAATTTTTTTATTAAAATGAAAGAATTTTCTTTTAATTTCAAACAATATTTGTCTTACTTTTTTTTCTGTAAAGTCAATATCAATGGAGATAATTAAATTTTAACCTTAAAAGTTTTCCCTCCATAACTCTTTAAATATTTATCCAATCAAAAAATTGTATTTTAATAAAAGATTTGCCTTTTAATTTTCAACAATACTTATTTTACCTTTTTTTCTGTTAAGTCAATAATAAGGGAGATAGTTAAATTTTAACCTTAAAAGTTTTCCCGCCATAACTCTTTAAATATTTATCCAATCAAAAAATTGTATTTAAGAAAAAGATTTATCTTTTAACTTTAAACAATATTCGTTTGAGATTTTGTTGTGTAAAGTCAATAATAAGGGAGATAGTTAAATTTTAACCTTAAAAGTTTTCCCGCCATAACTCTTTAAATATTTATCCAATCAAAAAATTGTATTTAAGAAAAAGATTTGTCTTTTAATTTTAAACAATATTCGTTTGAGATTTTGTTGTGTAAAGTCAATAATAAGGCAGATAGTTAAATTTTAACCTTAAAAGTTTTCCCGCCATAACTCTCTAAATATTTATCCAATCAAAAAATTGTATTTTAATAAAAGATTTGTCTTTTAATTTGCAACAATACTTATTTTACCTTTTTTTCTGTTAAGTCAATAATAAGGGAGATAGTTATATTTTAACCTTAAAAGTTTTCCCGCCATAACTCTTTAAATAGTTATCCAATCAAAAAATTGTATTTAAATAAAAGATGTGTCTTTTAATTTAAAACAATATTTTTCTTACATTTTTTCTGTAAAGTCAATAATAAGGCAGGTAGTTAAATTTTAACCTTAAAAGTTTTCCCGCCATAACTCTTTAAATATTTATCCAATCAAAAAATTGTATTTTAATAAGAGATTTGCCTTTTAATTTCAAACAATATTCGTTTTACATTTTTTTCTGTAAAGTCAATAATAAGGGAGATAGTTAAATTTTAACCTTAAAAGTTTTCCCGCCATAACTCTTTAAATATTTATCCAATCAAAAAATTGTAATTAAATAAAAGATTTGCCTTTTAATTTCAAACAATATTTTTTTTACATTTTTTTCTGTAAAGTCAAAAATAAGGGAGATAGTTAAATTTTAACCTAAAAAGTTTTCCGGCCATAACTCTTTAAATATTTATCCAATCAAAAATTTGTATTTAAATGAAAGAATTTTCTTTTAATTTCAAACAATATTTGTCTTACTTTTTTTTCTGTAAAGTCAATATTAATGGAGATAATTAAATTTTAACTTTAAAAGTTTTCCCTCCATAACTCTTTAAATATTTATCCAATCAAAAAATTGTATTTAAATAAAAGATGTGTCTTTTAATTTTAAACAATATTTTTCTTACATTTTTTCTGTAAAGTCAATAATAAGGCAGATAGTTAAATTTTAACCTTAAAAGTTTTCCCGCCATAACTCTTTAAATATTTATCCAATCAAAAAATTGTAATTAAATAAAAGATTTGCCTTTTAATTTCAAACAATATTTTTTTTTACATTTTTTTCTGTAAAGTCAAAAATAAGGGAGATAGTTAAATTTTAACCTAAAAAGTTTTCCGGCCATAACTCTTTAAATATTTATCCAATCAAAAATTTGTATTTTAATGAAAGAATTTTCTTTTAATTTCAAACAATATTTGTCTTACTTTTTTTTCTGTAAAGTCAATATTAATGGAGATAATTAAATTTTAACTTTAAAAGTTTTCCCTCCATAACTCTTTAAATATTTATCCAATCAAAAAATTGTATTTTAATAAAAGATTTGTCTTTTAATTTTCAACAATACTTTATTTACCTTTTTTTCTGTTAAGTCAATTATAAGGGAGATAGTTAAATTTTAACCTTAAAAGTTTTCCCGCCATAACTCTTTAAATATTTATCCAATCAAAAAACTGTATTGAAATAAAAGATTTGTCTTTAAATTTCAAACAATATTCTTTTAACAGTTTGTTCTGTAAAACCAATAATAAGGGAGATAGTTTCATTTTAACCTTAAAAGTTTTCCCGCCATACCTCTTTAAATAATTATCCAATCAAAAAATTGTATTAAAATGAAAGAATTTTCTTTTAATTTCAAACAATATTTGTCTTACATTTTTTTCTGTAAAGTCAATATCAATGGAGATAATTAAACTTTAACCTTAAAAGTTTTCCCTCCATAACTCTTTAAATATTTATCCAATCAAAAAATTGTATTTTAATAAAAGATTTGTCTTTTAATTTTCAACAATACTTATTTTACCTTTTTTTCTGTTAAGTCAATAATAAGGGAGATAGTTAAATTTTAACCTTAAAAGTTTTCCCGCCATAACTCTTTAAATATTTATCCAATCAAAAAATTGTACTTAAATGAAAGAATATTCTTCTAATTTTAAACAATATTTGTCTTACATTTTTTTCTGTAAAGTTAATATCAATGGAGATAATTAAATTTTAACCTTAAAAGTTTTCCCTACATAACTCTTTATATATTTATCCAATCAAAAAATTGTATTTTAAAAAAGATTTGTCTTTTAATTTGCAACAATACTTATTTTACCTTTTTTTCTGTTAAGTCAATAATAAGGGAGATAGTTAAATTTTAACCTTAAAAGTTTTCCCGAAATAACTCTTTTAATATTTATCCAATCAAAAAATTGTGATTTAATAAAAGATTTGCCTTTTAATTTCAAACAATATTTTTTTTACATTTTTTTCTGTAAAGTCAAAAATAAGGGAGATAGTTATATTTTAACCTTAAAAGTTTTCCCGCTATAACTCTTTAAATATTTATCCAATCAAAAAAGTGTATTTAAATAAGAGATGTGCCTTTTAATTTAAAACAATATTTTTCTTACATTTTTTCTGTAAAGTCAAAAATAAGGCAGATAGTTAAATTTTAACCTTAAAAGTTTTCCCGCCATAACTCTTTAAATATTTATCCAATCAAAAAATTGTATTTTAATAAAAGATTTGCCTATTAATTTCAAACAATATTCGTTTTACATTTTTTTCTGTAAAGTCAATAATAAGGGAGATAGTTAAATTTTAACCTAAAAAGTTTTCCCGCCATAACTCTTTAAATATTTATCCAATCAAAAAGGTGTAATTAAATAAAAGATTTGTCGATTAATTTCAAACAATATTTGTCTTACATTTATTTCTGTAAGGTCAATAATAAGGGAGATATTTGTTAAATTTTAACCTTAAAAGTTTTCCCGCCATAACTCTTTAAATATTTATCCAATCAAAAAATTGTATTTAAGAAAAAGATTTGTCTTTTAATTTCAAACAATATTCGTATGAGATTTTGTTGTGTAAATTCAATAATAAGGGAGATAGTTAAATTTTAACCTTAAAAGTTTTCCCGCCATAACTCTTTAAATATTTATCCAATCAACAAATTGTATTTAAATAAAAGATGTGTCTTTTAATTTAAAACAATATTTTTCTTACATTTTTTCTGTAAAGTCAATAATAAGGCAGATAGTTAAATTTTAACCTTAAAAGTTTTCCCGCCATAACTCTTTAAATATTTATCCAATCAAAAAATTGTAATTAAATAAAAGATTTGCCTTTTAATTTCAAACAATATTTTTTTTACATTTTTTTCTGTAAAGTCAAAAATAAGGGAGATAGTTAAATTTTAACCTAAAAAGTTTTCGGCCATAACTCTTTAAATATTTATCCAATCAAAAATTTGTATTTAAATGAAAGAATTTTCTTTTAATTTCATACAATATTTGTCTTACTTTTTTTTCTGTAAAGTCAATATTAATGGAGATAATTAAATTTTAACTTTAAAAGTTTTCCCTCCATAACTCTTTAAATATTTATCCAATCAAAAAATTGTATTTAAATAAAAGATGTGTCTTTTAATTTTAAACAATATTTTTCTTACATTTTTTCTGTAAAGTCAATAATAAGGCAGATAGTTAAATTTTAACCTTAAAAGTTTTCCCGCCATAACTCTTTAAATATTTATCCAATCAAAAAATTGTAATTAAATAAAAGATTTGCCTTTTAATTTCAAACAATATTTTTTTTACATTTTTTTCTGTAAAGTCAAAAATAAGGGAGATAGTTAAATTTTAACCTAAAAAGTTTTCCGGCCATAACTCTTTAAATATTTATCCAATCAAAAATTTGTATTTTAATGAAAGAATTTTCTTTTAATTTCAAACAATATTTGTCTTACTTTTTTTTCTGTAAAGTCAATATTAATGGAGATAATTAAATTTTAACTTTAAAAGTTTTCCCTCCATAACTCTTTAAATATTTATCCAATCAAAAAATTGTATTTTAATAAAAGATTTGTCTTTTAATTTTCAACAATACTTATTTTACCTTTTTTTCTGTTAAGTCAATTATAAGGGAGATAGTTAAATTTTAACCTTAAAAGTTTTCCCGCCATAACTCTTTAAATATTTATCCAATCAAAAAATTGTATTGAAATAAAAGATTTGTCTTTAAATTTCAAACAATATTCTTTTAACAGTTTGTTCTGTAAAACCAATAATAAGGGAGATAGTTTCATTTTAACCTTAAAAGTTTTCCCGCCATACCTCTTTAAATAATTATCCAATCAAAAAATTGTATTAAAATGAAAGAATTTTCTTTTAATTTCAAACAATATTTGTCTTACATTTTTTTCTGTAAAGTCAATATCAATGGAGATAATTAAACTTTAACCTTAAAAGTTTTCCCTCCATAACTCTTTAAATATTTATCCAATCAAAAAATTGTATTTTAATAAAAGATTTGTCTTTTAATTTTCAACAATACTTATTTTACCTTTTTTTCTGTTAAGTCAATAATAAGGGAGATAGTTAAATTTTAACCTTAAAAGTTTTCCCGCCATAACTCTTTAAATATTTATCCAATCAAAAAATTGTACTTAAATGAAAGAATATTCTTCTAATTTTAAACAATATTTGTCTTACATTTTTTTCTGTAAAGTTAATATCAATGGAGATAATTAAATTTTAACCTTAAAAGTTTTCCCTACATAACTCTTTATATATTTATCCAATCAAAAAATTGTATTTTAAAAAAGATTTGTCTTTTAATTTGCAACAATACTTATTTTACCTTTTTTTCTGTTAAGTCAATAATAAGGGAGATAGTTAAATTTTAACCTTAAAAGTTTTCCCGAAATAACTCTTTTAATATTTATCCAATCAAAAAATTGTGATTTAATAAAAGATTTGCCTTTTAATTTCAAACAATATTTTTTATACATTTTTTTCTGTAAAGTCAAAAATAAGGGAGATAGTTATATTTTAACCTTAAAAGTTTTCCCGCTATAACTCTTTAAATATTTATCCAATCAAAAAAGTGTATTTAAATAAGAGATGTGCCTTTTAATTTAAAACAATATTTTTCTTACATTTTTTCTGTAAAGTCAAAAATAAGGGAGATAGTTAAATTTTAACCTTAAAAGTTTTCCCGCCATAACTCTTTAAATATTTATCCAATCAAAAAATTGTATTTTAATAAAAGATTTGCCTATTAATTTCAAACAATATTCGTTTTACATTTTTTTCTGTAAAGTCAATAATAAGGGAGATAGTTAAATTTTAACCTAAAAAGTTTTCCCGCCATAACTCTTTAAATATTTATCCAATCAAAAAGGTGTAATTAAATAAAAGATTTGTCGATTAATTTCAAACAATATTTGTCTTACATTTATTTCTGTAAGGTCAATAATAAGGGAGATATTTGTTAAATTTTAACCTTAAAAGTTTTCCCGCCATAACTCTTTAAATATTTATCCAATCAAAAAATTGTATTTAAGAAAAAGATTTGTCTTTTAATTTCAAACAATATTCGTATGAGATTTTGTTGTGTAAATTCAATAATAAGGGAGATAGTTAAATTTTAACCTTAAAAGTTTTCCCGCCATAACTCTTTAAATATTTATCCAATCAACAAATTGTATTTAAATAAAAGATGTGTCTTTTAATTTAAAACAATATTTTTCTTACATTTTTTCTGTAAAGTCAATAATAAGGCAGATAGTTAAATTATAACCTTAAAAGTTTTCCCGCCATAACTCTTTAAATATTTATCCAATCAAAAAATTGTAATTAAATAAAAGATTTGCCTTTTAATTTCAAACAATATTTTTTTTACATTTTTTTCTGTAAAGTCAAAAATAAGGGAGATAGTTAAATTTTAACCTTAAAAGTTTTCCCGCTATAACTCTTTAATAATTTATCCAATCAAAAAAGTGTATTTAAATAAAAGATGTGTCTTTTAATTTAAAACAATATTTTTCTTACATTTTTTCTGTAAAGTCAAAAATAAGGGAGATAGTTATATTTTAACCTTAAAAGTTTTCCCGCCATAACTCTTTAAATATTTATCCAATCAAAAATTTGTAGTTAAATAAAAGATGTGTCTTTTAATTTAAAACAATATTTTTCTTACATTTTTTCTGTAAAGTCAATAATAAGGCAGATAGATAAATTTTAACCTTAAAAGTTTTCCCGCCATAACTCTTTAAATATTTATCCAATCAAAAAATTGTATTTAAATAAAAGAATTTTCTTTTAATTTCAAACAATATTAGTCTTACATTTTTTTCTGTAAAGTCAATATCAATGCAGATAATTAAATTTTAATCTTTAAAGTTTTCCCTCCATAACTCTTTAAATATTTATCCAATCAAAAAATTGTGTTTTAATAAAAGATTTGTCTTTTAATTTTCAACAATACTTATTTTACCTTTTTTTCTGTTAAGTCAATAATAAGGGAGATAGTTAAATTTTAACCTTAAAAGTTTTCCCGCCATAACTCTTTAAATATTTATCCAATCAACAAATTGTAATTAAATAAAAGATTTGCGTTTTAATTTCAAACAATATTTTATTTACATTTTTTTCTGTTAAGTCAATATCAATGGAGATAATTAAATTTTAACCTTAAAAGTTTTCACTCCATAACTCTTTAAATATTTATCCAATCAAAAAATTGTATTTTAATAAAAGATTTGTCTTTTAATTTGCAACAATACTTATTTTACCTTTTTTTCTGTTAAGTCAATAATAAGGGAGATAGTTATATTTTTACCTTAAAAGTTTTCCCGCCATAACTCTTTAAATAGTTATCCAATCAAAAAATTGTATTTAAATAAAAGATGTGTCTTTTAATTTAAAACAATATTTTTCTTACATTTTTTCTGTAAAGTCAATAATAAGGCAGATAGTTAAATTTTAACCTTAAAAGTTTTCCCGCCATAACTCTTTAAATATTTATCCAATCTAAAAATTGTATTTTAATAAAAGATTTGCCTATTAATTTCAAACAATATTCGTCTTACATTTTTTTCTGTAAAGTCAATAATAAGGGAGATAGTTAAATTTTAACCTAAAAAGTTTTCCCGCCATAACTCTTTAAATATTTATCCAATCAAAAAGGTGTAATTAAATAAAAGATTTGTCGATTAATTTCAAACAATATTTGTCTTACATTTTTTTCTGTAAGGTCAATAATAAGGGAGATAGTTGTTAAATTTTAACCTTAAAAGTTTTCCCGACATAACTCTTTAAATATTTATCCAATCAAAAAATTGTATTTAAGAAAAAGATTTGTCTTTTAATTTCAAACAATATTCGTTTGAGATTTTGTTGTGTAAATTCAATAATAAGGGAGATAGTAAAATTTTAACCTTAAAAGTTTTCCCGCTATAACTCTATAAATATTTATCCAATCAAATTTTTTTATTAAAATGAAAGAATTTTCTTTTAATTTCAAACAATATTTGTCTTACTTTTTTTTCTGTAAAGTCAATATCAATGGAGATAATTAAATTTTAACCTTAAAAGTTTTCCCTCCATAACTCTTTAAATATTTATCCAATCAAAAAATTGTATTTTAATAAAAGATTTGCCTTTTAATTTTCAACAATACTTATTTTACCTTTTTTTCTGTTAAGTCAATAATAAGGGAGATAGTTAAATTTTAACCTTAAAAGTTTTCCCGCCATAACTCTTTAAATATTTATCCAATCAAAAAATTGTATTTAAGAAAAAGATTTATCTTTTAACTTTAAACAATATTCGTTTGAGATTTTGTTGTGTAAAGTCAATAATAAGGGAGATAGTTAAATTTTAACCTTAAAAGTTTTCCCGCCATAACTCTTTAAATATTTATCCAATCAAAAAATTGTATTTAAGAAAAAGATTTGTCTTTTAATTTTAAACAATATTCGTTTGAGATTTTGTTGTGTAAAGTCAATAATAAGGCAGATAGTTAAATTTTAACCTTAAAAGTTTTCCCGCCATAACTCTCTAAATATTTATCCAATCAAAAAATTGTATTTTAATAAAAGATTTGTCTTTTAATTTGCAACAATACTTATTTTACCTTTTTTTCTGTTAAGTCAATAATAAGGGAGATAGTTATATTTTAACCTTAAAAGTTTTCCCGCCATAACTCTTTAAATAGTTATCCAATCAAAAAATTGTATTTAAATAAAAGATGTGTCTTTTAATTTAAAACAATATTTTTCTTACATTTTTTCTGTAAAGTCAATAATAAGGCAGGTAGTTAAATTTTAACCTTAAAAGTTTTCCCGCCATAACTCTTTAAATATTTATCCAATCAAAAAATTGTATTTTAATAAGAGATTTGCCTTTTAATTTCAAACAATATTCGTTTTACATTTTTTTCTGTAAAGTCAATAATAAGGGAGATAGTTAAATTTTAACCTTAAAAGTTTTCCCGCCATAACTCTTTAAATATTTATCCAATCAAAAAATTGTAATTAAATAAAAGATTTGCCTTTTAATTTCAAACAATATTTTTTTTACATTTTTTTCTGTAAAGTCAAAAATAAGGGAGATAGTTAAATTTTAACCTAAAAAGTTTTCCGGCCATAACTCTTTAAATATTTATCCAATCAAAAATTTGTATTTAAATGAAAGAATTTTCTTTTAATTTCAAACAATATTTGTCTTACTTTTTTTTCTGTAAAGTCAATATTAATGGAGATAATTAAATTTTAACTTTAAAAGTTTTCCCTCCATAACTCTTTAAATATTTATCCAATCAAAAAATTGTATTTAAATAAAAGATGTGTCTTTTAATTTTAAACAATATTTTTCTTACATTTTTTCTGTAAAGTCAATAATAAGGCAGATAGTTAAATTTTAACCTTAAAAGTTTTCCCGCCATAACTCTTTAAATATTTATCCAATCAAAAAATTGTAATTAAATAAAAGATTTGCCTTTTAATTTCAAACAATATTTTTTTTTACATTTTTTTCTGTAAAGTCAAAAATAAGGGAGATAGTTAAATTTTAACCTAAAAAGTTTTCCGGCCATAACTCTTTAAATATTTATCCAATCAAAAATTTGTATTTTAATGAAAGAATTTTCTTTTAATTTCAAACAATATTTGTCTTACTTTTTTTTCTGTAAAGTCAATATTAATGGAGATAATTAAATTTTAACTTTAAAAGTTTTCCCTCCATAACTCTTTAAATATTTATCCAATCAAAAAATTGTATTTTAATAAAAGATTTGTCTTTTAATTTTCAACAATACTTATTTTACCTTTTTTTCTGTTAAGTCAATTATAAGGGAGATAGTTAAATTTTAACCTTAAAAGTTTTCCCGCCATAACTCTTTAAATATTTATCCAATCAAAAAACTGTATTGAAATAAAAGATTTGTCTTTAAATTTCAAACAATATTCTTTTAACAGTTTGTTCTGTAAAACCAATAATAAGGGAGATAGTTTCATTTTAACCTTAAAAGTTTTCCCGCCATACCTCTTTAAATAATTATCCAATCAAAAAATTGTATTAAAATGAAAGAATTTTCTTTTAATTTCAAACAATATTTGTCTTACATTTTTTTCTGTAAAGTCAATATCAATGGAGATAATTAAACTTTAACCTTAAAAGTTTTCCCTCCATAACTCTTTAAATATTTATCCAATCAAAAAATTGTATTTTAATAAAAGATTTGTCTTTTAATTTTCAACAATACTTATTTTACCTTTTTTTCTGTTAAGTCAATAATAAGGGAGATAGTTAAATTTTAACCTTAAAAGTTTTCCCGCCATAACTCTTTAAATATTTATCCAATCAAAAAATTGTACTTAAATGAAAGAATATTCTTCTAATTTTAAACAATATTTGTCTTACATTTTTTTCTGTAAAGTTAATATCAATGGAGATAATTAAATTTTAACCTTAAAAGTTTTCCCTACATAACTCTTTATATATTTATCCAATCAAAAAATTGTATTTTAAAAAAGATTTGTCTTTTAATTTGCAACAATACTTATTTTACCTTTTTTTCTGTTAAGTCAATAATAAGGGAGATAGTTAAATTTTAACCTTAAAAGTTTTCCCGAAATAACTCTTTTAATATTTATCCAATCAAAAAATTGTGATTTAATAAAAGATTTGCCTTTTAATTTCAAACAATATTTTTTTTACATTTTTTTCTGTAAAGTCAAAAATAAGGGAGATAGTTATATTTTAACCTTAAAAGTTTTCCCGCTATAACTCTTTAAATATTTATGCAATCAAAAAAGTGTATTTAAATAAGAGATGTGCCTTTTAATTTAAAACAATATTTTTCTTACATTTTTTCTGTAAAGTCAAAAATAAGGGAGATAGTTAAATTTTAACCTTAAAAGTTTTCCCGCCATAACTCTTTAAATATTTATCCAATCAAAAAATTGTATTTAAATGAAAGAATTTTCTTTTAATTTCAAACAATATTAGTCTTACATTTTTTTCTGTAAAGTCAATATCAATGCAGATAATTAAATTTTAATCTTTAAAAATTTCCCTCCATAACTCTTTAAATATTTATCCAATCAAAAAATTGTATTTTAATAAAAGATTTGTCTTTTAATTTTCAACAATACTTATTTTACCTTTTTTTCTGTTAAGTCAATAATAAGGGAGATAGTTAAATTTTAACCTTAAAAGTTTTCCCGCCATAACTCTTTAAATATTTATCCAATCAACAAATTGTAATTAAATAAAAGATTTGCGTTTTAATTTCAAACAATATTTTTTTTACATTTTTTTCTGTTAAGTCAATATCAATGGAGATAATTAAATTTTAACCTTAAAAGTTTTCACTCCATAACTCTTTAAATATTTATCCAATCAAAAAATTGTATTTTAATAAAAGATTTGTCTTTTAATTTGCAACAATACTTATTTTACCTTTTTTTCTGTTAAGTCAATAATAAGGGAGATAGTTATATTTTTACCTTAAAAGTTTTCCCGCCATAACTCTTTAAATAGTTATCCAATCAAAAAATTGTATTTAAATAAAAGATGTGTCTTTTAATTTAAAACAATATTTTTCTTACATTTTTTCTGTAAAGTCAATAATAAGGCAGATAGTTAAATTTTAACCTTAAAAGTTTTCCCGCCATAACTCTTTAAATATTTATCCAATCTAAAAATTGTATTTTAATAAAAGATTTGCCTATTAATTTCAAACAATATTCGTCTTACATTTTTTTCTGTAAAGTCAATAATAAGGGAGATAGTTAAATTTTAACCTAAAAAGTTTTCCCGCCATAACTCTTTAAATATTTATCCAATCAAAAAGGTGTAATTAAATAAAAGATTTGTCGATTAATTTCAAACAATATTTGTCTTACATTTTTTTCTGTAAGGTCAATAATAAGGGAGATAGTTGTTAAATTTTAACCTTAAAAGTTTTCCCGACATAACTCTTTAAATATTTATCCAATCAAAAAATTGTATTTAAGAAAAAGATTTGTCTTTTAATTTCAAACAATATTCGTTTGAGATTTTGTTGTGTAAATTCAATAATAAGGGAGATAGTAAAATTTTAACCTTAAAAGTTTTCCCGCTATAACTCTATAAATATTTATCCAATCAAATTTTTTTATTAAAATGAAAGAATTTTCTTTTAATTTCAAACAATATTTGTCTTACTTTTTTTTCTGTAAAGTCAATATCAATGGAGATAATTAAATTTTAACCTTAAAAGTTTTCCCTCCATAACTCTTTAAATATTTATCCAATCAAAAAATTGTATTTTAATAAAAGATTTGCCTTTTAATTTTCAACAATACTTATTTTACCTTTTTTTCTGTTAAGTCAATAATAAGGGAGATAGTTAAATTTTAACCTTAAAAGTTTTCCCGCCATAACTCTTTAAATATTTATCCAATCAAAAAATTGTATTTAAGAAAAAGATTTATCTTTTAACTTTAAACAATATTCGTTTGAGATTTTGTTGTGTAAAGTCAATAATAAGGGAGATAGTTAAATTTTAACCTTAAAAGTTTTCCCGCCATAACTCTTTAAATATTTATCCAATCAAAAAATTGTATTTAAGAAAAAGATTTGTCTTTTAATTTTAAACAATATTCGTTTGAGATTTTGTTGTGTAAAGTCAATAATAAGGCAGATAGTTAAATTTTAACCTTAAAAGTTTTCCCGCCATAACTCTCTAAATATTTATCCAATCAAAAAATTGTATTTTAATAAAAGATTTGTCTTTTAATTTGCAACAATACTTATTTTACCTTTTTTTCTGTTAAGTCAATAATAAGGGAGATAGTTATATTTTAACCTTAAAAGTTTTCCCGCCATAACTCTTTAAATAGTTATCCAATCAAAAAATTGTATTTAAATAAAAGATGTGTCTTTTAATTTAAAACAATATTTTTCTTACATTTTTTCTGTAAAGTCAATAATAAGGCAGGTAGTTAAATTTTAACCTTAAAAGTTTTCCCGCCATAACTCTTTAAATATTTATCCAATCAAAAAATTGTATTTTAATAAGAGATTTGCCTTTTAATTTCAAACAATATTCGTTTTACATTTTTTTCTGTAAAGTCAATAATAAGGGAGATAGTTAAATTTTAACCTTAAAAGTTTTCCCGCCATAACTCTTTAAATATTTATCCAATCAAAAAATTGTAATTAAATAAAAGATTTGCCTTTTAATTTCAAACAATATTTTTTTTACATTTTTTTCTGTAAAGTCAAAAATAAGGGAGATAGTTAAATTTTAACCTAAAAAGTTTTCCGGCCATAACTCTTTAAATATTTATCCAATCAAAAATTTGTATTTAAATGAAAGAATTTTCTTTTAATTTCAAACAATATTTGTCTTACTTTTTTTTCTGTAAAGTCAATATTAATGGAGATAATTAAATTTTAACTTTAAAAGTTTTCCCTCCATAACTCTTTAAATATTTATCCAATCAAAAAATTGTATTTAAATAAAAGATGTGTCTTTTAATTTTAAACAATATTTTTCTTACATTTTTTCTGTAAAGTCAATAATAAGGCAGATAGTTAAATTTTAACCTTAAAAGTTTTCCCGCCATAACTCTTTAAATATTTATCCAATCAAAAAATTGTAATTAAATAAAAGATTTGCCTTTTAATTTCAAACAATATTTTTTTTTACATTTTTTTCTGTAAAGTCAAAAATAAGGGAGATAGTTAAATTTTAACCTAAAAAGTTTTCCGGCCATAACTCTTTAAATATTTATCCAATCAAAAATTTGTATTTTAATGAAAGAATTTTCTTTTAATTTCAAACAATATTTGTCTTACTTTTTTTTCTGTAAAGTCAATATTAATGGAGATAATTAAATTTTAACTTTAAAAGTTTTCCCTCCATAACTCTTTAAATATTTATCCAATCAAAAAATTGTATTTTAATAAAAGATTTGTCTTTTAATTTTCAACAATACTTTATTTACCTTTTTTTCTGTTAAGTCAATTATAAGGGAGATAGTTAAATTTTAACCTTAAAAGTTTTCCCGCCATAACTCTTTAAATATTTATCCAATCAAAAAACTGTATTGAAATAAAAGATTTGTCTTTAAATTTCAAACAATATTCTTTTAACAGTTTGTTCTGTAAAACCAATAATAAGGGAGATAGTTTCATTTTAACCTTAAAAGTTTTCCCGCCATACCTCTTTAAATAATTATCCAATCAAAAAATTGTATTAAAATGAAAGAATTTTCTTTTAATTTCAAACAATATTTGTCTTACATTTTTTTCTGTAAAGTCAATATCAATGGAGATAATTAAACTTTAACCTTAAAAGTTTTCCCTCCATAACTCTTTAAATATTTATCCAATCAAAAAATTGTATTTTAATAAAAGATTTGTCTTTTAATTTTCAACAATACTTATTTTACCTTTTTTTCTGTTAAGTCAATAATAAGGGAGATAGTTAAATTTTAACCTTAAAAGTTTTCCCGCCATAACTCTTTAAATATTTATCCAATCAAAAAATTGTACTTAAATGAAAGAATATTCTTCTAATTTTAAACAATATTTGTCTTACATTTTTTTCTGTAAAGTTAATATCAATGGAGATAATTAAATTTTAACCTTAAAAGTTTTCCCTACATAACTCTTTATATATTTATCCAATCAAAAAATTGTATTTTAAAAAAGATTTGTCTTTTAATTTGCAACAATACTTATTTTACCTTTTTTTCTGTTAAGTCAATAATAAGGGAGATAGTTAAATTTTAACCTTAAAAGTTTTCCCGAAATAACTCTTTTAATATTTATCCAATCAAAAAATTGTGATTTAATAAAAGATTTGCCTTTTAATTTCAAACAATATTTTTTTTACATTTTTTTCTGTAAAGTCAAAAATAAGGGAGATAGTTATATTTTAACCTTAAAAGTTTTCCCGCTATAACTCTTTAAATATTTATCCAATCAAAAAAGTGTATTTAAATAAGAGATGTGCCTTTTAATTTAAAACAATATTTTTCTTACATTTTTTCTGTAAAGTCAAAAATAAGGCAGATAGTTAAATTTTAACCTTAAAAGTTTTCCCGCCATAACTCTTTAAATATTTATCCAATCAAAAAATTGTATTTTAATAAAAGATTTGCCTATTAATTTCAAACAATATTCGTTTTACATTTTTTTCTGTAAAGTCAATAATAAGGGAGATAGTTAAATTTTAACCTAAAAAGTTTTCCCGCCATAACTCTTTAAATATTTATCCAATCAAAAAGGTGTAATTAAATAAAAGATTTGTCGATTAATTTCAAACAATATTTGTCTTACATTTATTTCTGTAAGGTCAATAATAAGGGAGATATTTGTTAAATTTTAACCTTAAAAGTTTTCCCGCCATAACTCTTTAAATATTTATCCAATCAAAAAATTGTATTTAAGAAAAAGATTTGTCTTTTAATTTCAAACAATATTCGTATGAGATTTTGTTGTGTAAATTCAATAATAAGGGAGATAGTTAAATTTTAACCTTAAAAGTTTTCCCGCCATAACTCTTTAAATATTTATCCAATCAACAAATTGTATTTAAATAAAAGATGTGTCTTTTAATTTAAAACAATATTTTTCTTACATTTTTTCTGTAAAGTCAATAATAAGGCAGATAGTTAAATTTTAACCTTAAAAGTTTTCCCGCCATAACTCTTTAAATATTTATCCAATCAAAAAATTGTAATTAAATAAAAGATTTGCCTTTTAATTTCAAACAATATTTTTTTTACATTTTTTTCTGTAAAGTCAAAAATAAGGGAGATAGTTAAATTTTAACCTAAAAAGTTTTCGGCCATAACTCTTTAAATATTTATCCAATCAAAAATTTGTATTTAAATGAAAGAATTTTCTTTTAATTTCATACAATATTTGTCTTACTTTTTTTTCTGTAAAGTCAATATTAATGGAGATAATTAAATTTTAACTTTAAAAGTTTTCCCTCCATAACTCTTTAAATATTTATCCAATCAAAAAATTGTATTTAAATAAAAGATGTGTCTTTTAATTTTAAACAATATTTTTCTTACATTTTTTCTGTAAAGTCAATAATAAGGCAGATAGTTAAATTTTAACCTTAAAAGTTTTCCCGCCATAACTCTTTAAATATTTATCCAATCAAAAAATTGTAATTAAATAAAAGATTTGCCTTTTAATTTCAAACAATATTTTTTTTACATTTTTTTCTGTAAAGTCAAAAATAAGGGAGATAGTTAAATTTTAACCTAAAAAGTTTTCCGGCCATAACTCTTTAAATATTTATCCAATCAAAAATTTGTATTTTAATGAAAGAATTTTCTTTTAATTTCAAACAATATTTGTCTTACTTTTTTTTCTGTAAAGTCAATATTAATGGAGATAATTAAATTTTAACTTTAAAAGTTTTCCCTCCATAACTCTTTAAATATTTATCCAATCAAAAAATTGTATTTTAATAAAAGATTTGTCTTTTAATTTTCAACAATACTTATTTTACCTTTTTTTCTGTTAAGTCAATTATAAGGGAGATAGTTAAATTTTAACCTTAAAAGTTTTCCCGCCATAACTCTTTAAATATTTATCCAATCAAAAAATTGTATTGAAATAAAAGATTTGTCTTTAAATTTCAAACAATATTCTTTTAACAGTTTGTTCTGTAAAACCAATAATAAGGGAGATAGTTTCATTTTAACCTTAAAAGTTTTCCCGCCATACCTCTTTAAATAATTATCCAATCAAAAAATTGTATTAAAATGAAAGAATTTTCTTTTAATTTCAAACAATATTTGTCTTACATTTTTTTCTGTAAAGTCAATATCAATGGAGATAATTAAACTTTAACCTTAAAAGTTTTCCCTCCATAACTCTTTAAATATTTATCCAATCAAAAAATTGTATTTTAATAAAAGATTTGTCTTTTAATTTTCAACAATACTTATTTTACCTTTTTTTCTGTTAAGTCAATAATAAGGGAGATAGTTAAATTTTAACCTTAAAAGTTTTCCCGCCATAACTCTTTAAATATTTATCCAATCAAAAAATTGTACTTAAATGAAAGAATATTCTTCTAATTTTAAACAATATTTGTCTTACATTTTTTTCTGTAAAGTTAATATCAATGGAGATAATTAAATTTTAACCTTAAAAGTTTTCCCTACATAACTCTTTATATATTTATCCAATCAAAAAATTGTATTTTAAAAAAGATTTGTCTTTTAATTTGCAACAATACTTATTTTACCTTTTTTTCTGTTAAGTCAATAATAAGGGAGATAGTTAAATTTTAACCTTAAAAGTTTTCCCGAAATAACTCTTTTAATATTTATCCAATCAAAAAATTGTGATTTAATAAAAGATTTGCCTTTTAATTTCAAACAATATTTTTTATACATTTTTTTCTGTAAAGTCAAAAATAAGGGAGATAGTTATATTTTAACCTTAAAAGTTTTCCCGCTATAACTCTTTAAATATTTATCCAATCAAAAAAGTGTATTTAAATAAGAGATGTGCCTTTTAATTTAAAACAATATTTTTCTTACATTTTTTCTGTAAAGTCAAAAATAAGGGAGATAGTTAAATTTTAACCTTAAAAGTTTTCCCGCCATAACTCTTTAAATATTTATCCAATCAAAAAATTGTATTTTAATAAAAGATTTGCCTATTAATTTCAAACAATATTCGTTTTACATTTTTTTCTGTAAAGTCAATAATAAGGGAGATAGTTAAATTTTAACCTAAAAAGTTTTCCCGCCATAACTCTTTAAATATTTATCCAATCAAAAAGGTGTAATTAAATAAAAGATTTGTCGATTAATTTCAAACAATATTTGTCTTACATTTATTTCTGTAAGGTCAATAATAAGGGAGATATTTGTTAAATTTTAACCTTAAAAGTTTTCCCGCCATAACTCTTTAAATATTTATCCAATCAAAAAATTGTATTTAAGAAAAAGATTTGTCTTTTAATTTCAAACAATATTCGTATGAGATTTTGTTGTGTAAATTCAATAATAAGGGAGATAGTTAAATTTTAACCTTAAAAGTTTTCCCGCCATAACTCTTTAAATATTTATCCAATCAACAAATTGTATTTAAATAAAAGATGTGTCTTTTAATTTAAAACAATATTTTTCTTACATTTTTTCTGTAAAGTCAATAATAAGGCAGATAGTTAAATTATAACCTTAAAAGTTTTCCCGCCATAACTCTTTAAATATTTATCCAATCAAAAAATTGTAATTAAATAAAAGATTTGCCTTTTAATTTCAAACAATATTTTTTTTACATTTTTTTCTGTAAAGTCAAAAATAAGGGAGATAGTTAAATTTTAACCTAAAAAGTTTTCGGCCATAACTCTTTAAATATTTATCCAATCAAAAATTTGTATTTAAATGAAAGAATTTTCTTTTAATTTCATACAATATTTGTCTTACTTTTTTTTCTGTAAAGTCAATATTAATGGAGATAATTAAATTTAAACTTTAAAAGTTTTCCCTCCATAACTCTTTAAATATTTATCCAATCAAAAAATTGTATTTAAATAAAAGATGTGTCTTTTAATTTTAAACAATATTTTTCTTACATTTTTTCTGTAAAGTCAATAATAAGGCAGATAGTTAAATTTTAACCTAAAAAGTTTTCCCGCCATAACTCTTTAAATATTTATCCAATCAAAAAGGTGTAATTAAATAAAAGATTTGTCGATTAATTTCAAACAATATTTGTCTTACATTTTTTTCTGTAAGGTCAATAATAAGGGAGATAGTTGTTAAATTTTAACCTTAAAAGTTTTCCCGACATAACTCTTTAAATATTTATCCAATCAAAAAATTGTATTTAAGAAAAAGATTTGTCTTTTAATTTCAAACAATATTCGTTTGAGATTTTGTTGTGTAAATTCAATAATAAGGGAGATAGTAAAATTTTAACCTTAAAAGTTTTCCCGCTATAACTCTATAAATATTTATCCAATCAAAATTTTTTATTAAAATGAAAGAATTTTCTTTTAATTTCAAACAATATTTGTCTTACTTTTTTTTCTGTAAAGTCAATATCAATGGAGATAATTAAATTTTAACCTTAAAAGTTTTCCCTCCATAACTCTTTAAATATTTATCCAATCAAAAAATTGTATTTTAATAAAAGATTTGTCTTTTAATTTTCAACAATACTTATTTTACCTTTTTTTCTGTTAAGTCAATAATAAGGGAGATAGTTAAATTTTAACCTTAAAAGTTTTCCCGCCATAACTCTTTAAATATTTATCCAATCAAAAAATTGTATTTAAGAAAAAGATTTATCTTTTAACTTTAAACAATATTCGTTTGAGATTTTGTTGTGTAAAGTCAATAATAAGGGAGAAAGTTAAATTTTAACCTTAAAAGTTTTCCCGCCATAACTCTTTAAATATTTATCCAATCAAAAAATTGTATTTAAGAAAAAGATTTGTCTTTTAATTTTAAACAATATTCGTTTGAGATTTTGTTGTGTAAAGTCAATAATAAGGCAGATAGTTAAATTTTAACCTTAAAAGTTTTCCCGCCATAACTCTCTAAATATTTATCCAATCAAAAAATTGTATTTTAATAAAAGATTTGTCTTTTAATTTGCAACAATACTTATTTTACCTTTTTTTCTGTTAAGTCAATAATAAGGGAGATAGTTATATTTTAACCTTAAAAGTTTTCCCGCCATAACTCTTTAAATAGTTATCCAATCAAAAAATTGTATTTAAATAAAAGATGTGTCTTTTAATTTAAAACAATATTTTTCTTACATTTTTTCTGTAAAGTCAATAATAAGGCAGGTAGTTAAATTTTAACCTTAAAAGTTTTCCCGCCATAACTCTTTAAATATTTATCCAATCAAAAAATTGTATTTTAATAAGAGATTTGCCTTTTAATTTCAAACAATATTCGTTTTACATTTTTTTCTGTAAAGTCAATAATAAGGGAGATAGTTAAATTTTAACCTTAAAAGTTTTCCCGCCATAACTCTTTAAATATTTATCCAATCAAAAAATTGTAATTAAATAAAAGATTTGCCTTTTAATTTCAAACAATATTTTTTTTACATTTTTTTCTGTAAAGTCAAAAATAAGGGAGATAGTTAAATTTTAACCTAAAAAGTTTTCCGGCCATAACTCTTTAAATATTTATCCAATCAAAAATTTGTATTTAAATGAAAGAATTTTCTTTTAATTTCAAACAATATTTGTCTTACTTTTTTTTCTGTAAAGTCAATATTAATGGAGATAATTAAATTTTAACTTTAAAAGTTTTCCCTCCATAACTCTTTAAATATTTATCCAATCAAAAAATTGTATTTAAATAAAAGATGTGTCTTTTAATTTTAAACAATATTTTTCTTACATTTTTTCTGTAAAGTCAATAATAAGGCAGATAGTTAAATTTTAACCTTAAAAGTTTTCCCGCCATAACTCTCTAAATATTTATCCAATCAAAAAATTGTATTTTAATAAAAGATTTGTCTTTTAATTTGCAACAATACTTATTTTACCTTTTTTTCTGTTAAGTCAATAATAAGGGAGATAGTTATATTTTAACCTTAAAAGTTTTCCCGCCATAACTCTTTAAATAGTTATCCAATCAAAAAATTGTATTTAAATAAAAGATGTGTCTTTTAATTTAAAACAATATTTTTCTTACATTTTTTCTGTAAAGTCAATAATAAGGCAGGTAGTTAAATTTTAACCTTAAAAGTTTTCCCGCCATAACTCTTTAAATATTTATCCAATCAAAAAATTGTATTTTAATAAGAGATTTGCCTTTTAATTTCAAACAATATTCGTTTTACATTTTTTTCTGTAAAGTCAATAATAAGGGAGATAGTTAAATTTTAACCTTAAAAGTTTTCCCGCCATAACTCTTTAAATATTTATCCAATCAAAAAATTGTAATTAAATAAAAGATTTGCCTTTTAATTTCAAACAATATTTTTTTTACATTTTTTTCTGTAAAGTCAAAAATAAGGGAGATAGTTAAATTTTAACCTAAAAAGTTTTCCGGCCATAACTCTTTAAATATTTATCCAATCAAAAATTTGTATTTAAATCAAAGAATTTTCTTTTAATTTCAAACAATATTTGTCTTACTTTTTTTTCTGTAAAGTCAATATTAATGGAGATAATTAAATTTTAACTTTAAAAGTTTTCCCTCCATAACTCTTTAAATATTTATCCAATCAAAAAATTGTATTTAAATAAAAGATGTGTCTTTTAATTTTAAACAATATTTTTTTTACATTTTTTTCTGTAAAGTCAAAAATAAGGGAGATAGTTAAATTTTAACCTAAAAAGTTTTCCGGCCATAACTCTTTAAATATTTATCCAATCAAAAATTTGTATTTAAATCAAAGAATTTTCTTTTAATTTCAAACAATATTTGTCTTACTTTTTTTTCTGTAAAGTCAATATTAATGGAGATAATTAAATTTTAACTTTAAAAGTTTTCCCTCCATAACTCTTTAAATATTTATCCAATCAAAAAATTGTATTTAAATAAAAGATGTGTCTTTTAATTTTAAACAATATTTTTCTTACATTTTTTCTGTAAAGTCAATAATAAGGCAGATAGTTAAATTTTAACCTTAAAAGTTTTCCCGCCATAACTCTTTAAATATTTATCCAATCAAAAAATTGTAATTAAATAAAAGATTTGCCTTTTAATTTCAAACAATATTTTTTTTTACATTTTTTTCTGTAAAGTCAAAAATAAGGGAGATAGTTAAATTTTAACCTAAAAAGTTTTCCGGCCATAACTCTTTAAATATTTATCCAATCAAAAATTTGTATTTTAATGAAAGAATTTTCTTTTAATTTCAAACAATATTTGTCTTACTTTTTTTTCTGTAAAGTCAATATTAATGGAGATAATTAAATTTTAACTTTAAAAGTTTTCCCTCCATAACTCTTTAAATATTTATCCAATCAAAAAATTGTATTTTAATAAAAGATTTGTCTTTTAATTTTCAACAATACTTATTTTACCTTTTTTTCTGTTAAGTCAATTATAAGGGAGATAGTTAAATTTTAACCTTAAAAGTTTTCCCGCCATAACTCTTTAAATATTTATCCAATCAAAAAATTGTATTGAAATAAAAGATTTGTCTTTAAATTTCAAACAATATTCTTTTAACAGTTTGTTCTGTAAAACCAATAATAAGGGAGATAGTTTAATTTTAACCTTAAAAGTTTTCCCGCCATACCTCTTTAAATAATTATCCAATCAAAAAATTGTATTAAAATGAAAGAATTTTCTTTTAATTTCAAACAATATTTGTCTTACATTTTTTTCTGTAAAGTCAATATCAATGGAGATAATTAAATTTTAACCTTAAAAGTTTTCCCTCCATAACTCTTTAAATATTTATCCAATCAAAAAATTGTATTTTAATAAAAGATTTGTCTTTTAATTTTCAACAATACTTATTTTACCTTTTTTTCTGTTAAGTCAATAATAAGGGAGATAGTTAAATTTTAACCTTAAAAGTTTTCCCGCCATAACTCTTTAAATATTTATCCAATCAAAAAATTGTACTTAAATGAAAGAATATTCTTCTAATTTTAAACAATATTTGTCTTACATTTTTTTCTGTAAAGTTAATATCAATGGAGATAATTAAATTTTAACCTTAAAAGTTTTCCCTACATAACTCTTTATATATTTATCCAATCAAAAAATTGTATTTTAAAAAAGATTTGTCTTTTAATTTGCAACAATACTTATTTTACCTTTTTTTCTGTTAAGTCAATGATAAGGCAGATAGTTAAATTTTAACCTTAAAAGTTTTCCCGCCATAACTCTTTAAATATTTATCAAATCAAAAAATTGTATTTAAATGAAAGAATTTTCTTTTAATTTCAAACAATATTAGTCTTACATTTTTTTCTGTAAAGTCAATATCAATGCAGATAACTAAATTTTAATCTTTAAAGTTTTCCCTCCATAACTCTTTAAATATTTATCCAATCAAAAAATTGTATTTAAATAAAAGATGTGTCTTTTAATTTAAAACAATATTTTTCTTACATTTTTTCTGTAAAGTCAATAATAAGGCAGATAGTTAAATTTTAACCTTAAAAGTTTTCCCGCCATAACTCTTTAAATATTTATCCAATCACAAAATTGTAATTTAATAAAAGATTTGCCTATTAATTTCAAACAATATTCGTTTTACATTTTTTTCTGTAAAGTCAATAATAAGGGAGATAGTTAAATTTTAACCTAAAAAGTTTTCCCGCCATAACTCTTTAAATATTTATCCAATCAAAAAGGTGTAATTAAATAAAAGATTTGTCGATTAATTTCAAACAATATTTGTCTTACATTTATTTCTGTAAGGTCAATAATAAGGGAGATATTTGTTAAATTTTAACCTTAAAAGTTTTCCCGCCATAACTCTTTAAATATTTATCCAATCAAAAAATTGTATTTAAGAAAAAGATTTGTCTTTTAATTTCAAACAATATTCGTTTGAGATTTTGTTGTGTAAATTCAATAATAAGGGAGATAGTAAAATTTTAACCTTAAAAGTTTTCCCGCCATAACTCTTTAAATATTTATCCAATCAACAAATTGTATTTAAATAAAAGATGTGTCTTTTAATTTAAAACAATATTTTTCTTACATTTTTTCTGTAAAGTCAATAATAAGGCAGATAGTTAAATTTTAACCTTAAAAGTTTTCCCGCCATAACTCTTTAAATATTTATCCAGTCAAAAAATTGTAATTAAATAAAAGATTTGCCTTTTAATTTCAAACAATATTTTTTTTACATTTTTTTCTGTAAAGTCAAAAATAAGGGAGATAGTTAAATTTTAACCTAAAAAGTTTTCCGGCCATAACTCTTTAAATATTTATCCAATCAAAAATTTGTATTTAAATGAAAGAATTTTCTTTTAATTTCAAACAATATTTGTCTTACTTTTTTTTCTGTAAAGTCAATATTAATGGAGATAATTAAATTTTAACTTTAAAAGTTTTCCCTCCATAACTCTTTAAATATTTATCCAATCAAAAAATTGTATTTTAATAAAAGATTTGTCTTTTAATTTTCAACAATACTTATTTTACCTTTTTTTCTGTTAAGTCAATAATAAGGCAGATAGTTAAATTTTAACCTTAAAAGTTTTCCCGCCATAACTCTTTAAATATTTATCCAATCAAAAAATTGTAATTAAATAAAAGATTTGCCTTTTAATTTCAAACAATATTTTTTTTACATTTTTTTCTGTAAAGTCAAAAATAAGGGAGATAGTTAAATTTTAACCTAAAAAGTTTTCCGGCCATAACTCTTTAAATATTTATCCAATCAAAAATTTGTATTTAAATGAAAGAATTTTCTTTTAATTTCAAACAATATTTGTCTTACTTTTTTTTCTGTAAAGTCAATATTAATGGAGATAATTAAATTTTAACTTTAAAAGTTTTCCCTCCATAACTCTTTAAATATTTATCCAATCAAAAAATTGTATTTTAATAAAAGATTTGTCTTTTAATTTTCAACAATACTTATTTTACCTTTTTTTCTGTTAAGTCAATAATAAGGGAGATAGTTAAATTTTAACCTTAAAAGTTTTCCCGCCATAACTCTTTAAATATTTATCCAATCAAAAAATTGTATTTAAATAAAAGATTTGTCTTTAAATTTCAAACAATATTCTTTTTACAGTTTGTTCTGTAAAACCAATAATAAGGGAGATAGTTTAATTTTAACCTTAAAAGTTTTCCCGCCATACCTCTTTAAATAATTATCCAATCAAAAAATTGTATAAAAATGAAAGAATTTTCTTTTAATTTCAAACAATATTTGTCTTACATTTTTTTCTGTAAAGTCAATATCAATGGAGATAATTAAATTTTAACCTTAAAAGTTTTCCCTCCATAACTCTTTAAATATTTATCCAATCAAAAAATTGTATTTTAATAAAAGATTTGTCTTTTAATTTTCAACAATACTTATTTTACCTTTTTTTCTGTTAAGTCAATAATAAGGGAGATAGTTAAATTTTAACCTTAAAAGTTTTCCCGCCATAACTCTTTAAATATTTATCCAATCAAAAAATTGTACTTAAATGAAAGAATATTCTTCTAATTTTAAACAATATTTGTCTTACATTTTTTTCTGTAAAGTTAATATCAATGGAGATAATTAAATTTTAACCTTAAAAGTTTTCCCTACATAACTCTTTATATATTTATCCAATCAAAAAATTGTATTTTATAAAAGATTTGTCTTTTAATTTGCAACAATACTTATTTTACCTTTTTTTCTGTTCAGTCAATAATAAGGGAGATAGTTAAATTTTAACCTTAAAAGTTTTCCCGCTATAACTCTTTAATAATTTATCCAATCAAAAAAGTGTATTTAAATAAAAGATGTGTCTTTTAATTTAAAACAATATTTTTCTTACATTTTTTCTGTAAAGTCAAAAATAAGGGAGATAGTTATATTTTAACCTTAAAAGTTTTCCCGCCATAACTCTTTAAATATTTATCCAATCAAAAATTTGTAGTTAAATAAAAGATGTGTCTTTTAATTTAAAACAATATTTTTTTTACATTTTTTCTGTAAAGTCAATAATAAGGCAGATAGTTAAATTTTAACCTTAAAAGTTTTCCCGCCATAACTCTTTAAATATTTATCCAATCAAAAAATTGTATTTAAATGAAAGAATTTTCTTTTAATTTCAAACAATATTAGTCTTACATTTTTTTCTGTAAAGTCAATATCAATGCAGATAATTAAATTTTAATCTTTAAAGTTTTCCCTCCATAACTCTTTAAATATTTATCCAATCAAAAAACTGTATTTTAATAAAAGATTTGTCTTTTAATTTTCAACAATACTTATTTTACCTTTTTTTCTGTTAAGTCAATAATAAGGGAGATAGTTAAATTTTAACCTTAAAAGTTTTCCCGCCATAACTCTTTAAATATTTATCCAATCAACAAATTGTAATTAAATAAAAGATTTGCGTTTTAATTTCAAACAATATTTTTTTTACATTTTTTTCTGTTAAGTCAATATCAATGGAGATAATTAAATTTTAACCTTAAAAGTTTTCACTCCATAACTCTTTAAATATTTATCCAATCAAAAAATTGTATTTTAATAAAAGATTTGTCTTTTAATTTGCAACAATACTTATTTTACCTTTTTTTCTGTTAAGTCAATAATAAGGGAGATAGTTATATTTTTACCTTAAAAGTTTTCCCGCCATAACTCTTTAAATAGTTATCCAATCAAAAAATTGTATTTAAATAAAAGATGTGTCTTTTAATTTAAAACAATATTTTTCTTACATTTTTTCTGTAAAGTCAATAATAAGGCAGATAGTTAAATTTTAACCTTAAAAGTTTTCCCGCCATAACTCTTTAAATATTTATCCAATCTAAAAATTGTATTTTAATAAAAGATTTGCCTATTAATTTCAAACAATATTCGTCTTACATTTTTTTCTGTAAAGTCAATAATAAGGGAGATAGTTAAATTTTAACCTAAAAAGTTTTCCCGCCATAACTCTTTAAATATTTATCCAATCAAAAAGGTGTAATGAAATAAAAGATTTAACGATTAATTTCAAACAATATTTGTTTTACATTTTTTTCTGTAAGGTCAATAATAAGGGAGATAGTTGTTAAATTTTAACCTTAAAAGTTTTCCCGACATAACTCTTTAAATATTTATCCAATCAAAAAATTGTATTTAAGAAAAAGATTTGTCTTTTAATTTCAAACAATATTCGTTTGAGATTTTGTTGTGTAAATTCAATAATAAGGGAGATAGTAAAATTTTAACCTTAAAAGTTTTCCCGCTATAACTCTATAAATATTTATCCAATCAAAATTTTTTATTAAAATGAAAGAATTTTCTTTTAATTTCAAACAATATTTGTCTTACTTTTTTTTCTGTAAAGTCAATATCAATGGAGATAATTAAATTTTAACCTTAAAAGTTTTCCCTCCATAACTCTTTAAATATTTATCCAATCAAAAAATTGTATTTTAATAAAAGATTTGTCTTTTAATTTTCAACAATACTTATTTTACCTTTTTTTCTGTTAAGTCAATAATAAGGGAGATAGTTAAATTTTAACCTTAAAAGTTTTCCCGCCATAACTCTTTAAATATTTATCCAATCAAAAAATTGTATTTAAGAAAAAGATTTATCTTTTAACTTTAAACAATATTCGTTTGAGATTTTGTTGTGTAAAGTCAATAATAAGGGAGATAGTTAAATTTTAACCTTAAAAGTTTTCCCGCCATAACTCTTTAAATATTTATCCAATCAAAAAATTGTATTTAAGAAAAAGATTTGTCTTTTAATTTTAAACAATATTCGTTTGAGATTTTGTTGTGTAAAGTCAATAATAAGGGAGATAGTTATATTTTTACCTTAAAAGTTTTCCCGCCATAACTCTTTAAATAGTTATCCAATCAAAAAATTGTATTTAAATAAAAGATGTGTCTTTTAATTTAAAACAATATTTTTCTTACATTTTTTCTGTAAAGTCAATAATAAGGCAGATAGTTAAATTTTAACCTTAAAAGTTTTCCCGCCATAACTCTTTAAATATTTATCCAATCTAAAAATTGTATTTTAATAAAAGATTTGCCTATTAATTTCAAACAATATTCGTCTTACATTTTTTTCTGTAAAGTCAATAATAAGGGAGATAGTTAAATTTTAACCTAAAAAGTTTTCCCGCCATAACTCTTTAAATATTTATCCAATCAAAAAGGTGTAATGAAATAAAAGATTTAACGATTAATTTCAAACAATATTTGTTTTACATTTTTTTCTGTAAGGTCAATAATAAGGGAGATAGTTGTTAAATTTTAACCTTAAAAGTTTTCCCGACATAACTCTTTAAATATTTATCCAATCAAAAAATTGTATTTAAGAAAAAGATTTGTCTTTTAATTTCAAACAATATTCGTTTGAGATTTTGTTGTGTAAATTCAATAATAAGGGAGATAGTAAAATTTTAACCTTAAAAGTTTTCCCGCTATAACTCTATAAATATTTATCCAATCAAAATTTTTTATTAAAATGAAAGAATTTTCTTTTAATTTCAAACAATATTTGTCTTACTTTTTTTTCTGTAAAGTCAATATCAATGGAGATAATTAAATTTTAACCTTAAAAGTTTTCCCTCCATAACTCTTTAAATATTTATCCAATCAAAAAATTGTATTTTAATAAAAGATTTGTCTTTTAATTTTCAACAATACTTATTTTACCTTTTTTTCTGTTAAGTCAATAATAAGGGAGATAGTTAAATTTTAACCTTAAAAGTTTTCCCGCCATAACTCTTTAAATATTTATCCAATCAAAAAATTGTATTTAAGAAAAAGATTTATCTTTTAACTTTAAACAATATTCGTTTGAGATTTTGTTGTGTAAAGTCAATAATAAGGGAGATAGTTAAATTTTAACCTTAAAAGTTTTCCCGCCATAACTCTTTAAATATTTATCCAATCAAAAAATTGTATTTAAGAAAAAGATTTGTCTTTTAATTTTAAACAATATTCGTTTGAGATTTTGTTGTGTAAAGTCAATAATAAGGCAGATAGTTAAATTTTAACCTTAAAAGTTTTCCCGCCATAACTCTCTAAATATTTATCCAATCAAAAAATTGTATTTTAATAAAAGATTTGTCTTTTAATTTGCAACAATACTTATTTTACCTTTTTTTCTGTTAAGTCAATAATAAGGGAGATAGTTATATTTTAACCTTAAAAGTTTTCCCGCCATAACTCTTTAAATAGTTATCCAATCAAAAAATTGTATTTAAATAAAAGATGTGTCTTTTAATTTAAAACAATATTTTTCTTACATTTTTTCTGTAAAGTCAATAATAAGGCAGGTAGTTAAATTTTAACCTTAAAAGTTTTCCCGCCATAACTCTTTAAATATTTATCCAATCAAAAAATTGTATTTTAATAAGAGATTTGCCTTTTAATTTCAAACAATATTCGTTTTACATTTTTTTCTGTAAAGTCAATAATAAGGGAGATAGTTAAATTTTAACCTTAAAAGTTTTCCCGCCATAACTCTTTAAATATTTATCCAATCAAAAAATTGTAATTAAATAAAAGATTTGCCTTTTAATTTCAAACAATATTTTTTTTACATTTTTTTCTGTAAAGTCAAAAATAAGGGAGATAGTTAAATTTTAACCTAAAAAGTTTTCCGGCCATAACTCTTTAAATATTTATCCAATCAAAAATTTGTATTTAAATGAAAGAATTTTCTTTTAATTTCAAACAATATTTGTCTTACTTTTTTTTCTGTAAAGTCAATATTAATGGAGATAATTAAATTTTAACTTTAAAATTTTTCCTTCCATAACTCTTTAAATATTTATCCAATCAAAAAATTGTATTTAAATAAAAGATGTGTCTTTTAATTTTAAACAATATTTTTCTTACATTTTTTCTGTAAAGTCAATAATAAGGCAGATAGTTAAATTTTAACCTTAAAAGTTTTCCCGCCATAACTCTTTAAATATTTATCCAATCAAAAAATTGTAATTAAATAAAAGATTTGCCTTTTAATTTCAAACAATATTTTTTTTTACATTTTTTTCTGTAAAGTCAAAAATAAGGGAGATAGTTAAATTTTAACCTAAAAAGTTTTCCGGCCATAACTCTTTAAATATTTATCCAATCAAAAATTTGTATTTTAATGAAAGAATTTTCTTTTAATTTCAAACAATATTTGTCTTACTTTTTTTTCTGTAAAGTCAATATTAATGGAGATAATTAAATTTTAACTTTAAAAGTTTTCCCTCCATAACTCTTTAAATATTTATCCAATCAAAAAATTGTATTTTAATAAAAGATTTGTCTTTTAATTTTCAACAATACTTATTTTACCTTTTTTTCTGTTAAGTCAATTATAAGGGAGATAGTTAAATTTTAACCTTAAAAGTTTTCCCGCCATAACTCTTTAAATATTTATCCAATCAAAAAATTGTATTGAAATAAAAGATTTGTCTTTAAATTTCAAACAATATTCTTTTAACAGTTTGTTCTGTAAAACCAATAATAAGGGAGATAGTTTAATTTTAACCTTAAAAGTTTTCCCGCCATACCTCTTTAAATAATTATCCAATCAAAAAATTGTATTAAAATGAAAGAATATTCTTTTAATTTCAAACAATATTTGTCTTACATTTTTTTCTGTAAAGTCAATATCAATGGAGATAATTAAATTTTAACCTTAAAAGTTTTCCCTCCATAACTCTTTAAATATTTATCCAATCAAAAAATTGTATTTTAATAAAAGATTTGTCTTTTAATTTTCAACAATACTTATTTTACCTTTTTTTCTGTTAAGTCAATAATAAGGGAGATAGTTAAATTTTAACCTTAAAAGTTTTCCCGCCATAACTCTTTAAATATTTATCCAATCAAAAAATTGTACTTAAATGAAAGAATATTCTTCTAATTTTAAACAATATTTGTCTTACATTTTTTTCTGTAAAGTTAATATCAATGGAGATAATTAAATTTTAACCTTAAAAGTTTTCCCTACATAACTCTTTAAATATTTATCCAATCAAAAAATTGTATTTAAATAAAAGATTTGTCTTTTAATTTTCAACAATACTTATGTTACCTTTTTTTCTGTTAAGTCAATAATAAGGGAGATAGTTAAATTTTAACCTTAAAAGTTTTCCCGCCATAACTCTTTAAATATTTATCCAATCAAAAAATTGTACTTAAATGAAAGAATATTCTTCTTATTGCAAACAATATTTGTCTTACATTTTTTTCTGTTAAGTTAATATCAATGGAGATAATTAAATTTTAACCTTAAAAGTTTTCCCTACATAACTCTTTATATATTTATCCAATCAAAAAATTGTATTTTATAAAAGATTTGTCTTTTAATTTGCAACAATACTTATTTTACCTTTTTTTCTGTTAAGTCAATAATAAGGGAGATAGTTAAATTTTAACCTTAAAAGTTTTCCCGCTATAACTCTTTAATAATTTATCCAATCAAAAAAGTGTATTTAAATAAAAGATGTGTCTTTTAATTTAAAACAATATTTTTCTTACATTTTTTCTGTAAAGTCAAAAATAAGGGAGATAGTTATATTTTAACCTTAAAAGTTTTCCCGCCATAACTCTTTAAATATTTATCCAATCAAAAATTTGTAGTTAAATAAAAGATGTGTCTTTTAATTTAAAACAATATTTTTCTTACATTTTTTCTGTAAAGTCAATAATAAGGCAGATAGTTAAATTTTAACCTTAAAAGTTTTCCCGCCATAACTCTTTAAATATTTATCCAATCAAAAAATTGTATTTAAATGAAAGAATTTTCTTTTAATTTCAAACAATATTAGTCTTACATTTTTTTCTGTAAAGTCAATATCAATGCAGATAATTAAATTTTAATCTTTAAAAATTTCCCTCCATAACTCTTTAAATATTTATCCAATCAAAAAATTGTATTTTAATAAAAGATTTGTCTTTTAATTTTCAACAATACTTATTTTACCTTTTTTTCTGTTAAGTCAATAATAAGGGAGATAGTTAAATTTTAACCTTAAAAGTTTTCCCGCCATAACTCTTTAAATATTTATCCAATCAACAAATTGTAATTAAATAAAAGATTTGCGTTTTAATTTCAAACAATATTTTTTTTACATTTTTTTCTGTTAAGTCAATATCAATGGAGATAATTAAATTTTAACCTTAAAAGTTTTCACTCCATAACTCTTTAAATATTTATCCAATCAAAAAATTGTATTTTAATAAAAGATTTGTCTTTTAATTTGCAACAATACTTATTTTACCTTTTTTTCTGTTAAGTCAATAATAAGGGAGATAGTTATATTTTTACCTTAAAAGTTTTCCCGCCATAACTCTTTAAATAGTTATCCAATCAAAAAATTGTATTTAAATAAAAGATGTGTCTTTTAATTTAAAACAATATTTTTCTTACATTTTTTCTGTAAAGTCAATAATAAGGCAGATAGTTAAATTTTAACCTTAAAAGTTTTCCCGCCATAACTCTTTAAATATTTATCCAATCTAAAAATTGTATTTTAATAAAAGATTTGCCTATTAATTTCAAACAATATTCGTCTTACATTTTTTTCTGTAAAGTCAATAATAAGGGAGATAGTTAAATTTTAACCTAAAAAGTTTTCCCGCCATAACTCTTTAAATATTTATCCAATCAAAAAGGTGTAATTAAATAAAAGATTTGTCGATTAATTTCAAACAATATTTGTCTTACATTTTTTTCTGTAAGGTCAATAATAAGGGAGATAGTTGTTAAATTTTAACCTTAAAAGTTTTCCCGACATAACTCTTTAAATATTTATCCAATCAAAAAATTGTATTTAAGAAAAAGATTTGTCTTTTAATTTCAAACAATATTCGTTTGAGATTTTGTTGTGTAAATTCAATAATAAGGGAGATAGTAAAATTTTAACCTTAAAAGTTTTCCCGCTATAACTCTATAATTATTTATCCAATCAAAATTTTTTATTAAAATGAAAGAATTTTCTTTTAATTTCAAACAATATTTGTCTTACTTTTTTTTCTGTAAAGTCAATATCAATGGAGATAATTAAATTTTAACCTTAAAAGTTTTCCCTCCATAACTCTTTAAATATTTATCCAATCAAAAAATTGTATTTTAATAAAAGATTTGTCTTTTAATTTTCAACAATACTTATTTTACCTTTTTTTCTGTTAAGTCAATAATAAGGGAGATAGTTAAATTTTAACCTTAAAAGTTTTCCCGCCATAACTCTTTAAATATTTATCCAATCAAAAAATTGTATTTAAGAAAAAGATTTATCTTTTAACTTTAAACAATATTCGTTTGAGATTTTGTTGTGTAAAGTCAATAATAAGGGAGAAAGTTAAATTTTAACCTTAAAAGTTTTCCCGCCATAACTCTTTAAATATTTATCCAATCAAAAAACTGTATTTAAGAAAAAGATTTGTCTTTTAATTTTAAACAATATTCGTTTGAGATTTTGTTGTGTAAAGTCAATAATAAGGCAGATAGTTAAATTTTAACCTTAAAAGTTTTCCCGCCATAACTCTCTAAATATTTATCCAATCAAAAAATTGTATTTTAATAAAAGATTTGTCTTTTAATTTGCAACAATACTTATTTTACCTTTTTTTCTGTTAAGTCAATAATAAGGGAGATAGTTAAATTTTAACCTTAAAAGTTTTCCCGCCATAACTCTTTAAATATTTATCCAATCAAAAAATTGTATTTAAATAAAAGATTTGTCTTTAAATTTCAAACAATATTCTTTTTACAGTTTGTTCTGTAAAACCAATAATAAGGGAGATAGTTTAATTTTAACCTTAAAAGTTTTCCCGCCATACCTCTTTAAATAATTATCCAATCAAAAAATTGTATAAAAATGAAAGAATTTTCTTTTAATTTCAAACAATATTTGTCTTACATTTTTTTCTGTAAAGTCAATATCAATGGAGATAATTAAATTTTAACCTTAAAAGTTTTCCCTCCATAACTCTTTAAATATTTATCCAATCAAAAAATTGTATTTTAATAAAAGATTTGTCTTTTAATTTTCAACAATACTTATTTTACCTTTTTTTCTGTTAAGTCAATAATAAGGGAGATAGTTAAATTTTAACCTTAAAAGTTTTCCCGCCATAACTCTTTAAATATTTATCCAATCAAAAAATTGTACTTAAATGAAAGAATATTCTTCTAATTTTAAACAATATTTGTCTTACATTTTTTTCTGTAAAGTTAATATCAATGGAGATAATTAAATTTTAACCTTAAAAGTTTTCCCTACATAACTCTTTATATATTTATCCAATCAAAAAATTGTATTTTATAAAAGATTTGTCTTTTAATTTGCAACAATACTTATTTTACCTTTTTTTCTGTTCAGTCAATAATAAGGGAGATAGTTAAATTTTAACCTTAAAAGTTTTCCCGCTATAACTCTTTAATAATTTATCCAATCAAAAAAGTGTATTTAAATAAAAGATGTGTCTTTTAATTTAAAACAATATTTTTCTTACATTTTTTCTGTAAAGTCAAAAATAAGGGAGATAGTTATATTTTAACCTTAAAAGTTTTCCCGCCATAACTCTTTAAATATTTATCCAATCAAAAATTTGTAGTTAAATAAAAGATGTGTCTTTTAATTTAAAACAATATTTTTTTTACATTTTTTCTGTAAAGTCAATAATAAGGCAGATAGTTAAATTTTAACCTTAAAAGTTTTCCCGCCATAACTCTTTAAATATTTATCCAATCAAAAAATTGTATTTAAATGAAAGAATTTTCTTTTAATTTCAAACAATATTAGTCTTACATTTTTTTCTGTAAAGTCAATATCAATGCAGATAATTAAATTTTAATCTTTAAAGTTTTCCCTCCATAACTCTTTAAATATTTATCCAATCAAAAAACTGTATTTTAATAAAAGATTTGTCTTTTAATTTTCAACAATACTTATTTTACCTTTTTTTCTGTTAAGTCAATAATAAGGGAGATAGTTAAATTTTAACCTTAAAAGTTTTCCCGCCATAACTCTTTAAATATTTATCCAATCAACAAATTGTAATTAAATAAAAGATTTGCGTTTTAATTTCAAACAATATTTTTTTTACATTTTTTTCTGTTAAGTCAATATCAATGGAGATAATTAAATTTTAACCTTAAAAGTTTTCACTCCATAACTCTTTAAATATTTATCCAATCAAAAAATTGTATTTTAATAAAAGATTTGTCTTTTAATTTGCAACAATACTTATTTTACCTTTTTTTCTGTTAAGTCAATAATAAGGGAGATAGTTATATTTTTACCTTAAAAGTTTTCCCGCCATAACTCTTTAAATAGTTATCCAATCAAAAAATTGTATTTAAATAAAAGATGTGTCTTTTAATTTAAAACAATATTTTTCTTACATTTTTTCTGTAAAGTCAATAATAAGGCAGATAGTTAAATTTTAACCTTAAAAGTTTTCCCGCCATAACTCTTTAAATATTTATCCAATCTAAAAATTGTATTTTAATAAAAGATTTGCCTATTAATTTCAAACAATATTCGTCTTACATTTTTTTCTGTAAAGTCAATAATAAGGGAGATAGTTAAATTTTAACCTAAAAAGTTTTCCCGCCATAACTCTTTAAATATTTATCCAATCAAAAAGGTGTAATGAAATAAAAGATTTAACGATTAATTTCAAACAATATTTGTTTTACATTTTTTTCTGTAAGGTCAATAATAAGGGAGATAGTTGTTAAATTTTAACCTTAAAAGTTTTCCCGACATAACTCTTTAAATATTTATCCAATCAAAAAATTGTATTTAAGAAAAAGATTTGTCTTTTAATTTCAAACAATATTCGTTTGAGATTTTGTTGTGTAAATTCAATAATAAGGGAGATAGTAAAATTTTAACCTTAAAAGTTTTCCCGCTATAACTCTATAAATATTTATCCAATCAAAATTTTTTATTAAAATGAAAGAATTTTCTTTTAATTTCAAACAATATTTGTCTTACTTTTTTTTCTGTAAAGTCAATATCAATGGAGATAATTAAATTTTAACCTTAAAAGTTTTCCCTCCATAACTCTTTAAATATTTATCCAATCAAAAAATTGTATTTTAATAAAAGATTTGTCTTTTAATTTTCAACAATACTTATTTTACCTTTTTTTCTGTTAAGTCAATAATAAGGGAGATAGTTAAATTTTAACCTTAAAAGTTTTCCCGCCATAACTCTTTAAATATTTATCCAATCAAAAAATTGTATTTAAGAAAAAGATTTATCTTTTAACTTTAAACAATATTCGTTTGAGATTTTGTTGTGTAAAGTCAATAATAAGGGAGATAGTTAAATTTTAACCTTAAAAGTTTTCCCGCCATAACTCTTTAAATATTTATCCAATCAAAAAATTGTATTTAAGAAAAAGATTTGTCTTTTAATTTTAAACAATATTCGTTTGAGATTTTGTTGTGTAAAGTCAATAATAAGGGAGATAGTTATATTTTTACCTTAAAAGTTTTCCCGCCATAACTCTTTAAATAGTTATCCAATCAAAAAATTGTATTTAAATAAAAGATGTGTCTTTTAATTTAAAACAATATTTTTCTTACATTTTTTCTGTAAAGTCAATAATAAGGCAGATAGTTAAATTTTAACCTTAAAAGTTTTCCCGCCATAACTCTTTAAATATTTATCCAATCTAAAAATTGTATTTTAATAAAAGATTTGCCTATTAATTTCAAACAATATTCGTCTTACATTTTTTTCTGTAAAGTCAATAATAAGGGAGATAGTTAAATTTTAACCTAAAAAGTTTTCCCGCCATAACTCTTTAAATATTTATCCAATCAAAAAGGTGTAATGAAATAAAAGATTTAACGATTAATTTCAAACAATATTTGTTTTACATTTTTTTCTGTAAGGTCAATAATAAGGGAGATAGTTGTTAAATTTTAACCTTAAAAGTTTTCCCGACATAACTCTTTAAATATTTATCCAATCAAAAAATTGTATTTAAGAAAAAGATTTGTCTTTTAATTTCAAACAATATTCGTTTGAGATTTTGTTGTGTAAATTCAATAATAAGGGAGATAGTAAAATTTTAACCTTAAAAGTTTTCCCGCTATAACTCTATAAATATTTATCCAATCAAAATTTTTTATTAAAATGAAAGAATTTTCTTTTAATTTCAAACAATATTTGTCTTACTTTTTTTTCTGTAAAGTCAATATCAATGGAGATAATTAAATTTTAACCTTAAAAGTTTTCCCTCCATAACTCTTTAAATATTTATCCAATCAAAAAATTGTATTTTAATAAAAGATTTGTCTTTTAATTTTCAACAATACTTATTTTACCTTTTTTTCTGTTAAGTCAATAATAAGGGAGATAGTTAAATTTTAACCTTAAAAGTTTTCCCGCCATAACTCTTTAAATATTTATCCAATCAAAAAATTGTATTTAAGAAAAAGATTTATCTTTTAACTTTAAACAATATTCGTTTGAGATTTTGTTGTGTAAAGTCAATAATAAGGGAGATAGTTAAATTTTAACCTTAAAAGTTTTCCCGCCATAACTCTTTAAATATTTATCCAATCAAAAAATTGTATTTAAGAAAAAGATTTGTCTTTTAATTTTAAACAATATTCGTTTGAGATTTTGTTGTGTAAAGTCAATAATAAGGCAGATAGTTAAATTTTAACCTTAAAAGTTTTCCCGCCATAACTCTCTAAATATTTATCCAATCAAAAAATTGTATTTTAATAAAAGATTTGTCTTTTAATTTGCAACAATACTTATTTTACCTTTTTTTCTGTTAAGTCAATAATAAGGGAGATAGTTATATTTTAACCTTAAAAGTTTTCCCGCCATAACTCTTTAAATAGTTATCCAATCAAAAAATTGTATTTAAATAAAAGATGTGTCTTTTAATTTAAAACAATATTTTTCTTACATTTTTTCTGTAAAGTCAATAATAAGGCAGGTAGTTAAATTTTAACCTTAAAAGTTTTCCCGCCATAACTCTTTAAATATTTATCCAATCAAAAAATTGTATTTTAATAAGAGATTTGCCTTTTAATTTCAAACAATATTCGTTTTACATTTTTTTCTGTAAAGTCAATAATAAGGGAGATAGTTAAATTTTAACCTTAAAAGTTTTCCCGCCATAACTCTTTAAATATTTATCCAATCAAAAAATTGTAATTAAATAAAAGATTTGCCTTTTAATTTCAAACAATATTTTTTTTACATTTTTTTCTGTAAAGTCAAAAATAAGGGAGATAGTTAAATTTTAACCTAAAAAGTTTTCCGGCCATAACTCTTTAAATATTTATCCAATCAAAAATTTGTATTTAAATGAAAGAATTTTCTTTTAATTTCAAACAATATTTGTCTTACTTTTTTTTCTGTAAAGTCAATATTAATGGAGATAATTAAATTTTAACTTTAAAATTTTTCCTTCCATAACTCTTTAAATATTTATCCAATCAAAAAATTGTATTTAAATAAAAGATGTGTCTTTTAATTTTAAACAATATTTTTCTTACATTTTTTCTGTAAAGTCAATAATAAGGCAGATAGTTAAATTTTAACCTTAAAAGTTTTCCCGCCATAACTCTTTAAATATTTATCCAATCAAAAAATTGTAATTAAATAAAAGATTTGCCTTTTAATTTCAAACAATATTTTTTTTTACATTTTTTTCTGTAAAGTCAAAAATAAGGGAGATAGTTAAATTTTAACCTAAAAAGTTTTCCGGCCATAACTCTTTAAATATTTATCCAATCAAAAATTTGTATTTTAATGAAAGAATTTTCTTTTAATTTCAAACAATATTTGTCTTACTTTTTTTTCTGTAAAGTCAATATTAATGGAGATAATTAAATTTTAACTTTAAAAGTTTTCCCTCCATAACTCTTTAAATATTTATCCAATCAAAAAATTGTATTTTAATAAAAGATTTGTCTTTTAATTTTCAACAATACTTATTTTACCTTTTTTTCTGTTAAGTCAATTATAAGGGAGATAGTTAAATTTTAACCTTAAAAGTTTTCCCGCCATAACTCTTTAAATATTTATCCAATCAAAAAATTGTATTGAAATAAAAGATTTGTCTTTAAATTTCAAACAATATTCTTTTAACAGTTTGTTCTGTAAAACCAATAATAAGGGAGATAGTTTAATTTTAACCTTAAAAGTTTTCCCGCCATACCTCTTTAAATAATTATCCAATCAAAAAATTGTATTAAAATGAAAGAATATTCTTTTAATTTCAAACAATATTTGTCTTACATTTTTTTCTGTAAAGTCAATATCAATGGAGATAATTAAATTTTAACCTTAAAAGTTTTCCCTCCATAACTCTTTAAATATTTATCCAATCAAAAAATTGTATTTTAATAAAAGATTTGTCTTTTAATTTTCAACAATACTTATTTTACCTTTTTTTCTGTTAAGTCAATAATAAGGGAGATAGTTAAATTTTAACCTTAAAAGTTTTCCCGCCATAACTCTTTAAATATTTATCCAATCAAAAAATTGTACTTAAATGAAAGAATATTCTTCTAATTTTAAACAATATTTGTCTTACATTTTTTTCTGTAAAGTTAATATCAATGGAGATAATTAAATTTTAACCTTAAAAGTTTTCCCTACATAACTCTTTAAATATTTATCCAATCAAAAAATTGTATTTAAATAAAAGATTTGTCTTTTAATTTTCAACAATACTTATGTTACCTTTTTTTCTGTTAAGTCAATAATAAGGGAGATAGTTAAATTTTAACCTTAAAAGTTTTCCCGCCATAACTCTTTAAATATTTATCCAATCAAAAAATTGTACTTAAATGAAAGAATATTCTTCTTATTGCAAACAATATTTGTCTTACATTTTTTTCTGTTAAGTTAATATCAATGGAGATAATTAAATTTTAACCTTAAAAGTTTTCCCTACATAACTCTTTATATATTTATCCAATCAAAAAATTGTATTTTATAAAAGATTTGTCTTTTAATTTGCAACAATACTTATTTTACCTTTTTTTCTGTTAAGTCAATAATAAGGGAGATAGTTAAATTTTAACCTTAAAAGTTTTCCCGCTATAACTCTTTAATAATTTATCCAATCAAAAAAGTGTATTTAAATAAAAGATGTGTCTTTTAATTTAAAACAATATTTTTCTTACATTTTTTCTGTAAAGTCAAAAATAAGGGAGATAGTTATATTTTAACCTTAAAAGTTTTCCCGCCATAACTCTTTAAATATTTATCCAATCAAAAATTTGTAGTTAAATAAAAGATGTGTCTTTTAATTTAAAACAATATTTTTCTTACATTTTTTCTGTAAAGTCAATAATAAGGCAGATAGTTAAATTTTAACCTTAAAAGTTTTCCCGCCATAACTCTTTAAATATTTATCCAATCAAAAAATTGTATTTAAATGAAAGAATTTTCTTTTAATTTCAAACAATATTAGTCTTACATTTTTTTCTGTAAAGTCAATATCAATGCAGATAATTAAATTTTAATCTTTAAAAATTTCCCTCCATAACTCTTTAAATATTTATCCAATCAAAAAATTGTATTTTAATAAAAGATTTGTCTTTTAATTTTCAACAATACTTATTTTACCTTTTTTTCTGTTAAGTCAATAATAAGGGAGATAGTTAAATTTTAACCTTAAAAGTTTTCCCGCCATAACTCTTTAAATATTTATCCAATCAACAAATTGTAATTAAATAAAAGATTTGCGTTTTAATTTCAAACAATATTTTTTTTACATTTTTTTCTGTTAAGTCAATATCAATGGAGATAATTAAATTTTAACCTTAAAAGTTTTCACTCCATAACTCTTTAAATATTTATCCAATCAAAAAATTGTATTTTAATAAAAGATTTGTCTTTTAATTTGCAACAATACTTATTTTACCTTTTTTTCTGTTAAGTCAATAATAAGGGAGATAGTTATATTTTTACCTTAAAAGTTTTCCCGCCATAACTCTTTAAATAGTTATCCAATCAAAAAATTGTATTTAAATAAAAGATGTGTCTTTTAATTTAAAACAATATTTTTCTTACATTTTTTCTGTAAAGTCAATAATAAGGCAGATAGTTAAATTTTAACCTTAAAAGTTTTCCCGCCATAACTCTTTAAATATTTATCCAATCTAAAAATTGTATTTTAATAAAAGATTTGCCTATTAATTTCAAACAATATTCGTCTTACATTTTTTTCTGTAAAGTCAATAATAAGGGAGATAGTTAAATTTTAACCTAAAAAGTTTTCCCGCCATAACTCTTTAAATATTTATCCAATCAAAAAGGTGTAATTAAATAAAAGATTTGTCGATTAATTTCAAACAATATTTGTCTTACATTTTTTTCTGTAAGGTCAATAATAAGGGAGATAGTTGTTAAATTTTAACCTTAAAAGTTTTCCCGACATAACTCTTTAAATATTTATCCAATCAAAAAATTGTATTTAAGAAAAAGATTTGTCTTTTAATTTCAAACAATATTCGTTTGAGATTTTGTTGTGTAAATTCAATAATAAGGGAGATAGTAAAATTTTAACCTTAAAAGTTTTCCCGCTATAACTCTATAATTATTTATCCAATCAAAATTTTTTATTAAAATGAAAGAATTTTCTTTTAATTTCAAACAATATTTGTCTTACTTTTTTTTCTGTAAAGTCAATATCAATGGAGATAATTAAATTTTAACCTTAAAAGTTTTCCCTCCATAACTCTTTAAATATTTATCCAATCAAAAAATTGTATTTTAATAAAAGATTTGTCTTTTAATTTTCAACAATACTTATTTTACCTTTTTTTCTGTTAAGTCAATAATAAGGGAGATAGTTAAATTTTAACCTTAAAAGTTTTCCCGCCATAACTCTTTAAATATTTATCCAATCAAAAAATTGTATTTAAGAAAAAGATTTATCTTTTAACTTTAAACAATATTCGTTTGAGATTTTGTTGTGTAAAGTCAATAATAAGGGAGAAAGTTAAATTTTAACCTTAAAAGTTTTCCCGCCATAACTCTTTAAATATTTATCCAATCAAAAAACTGTATTTAAGAAAAAGATTTGTCTTTTAATTTTAAACAATATTCGTTTGAGATTTTGTTGTGTAAAGTCAATAATAAGGCAGATAGTTAAATTTTAACCTTAAAAGTTTTCCCGCCATAACTCTCTAAATATTTATCCAATCAAAAAATTGTATTTTAATAAAAGATTTGTCTTTTAATTTGCAACAATACTTATTTTACCTTTTTTTCTGTTAAGTCAATAATAAGGGAGATAGTTATATTTTAACCTTAAAAGTTTTCCCGCCATAACTCTTTAAATAGTTATCCAATCAAAAAATTGTATTTAAATAAAAGATGTGTCTTTTAATTTAAAACAATATTTTTCTTACATTTTTTCTGTAAAGTCAATAATAAGGCAGGTAGTTAAATTTTAACCTTAAAAGTTTTCCCGCCATAACTCTTTAAATATTTATCCAATCAAAAAATTGTATTTTAATAAGAGATTTGCCTTTTAATTTCAAACAATATTCGTTTTACATTTTTTTCTGTAAAGTCAATAATAAGGGAGATAGTTAAATTTTAACCTTAAAAGTTTTCCCGCCATAACTCTTTAAATATTTATCCAATCAAAAAATTGTAATTAAATAAAAGATTTGCCTTTTAATTTCAAACAATATTTTTTTTACATTTTTTTCTGTAAAGTCAAAAATAAGGGAGATAGTTAAATTTTAACCTAAAAAGTTTTCCGGCCATAACTCTTTAAATATTTATCCAATCAAAAATTTGTATTTAAATGAAAGAATTTTCTTTTAATTTCAAACAATATTTGTCTTACTTTTTTTTCTGTAAAGTCAATATTAATGGAGATAATTAAATTTTAACTTTAAAAGTTTTCCCTCCATAACTCTTTAAATATTTATCCAATCAAAAAATTGTATTTTAATAAAAGATTTGTCTTTTAATTTTCAACAATACTTATTTTACCTTTTTTTCTGTTAAGTCAATAATAAGGGAGATAGTTAAATTTTAACCTTAAAAGTTTTCCCGCCATAACTCTTTAAATATTTATCCAATCAAAAAATTGTATTTAAGAAAAAGATTTATCTTTTAACTTTAAACAATATTCGTTTGAGATTTTGTTGTGTAAAGTCAATAATAAGGGAGAAAGTTAAATTTTAACCTTAAAAGTTTTCCCGCCATAACTCTTTAAATATTTATCCAATCAAAAAATTGTATTTAAGAAAAAGATTTGTCTTTAAATTTTAAACAATATTCGTTTGAGATTTTGTTGTGTAAAGTCAATAATAAGGCAGATAGTTAAATTTTAACCTTAAAAGTTTTCCCGCCATAACTCTCTAAATATTTATCCAATCAAAAAATTGTATTTTAATAAAAGATTTGTCTTTTAATTTGCAACAATACTTATTTTACCTTTTTTTCTGTTAAGTCAATAATAAGGGAGATAGTTATATTTTAACCTTAAAAGTTTTCCCGCCATAACTCTTTAAATAGTTATCCAATCAAAAAATTGTATTTAAATAAAAGATGTGTCTTTTAATTTAAAACAATATTTTTCTTACATTTTTTCTGTAAAGTCAATAATAAGGCAGGTAGTTAAATTTTAACCTTAAAAGTTTTCCCGCCATAACTCTTTAAATATTTATCCAATCAAAAAATTGTATTTTAATAAGAGATTTGCCTTTTAATTTCAAACAATATTCGTTTTACATTTTTTTCTGTAAAGTCAATAATAAGGGAGATAGTTAAATTTTAACCTTAAAAGTTTTCCCGCCATAACTCTTTAAATATTTATCCAATCAAAAAATTGTAATTAAATAAAAGATTTGCCTTTTAATTTCAAACAATATTTTTTTTACATTTTTTTCTGTAAAGTCAAAAATAAGGGAGATAGTTAAATTTTAACCTAAAAAGTTTTCCGGCCATAACTCTTTAAATATTTATCCAATCAAAAATTTGTATTTAAATGAAAGAATTTTCTTTTAATTTCAAACAATATTTGTCTTACTTTTTTTTCTGTAAAGTCAATATTAATGGAGATAATTAAATTTTAACTTTAAAAGTTTTCCCTCCATAACTCTTTAAATATTTATCCAATCAAAAAATTGTATTTAAATAAAAGATGTGTCTTTTAATTTTAAACAATATTTTTCTTACATTTTTTCTGTAAAGTCAATAATAAGGCAGATAGTTAAATTTTAACCTTAAAAGTTTTCCCGCCATAACTCTTTAAATATTTATCCAATCAAAAAATTGTAATTAAATAAAAGATTTGCCTTTTAATTTCAAACAATATTTTTTTTTACATTTTTTTCTGTAAAGTCAAAAATAAGGGAGATAGTTAAATTTTAACCTAAAAAGTTTTCCGGCCATAACTCTTTAAATATTTATCCAATCAAAAATTTGTATTTTAATGAAAGAATTTTCTTTTAATTTCAAACAATATTTGTCTTACTTTTTTTTCTGTAAAGTCAATATTAATGGAGATAATTAAATTTTAACTTTAAAAGTTTTCCCTCCATAACTCTTTAAATATTTATCCAATCAAAAAATTGTATTTTAATAAAAGATTTGTCTTTTAATTTTCAACAATACTTATTTTACCTTTTTTTCTGTTAAGTCAATTATAAGGGAGATAGTTAAATTTTAACCTTAAAAGTTTTCCCGCCATAACTCTTTAAATATTTATCCAATCAAAAAATTGTATTGAAATAAAAGATTTGTCTTTAAATTTCAAACAATATTCTTTTAACAGTTTGTTCTGTAAAACCAATAATAAGGGAGATAGTTTAATTTTAACCTTAAAAGTTTTCCCGCCATACCTCTTTAAATAATTATCCAATCAAAAAATTGTATTAAAATGAAAGAATTTTCTTTTAATTTCAAACAATATTTGTCTTACATTTTTTTCTGTAAAGTCAATATCAATGGAGATAATTAAATTTTAACCTTAAAAGTTTTCCCTCCATAACTCTTTAAATATTTATCCAATCAAAAAATTGTATTTTAATAAAAGATTTGTCTTTTAATTTTCAACAATACTTATTTTACCTTTTTTTCTGTTAAGTCAATAATAAGGGAGATAGTTAAATTTTAACCTTAAAAGTTTTCCCGCCATAACTCTTTAAATATTTATCCAATCAAAAAATTGTACTTAAATGAAAGAATATTCTTCTAATTTTAAACAATATTTGTCTTACATTTTTTTCTGTAAAGTTAATATCAATGGAGATAATTAAATTTTAACCTTAAAAGTTTTCCCTACATAACTCTTTATATATTTATCCAATCAAAAAATTGTATTTTAAAAAAGATTTGTCTTTTAATTTGCAACAATACTTATTTTACCTTTTTTTCTGTTAAGTCAATAATAAGGGAGATAGTTAAATTTTAACCTTAAAAGTTTTCCCGAAATAACTCTTTTAATATTTATCCAATCAAAAAATTGTGATTTAATAAAAGATTTGCCTTTTAATTTCAAACAATATTTTTTTTACATTTTTTTCTGTAAAGTCAAAAATAAGGGAGATAGTTATATTTTAACCTTAAAAGTTTTCCCGCTATAACTCTTTAAATATTTATCCAATCAAAAAAGTGTATTTAAATAAGAGATGTGTCTTTTAATTTAAAACAATATTTTTCTTACATTTTTTCTGTAAAGTCAAAAATAAGGGAGATAGTTAAATTTTAACCTTAAAAGTTTTCCCGCCATAACTCTTTAAATATTTATCCAATCAAAAAATTGTATTTTAATAAAAGATTTGCCTATTAATTTCAAACAATATTCGTTTTACATTTTTTTCTGTAAAGTCAATAATAAGGGAGATAGTTAAATTTTAACCTAAAAAGTTTTCCCGCCATAACTCTTTAAATATTTATCCAATCAAAAAGGTGTAATTAAATAAAAGATTTGTCGATTAATTTCAAACAATATTTGTCTTACATTTATTTCTGTAAGGTCAATAATAAGGGAGATATTTGTTAAATTTTAACCTTAAAAGTTTTCCCGCCATAACTCTTTAAATATTTATCCAATCAAAAAATTGTATTTAAGAAAAAGATTTGTCTTTTAATTTCAAACAATATTCGTATGAGATTTTGTTGTGTAAATTCAATAATAAGGGAGATAGTAAAATTTTAACCTTAAAAGTTTTCCCGCCATAACTCTTTAAATATTTATCCAATCAACAAATTGTATTTAAATAAAAGATGTGTCTTTTAATTTAAAACAATATTTTTCTTACATTTTTTCTGTAAAGTCAATAATAAGGCAGATAGTTAAATTTTAACCTTAAAAGTTTTCCCGCCATAACTCTTTAAATATTTATCCAATCAAAAAATTGTAATTAAATAAAAGATTTGCCTTTTAATTTCAAACAATATTTTTTTTACATTTTTTTCTGTAAAGTCAAAAATAAGGGAGATAGTTAAATTTTAACCTAAAAAGTTTTCGGCCATAACTCTTTAAATATTTATCCAATCAAAAATTTGTATTTAAATGAAAGAATTTTCTTTTAATTTCATACCATATTTGTCTTACTTTTTTTTCTGTAAAGTCAATATTAATGGAGATAATTAAATTTTAACTTTAAAAGTTTTCCCTCCATAACTCTTTAAATATTTATCCAATCAAAAAATTGTATTTTAATAAAAGATTTGTCTTTTAATTTTCAACAATACTTATTTTACCTTTTTTTCTGTTAAGTCAATAATAAGGGAGATAGTTAAATTTTAACCTTAAAAGTTTTCCGGCCATAACTCTTTAAATATTCATCCAATCAAAAAATTGTAATTAAATAAAAGATTTGTCTATTAATTTCAAACAATATTTGTCTTACATTTTTTCTGTAAAGTCAATAATAAGGGAGATAGTTAAATTTTAACCTTAAAAGTTTTCCCGCCATAACTCTTTAAATATTTATCCAATCAAAAAATTATATTTAAATAAAAGATTTGTCTTTTAATTTGAAACAATATTTTTCTTACATTTTTTTCTGTTAAGTCAATAATAAGGGAGATAGTTAATTTTTAACCTTAAAAGTTTTCCCGCCATAACTCTTTAAATATTTATCCAATCAAAAAATTGTAATTAAATAAAAGATTTGTCTATTAATTTCAAACAATATTTGTCCCGCATTTTTTTCTGTAAAGTCAATAATAAGGGAGATAGTTAAATTTTAACCTTAAAAGTTTTCCCGCCATAACTCTTTAAATATTTATCCAATCAAAAAATTGTATTTAAATAAAATATTTGCCATTTAGTTTTTAACAATACTTATTATACATTTTTTTCTGTAAAATCAATAATAAGGGAGACAGTTAAATTTTAACCTTAAAAGTTTTCCCGATATTACTCTTTAAATGTTTATCCAATCAAAAATTGTGTTGTTATAAAATATTTGCCTTTTAATTTTCAACAATACTTATTCTACATTTTTTCCTGTAAAGACAATAATAAGGGAGATAATTAATTTTTAACCTTAAAAGTTTTCCCGCCATAACTCTTTAAATATTTATCCAATTAAATATGTATTTGAATTAAATATTTGCCTTTTTATTTTTAACAATACTTATTTTACATTTTTTTCTGTTAAGTCAATTATAAGGGAGATAATTAAATTTTAACCTCAAAAGTTTTCCCGCCAAAACTCTTTAAATATTTATCCAATCAAAAAATTGTATTTAAATAAAAGATTCGTCTTTTAGTTTCCAACAATACTTATGTTACCTATTTTTCTGTTAAGTCAATAATAAGGGAGATAGTTAAATTTTAACCCTAAAAGTTTTGCCGCCATAACTCTTTAATTATTTATCCATTCAAAAAATTGTATGTTAATAAAAGATTTGTTTTTTAATTTGAAACAATGTTTGTTTTACATTTTTTTCTGTTAAGTCAATAATGAGGGAGCTAATTAAATTTTAACCTTAAAAGTTTACCCGCCATAACCCTTTAAATATTTATCCAATCAAAAAATTGTATTTTAATAAAATATTTTTCTTTTAATTTCAAACATCATTTAACTTACATTTTGTTCTGTAAAGTCTATAATAAGGGAGCTAGTTAAATTTTAACCTTAAAAGTTTTCCCGCCATAACTCCTTAAATAATGATCCAATCAAAAAATTGTATTTAAATAAAAGATGTGTCTTTTAATTTAAAACAATATTTTTCTTACATTTTTTCTGTAAAGTCAATAATAAGGCAGATAGTTAAATTTTAACCTTAAAACTTTTCCCGCCATAACTCTTTAAATATTTATCCAATCAAAAAATTGTATTTAAATAAAAGATGTGTCTATTAATTTCAAACAATATTTTTCTTACATTTTTTTCTGTAAAGTCAATATCAATGGAGATAATTAAATTTTAACCTTAAAAGTTTTCCCTCCATAACTCTTTAAATATTTATCCAATCAAAAAATGGTATATTAATAAAAGATTTGTCTTTATATTTTCAACAATACTTATTTTACCTTTTTTTCTGTTAAGTCAATAATAAGGGAGATAGTTAAATTTTAACCTTAAAAGTTTTCCCGCCATAACTCTTTAAATATTTATCCAATCAAAAAATTGTATTTTAATAAAATATTTGCCTTTTAGTTTTTAACAATACTTATTTTACATTTTTTTCTGTAAAATCAATAATAAGGGAGACAGTTAAATTTTAACCTTAAAAGTTTTCCCGATATTACTCTTTAAATGTTTATCCAATCAAAAATTGTGTTGTTATAAAATATTTGCCTTTTAATTTTCAACAATACTTATTCTACATTTTTTCCTGTAAAGACAATAATAAGGGAGATAATTAATTTTTAACCTTAAAAGTTTTCCCGCCATAACTCTTTACATATTTATCCAATCAAAAATATGTATTTGATGTAAATATTTGCCTTTTTATTTTTAACAATACTTATTTTACATTTTTTTCTGTTAAGTCAATTATAAGGGAGATAATTAAATTTTAACCTCAAAAGTTTTCCCGCCAAAACTCTTTAAATATTTATCCAATCAAAAAATTGTATTTAAATAAAAGATTCGTCTTTTAGTTTCCAACAATACTTATGTTACCTATTTTTCTGTTAAGTCAATAATAAGGGAGATAGTTAAATTTTAACCCTAAAAGTTTTGCCGCCATAACTCTTTAATTATTTATCCATTCAAAAAATTGTATGTTAATAAAAGATTTGTTTTTTAATTTGAAACAATGTTTGTTTTACATTTTTTTCTGTTAAGTCAATAATGAGGGAGCTAATTAAATTTTAACCTTAAAAGTTTACCCGCCATAACCCTTTAAATATTTATCCAATCAAAAAATTGTATTTTAATAAAATATTTTTCTTTTAATTTCAAACATCATTTAACTTACATTTTGTTCTGTAAAGTCTATAATAAGGGAGCTAGTTAAATTTTAACCTTAAAAGTTTTCCCGCCATAACTCCTTAAATAATGATCCAATCAAGAAATTGTATTTAAATAAAAGATGTGTCTTTTAATTTAAAACAATATTTTTCTTACATTTTTTATGTAAAGTCAATAATAAGGCAGATAGTTAAATTTTAACCTTAAAACTTTTCCCGCCATAACTCTTTAAATATTTATCCAATCAAAAAATTGTATTTAAATAAAAGATGTGTCTATTAATTTCAAACAATATTTTTCTTACATTTTTTTCTGTAAAGTCAATATCAATGGAGATAATTAAATTTTAACCTTAAAAGTTTTCCCTCCATAACTCTTTAAATATTTATCCAATCAAAAAATTGTATATAAATAAAAGATTTGTCTTTATATTTTCAACAATACTTATTTTACCTTTTTTTCTGTTAAGTCAATAATAAGGGAGATAGTTAAATTTTAACCTTAAAAGTTTTCCCGCCATTACTCTTTAAATGTTTATCCAATCAAAAATTGTGTTGTAATAAAATATTTGCCTTTTAATTTTCAACAATACTTATTTTACATTTTTTTCTGTAAAGACAATAATAAGGGAGATAATTAATTTTTAACCTTAAAAGTTTTCCCGCCATAACTCTTTAAATATTTATCCAATCAAAAAATTGTAAAAAAATAAAAGATTTTCCTTTTAATTTCAAACAATATTTTTTTTACATTTTTTTCTGTAAAGTCAATAATAAGGGAGATAGTTATATTTTCACCTTAAAAGTTTTCCCGCCATAACTCTTTAAATATTTATCCAATCAAAAAATTGTATTTTAATAAAAGATTTGTCTTTTAATTTTCAACAATACTTATTTTACCTTTTTTTCTGTTAAGTCAATAATAAGGGAGATAGTTAAATTTTAACCTTAAAAGTTTTCCCGCCATAACTCTTTAAATATTTATCCAATCAAAAAATTGTATTTTAATAAAAGATTTGTCTATTAATTTCAAACAATATTTGTTTGACATTTTTTTCTGTAAAGTCAATAATAAGGGAGATAGTTAAATTTTAACCTTAAAAGTTTTCCGGCCATAACTCTTTAAATATTCATCCAATCAAAAAATTGTAATTAAATAAAGATTTGTCTATTAATTTCAAACAATATTTGTCTTACATTTTTTCTGTAAAGTCAATAATAAGGGAGATAGTTAAATTTTAACCTTAAAAGTTTTCCCGCCATAACTCTTTAAATATTTATCCAATCAAAAAATTATATTTAAATAAAAGATTTGTCTTTTAATTTGAAACAATATTTTTCTTACATTTTTTTCTGTTAAGTCAATAATAAGGGAGATAGTTAATTTTTAACCTTAAAAGTTTTCCCGCCATAACTCTTTAAATATTTATCCAATCAAAAAATTGTAATTAAATAAAAGATTTGTCTATTAATTTCAAACAATATTTGTCCCGCATTTTTTTCTGTAAAGTCAATAATAAGGGAGATAGTTAAATTTTAACCTTAAAAGTTTTCCCGCCATAACTCTTTAAATATTTATCCAATCAAAAAATTGTATTTAAATAAAATATTTGCCTTTTAGTTTTTAACAATACTTATTTTACATTTTTTTCTGTAAAATCAATAATAAGGGAGACAGTTAAATTTTAACCTTAAAAGTTTTCCCGATATAACTCTTTAAATGTTTATCCAATCAAAAATTGTGTTGTAATAAAATATTTGCCTTTTAATTTTCAACAATACTTATTCTACATTTTTTCCTGTAAAGACAATAATAAGGGAGATAATTAATTTTTAACCTTAAAAGTTTTCCCGCCATAACTCTTTAAATATTTATCCAATCAAAAATATGTATTTAAATTAAATATTTGCCTTTTTATTTTTAACAATACTTATTTTACATTTTTTTCTGTTAAGTCAATTATAAGGGAGATAATTAAATTTTAACCTCAAAAGTTTTCCCGCCAAAACTCTTTAAATATTTATCCAATCAAAAAATTGTATTTAAATAAAAGATTCGTCTTTTAGTTTCCAACAATACTTATGTTACCTATTTTTCTGTTAAGTCAATAATAAGGGAGATAGTAAAATTTTAACCCTAAAAGTTTTGCCGCCATAACTCTTTAATTATTTATCCATTCAAAAAATTGTTTGTTAATAAAAGATTTGTTTTTTAATTTGAAACAATGTTTGTTTTACATTTTTTTCTGTTAAGTCAATAATGAGGGAGCTAATTAAATTTTAACCTTAAAAGTTTACCCGCCATAACCCTTTAAATATTTATCCAATCAAAAAATTGTATTTTAATAAAATATTTTTCTTTTTATTTCAAACATCATTTAACTGACATTTTGTTCTGTAAAGTCTATAATAAGGGAGCTAGTTAAATTTTAACCTTAAAAGTTTTCCCGCCATAACTCCTTAAATAATGATCCAACCAAAAAATTGTATTTAAATAAAAGATGTGTCTTTTAATTTAAAACAATATTTTTCTTACATTTTTTCTGTAAAGTCAATAATAAGGCAGATAGTTAAATTTTAACCTTAAAACTTTTCCCGCCATAACTCTTTAAATATTTATCCAATCAAAAAATTGTATTTAAATAAAAGATGTGTCTATTAATTTCAAACAATATTTTTCTTACATTTTTTTCTGTAAAGTCAATATCAATGGAGATAATTAAATTTTAACCTTAAAAGTTTTCCCTCCATAACTCTTTAAATATTTATCCAATCAAAAAATTGTATTTTAATAAAAGATTTGTCTTTTAATTTTCAACAATACTTATTTTACCTTTTTTTCTGTTAAGTCAATAATAAGGGAGATAGTTAAATTTTAACCTTAAAAGTTTTCCCGCCATAACTCTTTAAATGTTTATCCAATCAAAAATTGTGTTGTAATAAAATATTTGCCTTTTAATTTTCAACAATACTTATTTTACATTTTTTTCTGTAAAGACAATAATAAGGGAGATAATTAATTTTTAACCTTAAAAGTTTTCCCGCCATAACTCTTTAAATATTTATCCAATCAAAAAATTGTAAAAAAATAAAAGATTTTCCTTTTAATTTCAAACAATATTTTTTTTACATTTTTTTCTGTAAAGTCAATAATAAGGGAGATAGTTATATTTTAACCTTAAAAGTTTTCCCGCCATAACTCTTTAAATATTTATCCAATCAAAAAATTGTATTTTAATAAAAGATTTGTCTTTTAATTTTCAACAATACTTATTTTACCTTTTTTTCTGTTAAGTCAATAATAAGGGAGATAGTTAAATTTTAACCTTAAAAGTTTTCCCGCCATAACTCTTTAAATATTTATCCAATCAAAAAATTGTATTTAAATAAAATATTTGCCTTTTAGTTTTTAACAATACTTATTTTACATTTTTTTCTGTAAAATCAATAATAAGGGAGACAGTTAAATTTTAACCTTAAAAGTTTTCCCGATATTACTCTTTAAATGTTTATCCAATCAAAAATTGTGTTGTAATAAAATATTTGCCTTTTAATTTTCAACAATACTTATTCTACATTTTTTCCTGTAAAGACAATAATAAGGGAGATAATTAATTTTTAACCTTAAAAGTTTTCCCGCCGTAACTCTTTAAATATTTATCCAATCAAAAATATGTATTTGAATTAAATATTTGCCTTTTTATTTTTAACAATACTTATTTTACATTTTTTTCTGTTAAGTCAATTATAAGGGAGATAATTAAATTTTAACCTCAAAAGTTTTCCCGCCAAAACTCTTTAAATATTTATCCAATCAAAAAATTGTATTTAAATAAAAGATTCGTCTTTTAGTTTCCAACAATACTTATGTTACCTATTTTTCTGTTAAGTCAATAATAAGGGAGATAGTTAAATTTTAACCCTAAAAGTTTTGCCGCCATAACTCTTTAATTATTTATCCATTCAAAAAATTGTATGTTAATAAAAGATTTGTTTTTTAATTTGAAACAATGTTTGTTTTACATTTTTTTCTGTTAAGTCAATAATGAGGGAGCTAATTAAATTTTAACCTTAAAAGTTTACCCGCCACAACCCTTTAAATATTTATCCAATCAAAAAATTGTATTTTAATAAAATATTTTTCTTTTAATTTCAAACATCATTTAACTGACATTTTGTTCTGTAAAGTCTATAATAAGGGAGCTAGTTAAATTTTAACCTTAAAAGTTTTCCCGCCATAACTCCTTAAATAATGATCCAATCAAAAAATTGTATTTAAATAAAAGATGTGTCTTTTAATTTAAAACAATATTTTTCTTACATTTTTTCTGTAAAGTCAATAATAAGGCAGATAGTTAAATTTTAACCTTAAAACTTTTCCCGCCATAACTCTTTTAATATTTATCAAATCAAAAAATTGTATTTAAATAAAAGATGTGTCTATTAATTTCAAACAATATTTTTCTTACATTTTTTTCTGTAAAGTCAATATCAATGGAGATAATTAAATTTTAACCTTAAAAGTTTTCCCGCCATAACTCTTTAAATGTTTATCCAATAAAAAATTGTGTTGTAATAAAATATTTGCCTTTTAATTTTCAACAATACTTATTTTACATTTTTTTCTGTAAAGACAATAATAAGGGAGATAATTAATTTTTAACCTTAAAAGTTTTCCCGCCATAACTCTTTAAATATTTATCCAATCAAAAAATTGTAAAAAAATAAAAGATTTTCCTTTTAATTTCAAACAATATTTTTTTTACATTTTTTTCTGTAAAGTCAATAATAAGGGAGATAGTTATATTTTAACCTTAAAAGTTTTCCCGCCATAACTCTTTAAATATTTATCCAATCAAAAAATTGTATTTTAATAAAAGATTTGTCTTTTAATTTTCAACAATACTTATTTTACCTTTTTTTCTGTTAAGTCAATAATAAGGGAGATAGTTAAATTTTAACCTTAAAAGTTTTCCCGCCATAACTCTTTAAATATTTATCCAATCAAAAAATTGTATTTTAATAAAAGATTTGTCTATTAATTTCAAACAATATTTGTTTGACATTTTTTTCTGTAAAGTCAATAATAAGCGAGATAGTTAAATTTTAACCTTAAAAGTTTTCCGGCCATAACTCTTTAAATATTCATCCAATCAAAAAATTGTAATTAAATAAAAGATTTGTCTATAAATTTCAAACAATATTTGTCTTACATTTTTTCTGTAAAGTCAATAATAAGGGAGATAGTTAAATTTTAACCTTAAAAGTTTTCCCGCCATAACTCTTTAAATATTTATCCAATCAAAAAATTATATTTAAATAAAAGATTTGTCTTTTAATTTGAAACAATATTTTTCTTACATTTTTTTCTGTTAAGTCAATAATAAGGGAGATAGTTAATTTTTAACCTTAAAAGTTTTCCCGCCATAACTCTTTAAATATTTATCCAATCAAAAAATTGTAATTAAATAAAAGATTTGTCTATTAATTTCAAACAATATTTGTCCCGCATTTTTTTCTGTAAAGTCAATAATAAGGGAGATAGTTAAATTTTAACCTTAAAAGTTTTCCCGCCATAACTCTTTAAATATTTATCCAATCAAAAAATTGTATTTAAATAAAATATTTGCCATTTAGTTTTTAACAATACTTATTATACATTTTTTTCTGTAAAATCAATAATAAGGGAGACAGTTAAATTTTAACCTTAAAAGTTTTCCCGATATTACTCTTTAAATGTTTATCCAATCAAAAATTGTGTTGTTATAAAATATTTGCCTTTTAATTTTCAACAATACTTATTCTACATTTTTTCCTGTAAAGACAATAATAAGGGAGATAATTAATTTTTAACCTTAAAAGTTTTCCCGCCATAACTCTTTAAATATTTATCCAATCAAAAATATGTATTTAAATTAAATATTTGCCTTTTTATTTTTAACAATACTTATTTTACATTTTTTTCTGTTAAGTCAATTATAAGGGAGATAATTAAATTTTAACCTCAAAAGTTTTCCCGCCAAAACTCTTTAAATATTTATCCAATCAAAAAATTGTATTTAAATAAAAGATTCGTCTTTTAGTTTCCAACAATACTTATGTTACCTATTTTTCTGTTAAGTCAATAATAAGGGAGATAGTTAAATTTTAACCCTAAAAGTTTTGCCGCCATAACTCTTTAATTATTTATCCATTCAAAAAATTGTATGTTAATAAAAGATTTGTTTTTTAATTTGAAACAATGTTTGCTTTACATTTTTTTCTGTTAAGTCAATAATGAGGGAGCTAATTAAATTTTAACCTTAAAAGTTTACCCGCCATAACCCTTTAAATATTTATCCAATCAAAAAACTGTATTTTAATAAAACATTTTTCTTTTAATTTCAAACATCATTTAACTGACATTTTGTTCTGTAAAGTCTATAATAAGGGAGCTAGTTAAATTTTAACCTTAAAAGTTTTCCCGCCATAACTCCTTAAATAATGATCCAATCAAAAAATTGTATTTAAATAAAAGATGTGTCTTTTAATTTAAAACAATATTTTTCTTACATTTTTTCTGTAAAGTCAATAATAAGGCAGATAGTTAAATTTTAACCTTAAAACTTTTCCCGCCATAACTCTTTAAATATTTATCCAATCAAAAAATTGTAATTAAATAAAAGATTTGTCTATTAATTTCAAACAATATTTGTCCCGCATTTTTTTCTGTAAAGTCAATAATAAGGGAGATAGTTAAATTTTAACCTTAAAAGTTTTCCCGCCATAACTCTTTAAATATTTATCCAATCAAAAAATTTTATTTAAATAAAATATTTGCCTTTTAGTTTTTAACAATACTTATTTTACATTTTTTTCTGTAAAATCAATATTAAGGGAGACAGTTAAATTTTAACCTTAAAAGTTTTCCCGATATTACTCTTTAAATGTTTATCCAATCAAAAATTGTGTTGTTATAAAATATTTGCCTTTTAATTTTCAACAATACTTATTCTACATTTTTTCCTGTAAAGACAATAATAAGGGAGATAATTAATTTTTAACCTTAAAAGTTTTCCCGCCATAACTCTTTAAATATTTATCCAATCAAAAATATGTATTTAAATTAAATATTTGCCTTTTTATTTTTAACAATACTTATTTTACATTTTTTTCTGTTAAGTCAATTATAAGGGAGATAATTAAATTTTAACCTCAAAAGTTTTCCCGCCAAAACTCTTTAAATATTTATCCAATCAAAAAATTGTATTTAAATAAAAGATTCGTCTTTTAGTTTCCAACAATACTTATGTTACCTATTTTTCTGTTAAGTCAATAATAAGGGAGATAGTTAAATTTTAACCCTAAAAGTTTTGCCGCCATAACTCTTTAATTATTTATCCATTCAAAAAATTGTATGTTAATAAAAGATTTGTTTTTTAATTTGAAACAATGTTTGTTTTACATTTTTTTCTGTTAAGTCAATAATGAGGGAGCTAATTAAATTTTAACCTTAAAAGTTTACCCGCCATAACCCTTTAAATATTTATCCAATCAAAAAATTGTATTTTAATAAAATATTTTTCTTTTAATTTCAAACATCATTTAACTGACATTTTGTTCTGTAAAGTCTATAATAAGGGAGCTAGTTAAATTTTAACCTTAAAAGTTTTCCCGCCATAACTCCTTAAATAATGATCCAATCAAAAAATTGTATTTAAATAAAAGATGTGTCTTTTAATTTAAAACAATATTTTTCTTACATTTTTTCTGTAAAGTCAATAATAAGGCAGATAGTTAAATTTTAACCTTAAAACTTTTCCCGCCATAACTCTTTAAATATTTATCCAATCAAAAAATTGTATTTAAATAAAAGATGTGTCTATTAATTTCAAACAATATTTTTCTTACATTTTTTTCTGTAAAGTCAATATCAATGGAGATAATTAAATTTTAACCTTAAAAGTTTTCCCTCCATAACTCTTTAAATATTTATCCAATCAAAAAATTGTATATTAATAAAAGATTTGTCTTTATATTTTCAACAATACTTATTTTACCTTTTTTTCTGTTAAGTCAATAATAAGGGAGATAGTTTAATTTTAACCTTAAAAGTTTTCCCGCCATAACTCTTTACATGTTTATCCAATCAAAAATTGTGTTGTAATAAAATATTTGCCTTTTAATTTTCAACAATACTTATTTTACATTTTTTTCTGTAAAGACAATAATAAGGGAGATAATTAATTTTAAACCTTAAAAGTTTTCCCGCCATAACTCTTTAAATATTTATCCAATCAAAAAATTGTAAAAAAATCAAAGATTTTCCTTTTAATTTCAAACAATATTTTTTTTACATTTTTTTCTGTTAAGTCAATAATAAGGGAGATAGTTAAATTTTAACCTTTAAAGTTTTCCGGCCATAACTCTTTAAATATTCATCCAATCAAAAAATTGTAATTAAATAAAAGATTTGTCTATTAATTTCAAACAATATTTGTCTTACATTTTTTCTGTAAAGTCAATAATAAGGGAGATAGTTAAATTTTAACCTTAAAAGTTTTCCCGCCATAACTCTTTAAATATTTATCCAATCAAAAAATTGTAATTAAATAAAAGATTTGTCTATTAATTTCAAACAATATTTGTCCCGCATTTTTTTCTGTAAAGTCAATAATAAGGGAGATAGTTAAATTTTAACCTTAAAAGTTTTCCCGCCATAACTCTTTAAATATTTATCCAATCAAAAAATTGTATTTAAATAAAATATTTGCCTTTTAGTTTTTAACAATACTTATTTTACATTTTTTTCTGTAAAATCAATAATAAGGGAGACAGTTAAATTTTAACCTTAAAAGTTTTCCCGATATTACTCTTTAAATGTTTATCCAATCAAAAATTGTGTTGTTATAAAATATTTGCCTTTTAATTTTCAACAATACTTATTCTACATTTTTTCCTGTAAAGACAATAATAAGGGAGATAATTAATTTTTAATCTTAAAAGTTTTCCCGCCATAACTCTTTAAATATTTATCCAATCAAAAATATGTATTTAAATTAAATATTTGCCTTTTTATTTTTAACAATACTTATTTTACATTTTTTTCTGTTAAGTCAATTATAAGGGAGATAATTAAATTTTAACCTCAAAAGTTTTCCCGCCAAAACTCTTTAAATATTTATCCAATCAAAAAATTGTATTTAAATAAAAGACTCGTCTTTTAGTTTCCAACAATACTTATGTTACCTATTTTTCTGTTAAGTCAATAATAAGGGAGATAGTTAAATTTTAACCCTAAAAGTTTTGCCGCCATAACTCTTTAATTATTTATCCATTCAAAAAATTGTATGTTAATAAAAGATTTGTTTTTTAATTTGAAACAATGCTTGTTTTACATTTTTTTCTGTTAAGTCAATAATGAGGGAGCTAATTAAATTTTAACCTTAAAAGTTTACCCGCCATAACCCTTTAAATATTTATCCAATCAAAAAATTGTATTTTAATAAAATATTTTTCTTTTAATTTCAAACATCATTTAACTGACATTTTGTTCTGTAAAGTCTATAATAAGGGAGCTAGTTAAATTTTAACCTTAAAAGTTTTCCCGCCATAACTCCTTAAATAATGATCCAATCAAAAAATTGTATTTAAATAAAAGATGTGTCTTTTAATTTAAAACAATATTTTTCTTACATTTTTTCTGTAAAGTCAATAATAAGGCAGATAGTTAAATTTTAACCTTAAAACTTTTCCCGCCATAACTCTTTAAATATTTATCCAATCAAAAAATTGTATTTAAATAAAAGATGTGTCTATTAATATCAAACAATATTTTTCTTACATTTTTTTCTGTAAAGTCAATATCAATGGAGATAATTAAATTTTAACCTTAAAAGTTTTCCCGCCATAACTCTTTAAATGTTTATCCAATAAAAAATTGTGTTGTAATAAAATATTTGCCTTTTAATTTTCAACAATACTTATTTTACATTTTTTTTTGTAAAGACAATAATAAGGGAGATAATTAATTTTTAACCTTAAAAGTTTTCCCGCCATAACTCTTTAAATATTTATCCAATCAAAAAATTGTAAAAAAATAAAAGATTTTCCTTTTAATTTCAAACAATATTTTTTTTACATTTTTTTCTGTAAAGTCAATAATAAGGGAGATAGTTATATTTTAACCTTAAAAGTTTTCCCGCCATAACTCTTTAAATATTTATCCAATCAAAAAATTGTATTTTAATAAAAGATTTGTCTTTTAATTTTCAACAATACTTATTTTACCTTTTTTTCTGTTAAGTCAATAATAAGGGAGATAGTTAAATTTTAACCTTAAAAGTTTTCCCGCCATAACTCTTTAAATATTTATCCAATCAAAAAATTGTATTTTAATAAAAGATTTGTCTATTAATTTCAAACAATATTTGTTTGACATTTTTTTCTGTAAAGTCAATAATAAGGGAGATAGTTAAATTTTAACCTTAAAAGTTTTCCGGCCATAACTCTTTAAATATTCATCCAATCAAAAAATTGTAATTAAATAAAAGATTTGTCTATTAATTTCAAACAATATTTGTCTTAGATTTTTTCTGTAAAGTCAATAATAAGGGAGATAGTTAAATTTTAACCTTAAAAGTTTTCCCGCCATAACTCTTTAAATATTTATCCAATCAAAAAATTATATTTAAATAAAAGATTTGTCTTTTAATTTGAAACAATATTTTTCTTACATTTTTTTCTGTTAAGTCAATAATAAGGGAGATAGTTAATTTTTAACCTTAAAAGTTTTCCCGCCATAACTCTTTAAATATTTATCCAATCAAAAAATTGTAATTAAATAAAAGATTTGTCTATTAATTTCAAACAATATTTGTCCCGCATTTTTTTCTGTAAAGTTAATAATAAGGGAGATAGTTAAATTTTAACCTTAAAAGTTTTCCCGCCATAACTCTTTAAATATTTATCCAATCAAAAAATTGTATTTAAATAAAATATTTGCCTTTTAGTTTTTAACAATACTTATTTTACATTTTTTTCTGTAAAATCAATAATAAGGGAGACAGTTAAATTTTAACCTTAAAAGTTTTCCCGATATTACTCTTTAAATGTTTATCCAATCAAAAATTGTGTTGTTATAAAATACTTGCCTTTTAATTTTCAACAATACTTATTCTACATTTTTTCCTGTAAAGACAATAATAAGGGAGATAATTAATTTTTAACCTTAAAAGTTTTCCCGCCATAACTCTTTAAATATTTATCCAATCAAAAATATGTATTTAAATTAAATATTTGCCTTTTTATTTTTAACAATACTTATTTGACATTTTTTTCTGTTAAGTCAATTATAAGGGAGATAATTAAATTTTAACCTCAAAAGTTTTCCCGCCAAAACTCTTTAAATATTTATCCAATCAAAAAATTGTATTTAAATAAAAGATTCGTCTTTTAGTTTCCAACAATACTTATGTTACCTATTTTTCTGTTTAGTCAATAATAAGGGAGATAGTTAAATTTTAACCCTAAAAGTTTTGCCGCCATAACTCTTTAATTATTTATCCATTCAAAAAATTGTATGTTAATAAAAGATTTGTTTTTTAATTTGAAACAATGTTTGTTTTACATTTTTTTCTGTTAAGTCAATAATGAGGGAGCTAATTAAATTTTAACCTTAAAAGTTTACCCGCCATAACCCTTTAAATATTTATCCAATCAAAAAATTGTATTTTAATAAAATATTTTTCTTTTAATTTCAAACATCATTTAACTGACATTTTGTTCTGTAAAGTCTATAATAAGGGAGCTAGTTAAATTTTAACCTTAAAAGTTTTCCCGCCATAACTCCTTAAATAATGATCCAATCAAAAAATTGTATTTAAATAAAAGATGTGTCTTTTAATTTAAAACAATATTTTTCTTACATTTTTTCTGTAAAGTCAATAATAAGGCAGATAGTTAAATTTTAACCTTAAAACTTTTCCCGCCATAACTCTTTAAATATTTATCCAATCAAAAAATTGTATTTAAATAAAAGATGTGTCTATTAATTTCAAACAATATTTTTCTTACATTTTTTTCTGTAAAGTCAATATCAATGGAGATAATTAAATTTTAACCTTAAAAGTTTTCCTTCCATAACTCTTTAAATATTTATCCAATCAAAAAATTGTATATTAATAAAAGATTTGTCTTTATATTTTCAACAATACTTATTTTACCTTTTTTTCTGTTAAGTCAATAATAAGGGAGATAGTTAAATTTTAACCTTAAAAGTTTTCCCGCCATAACTCTTTACATGTTTATCCAATCAAAAATTGTGTTGTAATAAAATATTTGCCTTTTAATTTTCAACAATACTTATTTTACATTTTTTTCTGTAAAGACAATAATAAGGGAGATAATTAATTTTTAACCTTAAAAGTTTTCCCGCCATAACTCTTTAAATATTTATCCAATCAAAAAATTGTAAAAAAATAAAAGATTTTCCTTTTAATTTCAAACAATATTTTTTTTACATTTTTTTCTGTAAAGTCAATAATAAGGGAGATAGTTATATTTTAACCTTAAAAGTTTTCCCGCCATAACTCTTTAAATATTTATCCAATCACAAAATTGTATTTTAATAAAAGATTTGTCTTTTAATTTTCAACAATACTTATTTTATTTTTTTTTCTGTTAAGTCAATAATAAGGGAGATAGTTAAATTTTAACCTTAAAAGTTTTCCCGCTATAACTCTTTAAATATTTATCCAATCAAAAAGTTGTAATTAAATAAAAGATTTGTCTATTAATTTCAAACAATATTTGTCTTACATTTTTTCTGTTAAGTCAATAATAAGGGAGCTAGTTAAATTTTAACCTTAAAAGTTTTCCCGCCATAACTCTTTAAATATTTATCCAATCAAAAAATTGTATTTTAATAAAAGATTTGCTTAATAATTTCAAACAATATTTGTTTGACATTTTTTTCTGTAATGTCAATAATAAGGGAGATAGTTAAATTTTAACCTTAAAAGTTTTCCGGCCATAACTCTTTAAATATTTATCCAATCAAAAAATTGTAATAAAATAAAAGATTTGTCTATTAATTTCAAACAATATTTTTCTTACATTTTTTTCTGTTAAGTCAATAATAAGGGAGATAGTTAAATTTTAACCTTAAAAGTTTTCCCGTCATAACTCTTTAAATAATTATCCAATCAAAAAATTGTATTTAAATAAAAGATGTGTCTTTTCATTTCAAACAATATTTTTCTTACATTTTTTCTGTAAAGTCAATAATAAGGCAGATAGTTAAACTTTAACCTTAAAAGTTTTCCCGCCATAACTCTTTAAATATTTATCCAATCAATAAATTGTATTTAAATGAAAGAATTTTCTTTTAATTTCAAACAATATTTTTCTTACATTTTTTTCTGTTAGGTCAATATCAATGGAGATAATTAAATTTTAACCTTAAAAGTTTTCCCGCCATAACTCTTTAAATATTTATCCAATCAAAAAATTGTATTTAAATAAAAGATTTGTCTTTTAATTTCAAACAATATTTGTTTTACATTTTGTTCTGTAAAGTCAATAATAAGGGAGATAGTTAAATTTTAACCTTAAAAGTTTTCCCGCCATAACTCTTTAAATATTTATCCAATCAAAAAATTGTATTTAAATAAAAGATTTGTCTTTTAATTTCAAACAATATTTGTTTTACATTTTTTTCTGTAAAGTCAATAACAAGGGAGATAGTTAAATTTTAACCTTAAAAGTTTTCCCGCCATAACTCTTTAAATATTTATCCAATCTAAAAATTGTAATTAAATAAAAGATTTGTATTATAATTTCAAACAATATTTGTTTTACATTTTGTTCTGTAAAGTCAATAATAAGGGAGATAGTTAAATTTTAACCTTAAAAGTTTTCCCGCCATAACTCTTTAAATATTTATCCAATCAAAAAATTATATTTAAATAAAAGATTTGTCTTTTAATTTCAAGCAATATTTTTTTTACAATTTTTTTCTGTAAAGTCAATAATAAGGGAGATAGTTATATTTTAACCTTAAAAGTTTTCCCGCCATAACTCTTTAAATATTTATCCAATCAATAAATTGTATTTAAATGAAAGAATTTTCTTTTAATTTCAAACAATATTTTTCTTACATTTTTTTCTGTTAGGTCAATATCAATGGAGATAATTAAATTTTAACCTTAAAAGTTTTCCCGCCATAACTCTTTAAATATTTATCCAATCAAAAAATTGAAATAAAATAAAAGATTTGCCTTTTAATTTCAAACAATATTTTTTTTACATTTTTTTCTGTAAAGTCAATAATAAGGGAGATAGTTAAATTTTAACCTTAAAAGTTTTCCCGTCATAACTCTTTAAATAATTATCCAATCAAAAAATTGTATTTAAATAAAAGATGTGTCTTTTCATTTCAAACAATATTTTTCTTACATTTTTTCTGTAAAGTCAATAATAAGGCAGATAGTTAAACTTTAACCTTAAAAGTTTTCCCGCCATAACTCTTTAAATATTTATCCAATCAATAAATTGTATTTAAATGAAAGAATTTTCTTTTAATTTCAAACAATATTTTTCTTACATTTTTTTCTGTTAGGTCAATATCAATGGAGATAATTAAATTTTAACATTAAAAGTTTTCCCGCCATAACTCTTTAAATATTTATCCAATCAAAAAATTGTATTTAAATAAAAGATTTGTCTTTTAATTTCAAACAATATTCGTTTTACATTTTGTTCTGTAAAGTCAATAATAAGGGAGATAGTGTAATTTTAACCTTTAAAGTATTCCAGCCATAACTCTTTAAATATTTATCCAATCAAAAAATTATAATTAAATAAAAGATTTGCCTTTTAATTTCAAACAATATTTGTCCTCAATTTTTTTCTGTAAAGTCAATAATAAGGGAGATAGTTAAATTTGAACCTTAAAAGTTTTCCCGCCATAACTCTTTAAATATTTATCCAATCTAAAAATTGTAATTTAATAAAAGATTTGTATTATAATTTCAAACAATATTTGTTTTACATTTTGTTCTGTAAAGTCAATAATAAGGGAGATAGTTAAATTTTAACCTTAAAAGTTTTCCCGCCATAACTCTTTAAATATTTATCCAATCAAAAAATTATATTTTAATAAAAGATTTGTCTTTTAATTTCAAGCAATATTTTTTTTACAATTTTTTTCTGTAAAGTCAATAATAAGGGAGATAGTTATATTTTAACCTTAAAAGTTTTCCCGCCATAACTCTTTAAATATTTATCCAATCAAAAAATTGTATTTTAATAATAGATTTGTCTTTTAATTTTCAACAATACTTATTTTACCTTTTTTTCTGTTAAGTCAATAATAAGGGAGATAGTTAAATTTTAACCTTAAAAGTTTTCCCGCCATAACTCTTTAAATATTTATCCAATCAAAAAATTGAAATAAAATAAAAGATTTGCCTTTTAATTTCAAACAATATTTTTTTTACATTTTTTTCTGTAAAGTCAATAATAAGGGAGATAGTTATATTTTAACCTTAAAAGTTTTCCCGCCCTAACTCTTTAAATATTTATCCAATCATCAAATTGTATTTAAATGAAAGAATTTTCTTTTAATTTCAAACAATATTTTTCTTACATTTTTTTCTGTTAGGTCAATATCAATGGAGATAATTAAATTTTAACCTTAAAAGTTTTCCCGCCATAACTCTTTAAATATTTATCCTATCAAAAAATTGTATTTAAATTTAAGTATTGTCTTTTAATTTCAAACAATATTCGTTTTACATTTTGTTCTGTAAAGTCAATAGTAAGGGAGATAGTGTAATTTTAACCTTAAAAGTTTTCCAGCCATAACTCTTTAAATATTTATCCAATCAAAAAATTATATTTAAATAAAAGATTTGCCTTTTAATTTCAAACAATATTTGTCCTCAATTTTTTTCTGTAAAGTCAATAATAAGGGAGATAGTTAAATTTTAACCTTAAAAGTTTTCCCGCCATAACTCTTTAAATATTTATCCAATCTAAAAATTGTATTTAAATAAAAGATTTGTCTTTTAATTTCAAACAATATTTGTTTTACATTTTGTTCTGCTTAGTCAATAATAAGAGAGATAGTTAAATTTTAACCTTAAAAGTTTTCCCGCCATAACTCTTTAAATATTTATCCAATCAAAAAATTATATTTAAATAAAAGATTTGTCTTTTAATTTAAAACAATATTTGTCCTCAATTTTTTTCTGTAAAGTCAATAATAAGGGAGATAGTTAAATTTAAACCTTAAAAGTTTTCCCGCCATAACTCTTTAAATATTTATCCAATCAAAAAATTGTAATTTAATAAAAGATTTGCCTTTTAATTTCAAACAAAATTTTTGTTATATCTTTTTCTGTAAAGTCAATAATAAGGGAGATAGTTATATTTTAACCTTAAAAGTTTTCCCGCCATAACTCTTTAAATATTTATCCAATCAAAAAATTGTATTTTAATAATAGATTTGTCTTTTAATTTTCAACAATACTTATTTTACCTTTTTTTCTGTTAAGTCAATAATAAGGGAGATAGTTAAATTTTAACCTTAAAAGTTTTCCCGCCATAACTCTTTAAATATTTATCCAATCAAAAAATTGTAATAAAATAAAAGATTTGCCTTTTAATTTCAAACATAATTTTTTTTACTTTTTTTTCTGTAAAGTCAATAATAAGGGAGATAGTTATATTTTAACCTTAAAAGTTTTCCCGCCCTAACTCTTTAAATATTTATCCAATCAAAAAATTGTATTTTAATAAAAGAATTGTCTTCTAATTTTCAACAATACTTATTTTACCTTTTTTTCTGTTAAGTCAATAATAAGGGAGATAGTTAAATTTTAAACTTAAAAGTTTTCCCGCCATAACTCTTTAAATATTTATCCAACCAAAAAATTGTATTATAATAAAAGATTTGTCTATTAATTTCAAACAATATTTGTTTGACATTTTTTTCTGTTAAGTCAACAATAAGGGAGATAGTTAAATTTTAACCTTAAAAGTTTTCCGGCCATAACTCTTTAAATATTTATCCAATCAAAAAATTGTATTTAAATAAAAGATTTGTCTTTTAATTTCAAACAATATTTGTTTTACATTTTTTTCTGTAAAGTCAATAACAAGGGAGATAGTTAAATTTTAACCTTAAAAGTTTTCCCGCCATAACTCTTTAAATATTTATCCAATCTAAAAATTGTAATTAAATAAAAGATTTGTATTATAATTTCAAACAATATTTGTTTTACATTTTGTTCTGTAAAGTCAATAATAAGGGAGATAGTTAAATTTTAACCTTAAAAGTTTTCCCGCCATAACTCTTTAAATATTTATCCAATCAAAAAATTATATTTAAATAAAAGATTTGTCTTTTAATTTCAAGCAATATTTTTTTTACAATTTTTTTCTGTAAAGTCAATAATAAGGGAGATAGTTATATTTTAACCTTAAAAGTTTTCCCGCCATAACTCTTTAAATATTTATCCAATCAATAAATTGTATTTAAATGAAAGAATTTTCTTTTAATTTCAAACAATATTTTTCTTACATTTTTTTCTGTTAGGTCAATATCAATGGAGATAATTAAATTTTAACCTTAAAAGTTTTCCCGCCATAACTCTTTAAATATTTATCCAATCAAAAAATTGAAATAAAATAAAAGATTTGCCTTTTAATTTCAAACAATATTTTTTTTACATTTTTTTCTGTAAAGTCAATAATAAGGGAGATAGTTAAATTTTAACCTTAAAAGTTTTCCCGTCATAACTCTTTAAATAATTATCCAATCAAAAAATTGTATTTAAATAAAAGATGTGTCTTTTCATTTCAAACAATATTTTTCTTACATTTTTTCTGTAAAGTCAATAATAAGGCAGATAGTTAAACTTTAACCTTAAAAGTTTTCCCGCCATAACTCTTTAAATATTTATCCAATCAATAAATTGTATTTAAATGAAAGAATTTTCTTTTAATTTCAAACAATATTTTTCTTACATTTTTTTCTGTTAGGTCAATATCAATGGAGATAATTAAATTTTAACATTAAAAGTTTTCCCGCCATAACTCTTTAAATATTTATCCAATCAAAAAATTGTATTTAAATAAAAGATTTGTCTTTTAATTTCAAACAATATTCGTTTTACATTTTGTTCTGTAAAGTCAATAATAAGGGAGATAGTGTAATTTTAACCTTTAAAGTATTCCAGCCATAACTCTTTAAATATTTATCCAATCAAAAAATTATAATTAAATAAAAGATTTGCCTTTTAATTTCAAACAATATTTGTCCTCAATTTTTTTCTGTAAAGTCAATAATAAGGGAGATAGTTAAATTTGAACCTTAAAAGTTTTCCCGCCATAACTCTTTAAATATTTATCCAATCTAAAAATTGTAATTTAATAAAAGATTTGTATTATAATTTCAAACAATATTTGTTTTACATTTTGTTCTGTAAAGTCAATAATAAGGGAGATAGTTAAATTTTAACCTTAAAAGTTTTCCCGCCATAACTCTTTAAATATTTATCCAATCAAAAAATTATATTTTAATAAAAGATTTGTCTTTTAATTTCAAGCAATATTTTTTTTACAATTTTTTTCTGTAAAGTCAATAATAAGGGAGATAGTTATATTTTAACCTTAAAAGTTTTCCCGCCATAACTCTTTAAATATTTATCCAATCAAAAAATTGTATTTTAATAATAGATTTGTCTTTTAATTTTCAACAATACTTATTTTACCTTTTTTTCTGTTAAGTCAATAATAAGGGAGATAGTTAAATTTTAACCTTAAAAGTTTTCCCGCCATAACTCTTTAAATATTTATCCAATCAAAAAATTGAAATAAAATAAAAGATTTGCCTTTTAATTTCAAACAATATTTTTTTTACATTTTTTTCTGTAAAGTCAATAATAAGGGAGATAGTTATATTTTAACCTTAAAAGTTTTCCCGCCCTAACTCTTTAAATATTTATCCAATCATCAAATTGTATTTAAATGAAAGAATTTTCTTTTAATTTCAAACAATATTTTTCTTACATTTTTTTCTGTTAGGTCAATATCAATGGAGATAATTAAATTTTAACCTTAAAAGTTTTCCCGCCATAACTCTTTAAATATTTATCCTATCAAAAAATTGTATTTAAATTTAAGTATTGTCTTTTAATTTCAAACAATATTCGTTTTACATTTTGTTCTGTAAAGTCAATAGTAAGGGAGATAGTGTAATTTTAACCTTAAAAGTTTTCCAGCCATAACTCTTTAAATATTTATCCAATCAAAAAATTATATTTAAATAAAAGATTTGCCTTTTAATTTCAAACAATATTTGTCCTCAATTTTTTTCTGTAAAGTCAATAATAAGGGAGATAGTTAAATTTTAACCTTAAAAGTTTTCCCGCCATAACTCTTTAAATATTTATCCAATCTAAAAATTGTATTTAAATAAAAGATTTGTCTTTTAATTTCAAACAATATTTGTTTTACATTTTGTTCTGCTTAGTCAATAATAAGAGAGATAGTTAAATTTTAACCTTAAAAGTTTTCCCGCCATAACTCTTTAAATATTTATCCAATCAAAAAATTATATTTAAATAAAAGATTTGTCTTTTAATTTAAAACAATATTTGTCCTCAATTTTTTTCTGTAAAGTCAATAATAAGGGAGATAGTTAAATTTAAACCTTAAAAGTTTTCCCGCCATAACTCTTTAAATATTTATCCAATCAAAAAATTGTAATTTAATAAAAGATTTGCCTTTTAATTTCAAACAAAATTTTTGTTATATCTTTTTCTGTAAAGTCAATAATAAGGGAGATAGTTATATTTTAACCTTAAAAGTTTTCCCGCCATAACTCTTTAAATATTTATCCAATCAAAAAATTGTATTTTAATAATAGATTTGTCTTTTAATTTTCAACAATACTTATTTTACCTTTTTTTCTGTTAAGTCAATAATAAGGGAGATAGTTAAATTTTAACCTTAAAAGTTTTCCCGCCATAACTCTTTAAATATTTATCCAATCAAAAAATTGTAATAAAATAAAAGATTTGCCTTTTAATTTCAAACATAATTTTTTTTACTTTTTTTTCTGTAAAGTCAATAATAAGGGAGATAGTTATATTTTAACCTTAAAAGTTTTCCCGCCCTAACTCTTTAAATATTTATCCAATCAAAAAATTGTATTTTAATAAAAGAATTGTCTTCTAATTTTCAACAATACTTATTTTACCTTTTTTTCTGTTAAGTCAATAATAAGGGAGATAGTTAAATTTTAAACTTAAAAGTTTTCCCGCCATAACTCTTTAAATATTTATCCAACCAAAAAATTGTATTATAATAAAAGATTTGTCTATTAATTTCAAACAATATTTGTTTGACATTTTTTTCTGTTAAGTCAACAATAAGGGAGATAGTTAAATTTTAACCTTAAAAGTTTTCCGGCCATAACTCTTTAAATATTTATCCAATCAAAAAATTGTATTTAAATGAAAGAATTTTCTTTTAATTCTAAACAATATTTGTCTTACATTTTTTTCTGTAAAGTCAATATCAATGGAGATAATTAAATTTTAACCTTAAAAGTTTTCCCGCCATAACTCTTTAAATATTTATCCAATCTAAAAATTGTAATTAAATAAAAGATTTGTATTATAATTTCAAACAATATTTGTTTTACATTTTGTTCTGTAAAGTCAATAATAAGGGAGATAGTTAAATTTTAACCTTAAAAGTTTTCCCGCCATAACTCTTTAAATATTTATCCAATCAAAAAATTATATTTAAATAAAAGATTTGTCTTTTAATTTCAAGCAATATTTTTTTTACAATTTTTTTCTGTAAAGTCAATAATAAGGGAGATAGTTATATTTTAACCTTAAAAGTTTTCCCGCCATAACTCTTTAAATATTTATCCAATCAATAAATTGTATTTAAATGAAAGAATTTTCTTTTAATTTCAAACAATATTTTTCTTACATTTTTTTCTGTTAGGTCAATATCAATGGAGATAATTAAATTTTAACCTTAAAAGTTTTCCCGCCATAACTCTTTAAATATTTATCCAATCAAAAAATTGAAATAAAATAAAAGATTTGCCTTTTAATTTCAAACAATATTTTTTTTACATTTTTTTCTGTAAAGTCAATAATAAGGGAGATAGTTAAATTTTAACCTTAAAAGTTTTCCCGTCATAACTCTTTAAATAATTATCCAATCAAAAAATTGTATTTAAATAAAAGATGTGTCTTTTCATTTCAAACAATATTTTTCTTACATTTTTTCTGTAAAGTCAATAATAAGGCAGATAGTTAAACTTTAACCTTAAAAGTTTTCCCGCCATAACTCTTTAAATATTTATCCAATCAATAAATTGTATTTAAATGAAAGAATTTTCTTTTAATTTCAAACAATATTTTTCTTACATTTTTTTCTGTTAGGTCAATATCAATGGAGATAATTAAATTTTAACATTAAAAGTTTTCCCGCCATAACTCTTTAAATATTTATCCAATCAAAAAATTGTATTTAAATAAAAGATTTGTCTTTTAATTTCAAACAATATTCGTTTTACATTTTGTTCTGTAAAGTCAATAATAAGGGAGATAGTGTAATTTTAACCTTTAAAGTATTCCAGCCATAACTCTTTAAATATTTATCCAATCAAAAAATTATAATTAAATAAAAGATTTGCCTTTTAATTTCAAACAATATTTGTCCTCAATTTTTTTCTGTAAAGTCAATAATAAGGGAGATAGTTAAATTTGAACCTTAAAAGTTTTCCCGCCATAACTCTTTAAATATTTATCCAATCTAAAAATTGTAATTTAATAAAAGATTTGTATTATAATTTCAAACAATATTTGTTTTACATTTTGTTCTGTAAAGTCAATAATAAGGGAGATAGTTAAATTTTAACCTTAAAAGTTTTCCCGCCATAACTCTTTAAATATTTATCCAATCAAAAAATTATATTTTAATAAAAGATTTGTCTTTTAATTTCAAGCAATATTTTTTTTACAATTTTTTTCTGTAAAGTCAATAATAAGGGAGATAGTTATATTTTAACCTTAAAAGTTTTCCCGCCATAACTCTTTAAATATTTATCCAATCAAAAAATTGTATTTTAATAATAGATTTGTCTTTTAATTTTCAACAATACTTATTTTACCTTTTTTTCTGTTAAGTCAATAATAAGGGAGATAGTTAAATTTTAACCTTAAAAGTTTTCCCGCCATAACTCTTTAAATATTTATCCAATCAAAAAATTGAAATAAAATAAAAGATTTGCCTTTTAATTTCAAACAATATTTTTTTTACATTTTTTTCTGTAAAGTCAATAATAAGGGAGATAGTTATATTTTAACCTTAAAAGTTTTCCCGCCCTAACTCTTTAAATATTTATCCAATCATCAAATTGTATTTAAATGAAAGAATTTTCTTTTAATTTCAAACAATATTTTTCTTACATTTTTTTCTGTTAGGTCAATATCAATGGAGATAATTAAATTTTAACCTTAAAAGTTTTCCCGCCATAACTCTTTAAATATTTATCCTATCAAAAAATTGTATTTAAATTTAAGTATTGTCTTTTAATTTCAAACAATATTCGTTTTACATTTTGTTCTGTAAAGTCAATAGTAAGGGAGATAGTGTAATTTTAACCTTAAAAGTTTTCCAGCCATAACTCTTTAAATATTTATCCAATCAAAAAATTATATTTAAATAAAAGATTTGCCTTTTAATTTCAAACAATATTTGTCCTCAATTTTTTTCTGTAAAGTCAATAATAAGGGAGATAGTTAAATTTTAACCTTAAAAGTTTTCCCGCCATAACTCTTTAAATATTTATCCAATCTAAAAATTGTATTTAAATAAAAGATTTGTCTTTTAATTTCAAACAATATTTGTTTTACATTTTGTTCTGTTTAGTCAATAATAAGAGAGATAGTTAAATTTTAACCTTAAAAGTTTTCCCGCCATAACTCTTTAAATATTTATCCAATCAAAAAATTATATTTAAATAAAAGATTTGTCTTTTAATTTAAAACAATATTTGTCCTCAATTTTTTTCTGTAAAGTCAATAATAAGGGAGATAGTTAAATTTAAACCTTAAAAGTTTTCCCGCCATAACTCTTTAAATATTTATCCAATCAAAAAATTGTAATTTAATAAAAGATTTGCCTTTTAATTTCAAACAAAATTTTTGTTATATCTTTTTCTGTAAAGTCAATAATAAGGGAGATAGTTATATTTTAACCTTAAAAGTTTTCCCGCCATAACTCTTTAAATATTTATCCAATCAAAAAATTGTATTTTAATAATAGATTTGTCTTTTAATTTTCAACAATACTTATTTTACCTTTTTTTCTGTTAAGTCAATAATAAGGGAGATAGTTAAATTTTAACCTTAAAAGTTTTCCCGCCATAACTCTTTAAATATTTATCCAATCAAAAAATTGTAATAAAATAAAAGATTTGCCTTTTAATTTCAAACAATATTTTTTTTACTTTTTTTTCTGTAAAGTCAATAATAAGGGAGATAGTTATATTTTAACCTTAAAAGTTTTCCCGCCCTAACTCTTTAAATATTTATCCAATCAAAAAATTGTATTTTAATAAAAGAATTGTCTTCTAATTTTCAACAATACTTATTTTACCTTTTTTTCTGTTAAGTCAATAATAAGGGAGATAGTTAAATTTTAAACTTAAAAGTTTTCCCGCCATAACTCTTTAAATATTTATCCAACCAAAAAATTGTATTATAATAAAAGATTTGTCTATTAATTTCAAACAATATTTGTTTGACATTTTTTTCTGTTAAGTCAACAATAAGGGAGATAGTTAAATTTTAACCTTAAAAGTTTTCCGGCCATAACTCTTTAAATATTTATCCAATCAAAAAATTGTATTTAAATGAAAGAATTTTCTTTTAATTCTAAACAATATTTGTCTTACATTTTTTTCTGTAAAGTCAATATCAATGGAGATAATTAAATTTTAACCTTAAAAGTTTTCCCGCCATAACTCTTTAAATATTTATCCAATCTAAAAATTGTAATTAAATAAAAGATTTGTATTATAATTTCAAACAATATTTGTTTTACATTTTGTTCTGTAAAGTCAATAATAAGGGAGATAGTTAAATTTTAACCTTAAAAGTTTTCCCGCCATAACTCTTTAAATATTTATCCAATCAAAAAATTATATTTAAATAAAAGATTTGTCTTTTAATTTCAAGCAATATTTTTTTTACAATTTTTTTCTGTAAAGTCAATAATAAGGGAGATAGTTATATTTTAACCTTAAAAGTTTTCCCGCCATAACTCTTTAAATATTTATCCAATCAATAAATTGTATTTAAATGAAAGAATTTTCTTTTAATTTCAAACAATATTTTTCTTACATTTTTTTCTGTTAGGTCAATATCAATGGAGATAATTAAATTTTAACCTTAAAAGTTTTCCCGCCATAACTCTTTAAATATTTATCCAATCAAAAAATTGAAATAAAATAAAAGATTTGCCTTTTAATTTCAAACAATATTTTTTTTACATTTTTTTCTGTAAAGTCAATAATAAGGGAGATAGTTAAATTTTAACCTTAAAAGTTTTCCCGTCATAACTCTTTAAATAATTATCCAATCAAAAAATTGTATTTAAATAAAAGATGTGTCTTTTCATTTCAAACAATATTTTTCTTACATTTTTTCTGTAAAGTCAATAATAAGGCAGATAGTTAAACTTTAACCTTAAAAGTTTTCCCGCCATAACTCTTTAAATATTTATCCAATCAATAAATTGTATTTAAATGAAAGAATTTTCTTTTAATTTCAAACAATATTTTTCTTACATTTTTTTCTGTTAGGTCAATATCAATGGAGATAATTAAATTTTAACATTAAAAGTTTTCCCGCCATAACTCTTTAAATATTTATCCAATCAAAAAATTGTATTTAAATAAAAGATTTGTCTTTTAATTTCAAACAATATTCGTTTTACATTTTGTTCTGTAAAGTCAATAATAAGGGAGATAGTGTAATTTTAACCTTTAAAGTATTCCAGCCATAACTCTTTAAATATTTATCCAATCAAAAAATTATAATTAAATAAAAGATTTGCCTTTTAATTTCAAACAATATTTGTCCTCAATTTTTTTCTGTAAAGTCAATAATAAGGGAGATAGTTAAATTTGAACCTTAAAAGTTTTCCCGCCATAACTCTTTAAATATTTATCCAATCTAAAAATTGTAATTTAATAAAAGATTTGTATTATAATTTCAAACAATATTTGTTTTACATTTTGTTCTGTAAAGTCAATAATAAGGGAGATAGTTAAATTTTAACCTTAAAAGTTTTCCCGCCATAACTCTTTAAATATTTATCCAATCAAAAAATTATATTTTAATAAAAGATTTGTCTTTTAATTTCAAGCAATATTTTTTTTACAATTTTTTTCTGTAAAGTCAATAATAAGGGAGATAGTTATATTTTAACCTTAAAAGTTTTCCCGCCATAACTCTTTAAATATTTATCCAATCAAAAAATTGTATTTTAATAATAGATTTGTCTTTTAATTTTCAACAATACTTATTTTACCTTTTTTTCTGTTAAGTCAATAATAAGGGAGATAGTTAAATTTTAACCTTAAAAGTTTTCCCGCCATAACTCTTTAAATATTTATCCAATCAAAAAATTGAAATAAAATAAAAGATTTGCCTTTTAATTTCAAACAATATTTTTTTTACATTTTTTTCTGTAAAGTCAATAATAAGGGAGATAGTTATATTTTAACCTTAAAAGTTTTCCCGCCCTAACTCTTTAAATATTTATCCAATCATCAAATTGTATTTAAATGAAAGAATTTTCTTTTAATTTCAAACAATATTTTTCTTACATTTTTTTCTGTTAGGTCAATATCAATGGAGATAATTAAATTTTAACCTTAAAAGTTTTCCCGCCATAACTCTTTAAATATTTATCCTATCAAAAAATTGTATTTAAATTTAAGTATTGTCTTTTAATTTCAAACAATATTCGTTTTACATTTTGTTCTGTAAAGTCAATAATAAGGGAGATAGTGTAATTTTAACCTTAAAAGTTTTCCAGCCATAACTCTTTAAATATTTATCCAATCAAAAAATTATATTTAAATAAAAGATTTGCCTTTTAATTTCAAACAATATTTGTCCTCAATTTTTTTCTGTAAAGTCAATAATAAGGGAGATAGTTAAATTTTAACCTTAAAAGTTTTCCCGCCATAACTCTTTAAATATTTATCCAATCTAAAAATTGTATTTAAATAAAAGATTTGTCTTTTAATTTCAAACAATATTTGTTTTACATTTTGTTCTGTTTAGTCAATAATAAGAGAGATAGTTAAATTTTAACCTTAAAAGTTTTCCCGCCATAACTCTTTAAATATTTATCCAATCAAAAAATTATATTTAAATAAAAGATTTGTCTTTTAATTTAAAACAATATTTGTCCTCAATTTTTTTCTGTAAAGTCAATAATAAGGGAGATAGTTAAATTTAAACCTTAAAAGTTTTCCCGCCATAACTCTTTAAATATTTATCCAATCAAAAAATTGTAATTTAATAAAAGATTTGCCTTTTAATTTCAAACAAAATTTTTGTTATATCTTTTTCTGTAAAGTCAATAATAAGGGAGATAGTTATATTTTAACCTTAAAAGTTTTCCCGCCATAACTCTTTAAATATTTATCCAATCAAAAAATTGTATTTTAATAATAGATTTGTCTTTTAATTTTCAACAATACTTATTTTACCTTTTTTTCTGTTAAGTCAATAATAAGGGAGATAGTTAAATTTTAACCTTAAAAGTTTTCCCGCCATAACTCTTTAAATATTTATCCAATCAAAAAATTGTAATAAAATAAAAGATTTGCCTTTTAATTTCAAACAATATTTTTTTTACTTTTTTTTCTGTAAAGTCAATAATAAGGGAGATAGTTATATTTTAACCTTAAAAGTTTTCCCGCCCTAACTCTTTAAATATTTATCCAATCAAAAAATTGTATTTTAATAAAAGAATTGTCTTCTAATTTTCAACAATACTTATTTTACCTTTTTTTCTGTTAAGTCAATAATAAGGGAGATAGTTAAATTTTAAACTTAAAAGTTTTCCCGCCATAACTCTTTAAATATTTATCCAACCAAAAAATTGTATTATAATAAAAGATTTGTCTATTAATTTCAAACAATATTTGTTTGACATTTTTTTCTGTTAAGTCAACAATAAGGGAGATAGTTAAATTTTAACCTTAAAAGTTTTCCGGCCATAACTCTTTAAATATTTATCCAATCAAAAAATTGTTATTAAATAAAAGATTTGTCTATTAATTTCAAACAATATATGTCTTACATTTTTTTCTGTAAAGTCAATAATAAGGGAGATATTTAAATTTTAACCTTAAAAGTTTTCCCGCCATAACTCTTTAAATATTTATCCAATCAAAAAATTGTATTTAAATAAAAGATTTGTCTTTTAATTTGAAACAATATTTTTCTTACATTTTTTTCTGTTAAGTCATTAATAAGGGAGATAGTTAAATTTTAAACTTAAAAGTTTTCCCGTCATAACTCTTTAAATAATTATCCAATCAAAAAATTGTATTTAAATAAAAGATGTGTCGTTTCATTTCAAAAAATATTTTTCTTACATTTTTTCTGTAAAGTCAATAATAAGGCAGATAGTTAAACTTTAACCTTAAAAGTTTTCCCGCCATAACTCTTTAAATATTTATCAAATCAAAAAATTGTATTTAAATGAAAGAATTTTCTTTTAATTTCAAACAATATTTGTCTTACATTTTTTTCTGTTAGGTCAATATCAATGGAGATAATTAAATTTTAACCTTAAAAGTTTTCCCGCCATAACTCTTTAAATATTTATCCAATCAAAAAATTGTATTTAAATAAAAGATTTGTCTTTTAATTTCAAACAATATTCGTTTTACATTTTGTTCTGTAAAGTCAATAATAAGGGAGATAGTTAAATTTTAACCTTAAAAGTTTTCCAGCCATAACTCTTTAAATATTTATCCAATCAAAAAATTATATTTAAATAAAAGATTTGCCTTTTAATATCAAACAATATTTGTCCTCAATTTTTTTCTGTAAAGTCAATAATAAGGGAGATAGTTAAATTTTAACCTTAAAAGTTTTCCCGCCATAACTCTTTAAATATTTATCCAATCAAAAAATTGTATTTAAATGAAGGAATTTTCCTTTAATTTCAAACAATATTTGTCTGACATTTTTTTCTGTTAGGTCAATATCAATGGAGATAATTAAATTTTAACCTTAAAAGTTTTCCCGCCATAACTCTTTAAATATTTATCCAATCTAAAAATTGTATTTAAATAAAAGATTTGTCTTTTAATTTCAAACAATATTCGTTTTCGATTTTGTTCTGTAAAGTCAATAATAAGGGAGATAGTTAAATTTTAACCTTAAAAGTTTTCCAGCCATAACTCTTTAAATATTTATCCAATCAAAAAATTATATTAAAATAAAAGATTTGTCTTTTAATTTCAAACAATATTTGTCCTCAGTTTTTTTCTGTGAAGTCAATAATAAGGGAGATAGTTAAATTTAAACCTTACAAGTTTTCCCGCCATAACTCTTTAAATATTTATCCAATCAAAAAATTCTATTTATATTAAAGATTTCTTTTAATTTCGAACAATATTCGTTTTACGTTTTGTTCTGTAAAGTCAATAATAAGGGAGATAGTTAAATTTTAACCTTATAAGTTTTCCCGCCATAACTCTTTAAATATTTATCCAATCAAAAAATTATATTTAAATAAAAGATTTGTCATTTAATTTCAAACAATATTTGTCTTTAATTTTTTTCTGTAAAGTCAATTATAAGGGAGATAGTTAAATTTTAGCCTTAAAAGTTTTCCCGCCATTACTCTTTAAATATTTATCCAATCAAAAATCGTATGTAAATAAAAGATTTGTCTAATAGTTTCAAACAATATTTGTTTTACATTTTTTTCTATAAAGTCAATAATAAGGGAGATAGTTAAATTATAACCTTAAAAGTTTTCCCGCCATAACTCTTTAAATATTTATCCAATCAAAAAATTGTATTTCAATAAAAGATTTGTTTATTAATTTCAAACAATATTTGGCTTACAATTTTTTCTGTAAAGTCAATATCAATGGAGATAATTAAATTTTAACCTTAAAAGTTTTCCCGCCATAACTATTTAAATATTTATCCTATCAAAAAATGGTATTTTAATAAAATATTTGTCTTTTAATTTTCAACAATACTTATTTTACCTTTTTTTCTGTAAAGTCAATAATAAGGGAGATAGTTAAATTTTAACCTTAAAAGTTTTCCCGTCATAACTCTTTAAATATTTATCCAATCAAAAAATTGTATTTTAATAAAAGATTTGTCTTTTAATTTTCAATAATACTTATTTTACCTTTTTTTCTGTTAAGTCAATAATAAGGGAGATAGTTAAATTTTAACCTTAAAAGTTTTCCCGCCATAACTCTTTAAATATTTATCCAATCAACAAATTGTAATTAAATAAAAGATTTGCCTTTTAATTTCAAACAATATTTTTTTTACATTTTTTTCTGTAAAGTCAATAATAAGGGAGATAGTTAAATTTTAACCTTAAAAGTTTTCCCGCCATAACTCTTTAAATGTTTATCCAATCAAAAAATTGTAATTAAATAATAGATTTGTCTATTAATTTCAAACAATATTTGTCTTACATTTTTTTCTGTAAAGTCAATAATAAGGGAGATAGTTAAATTTTAACCTTAAAAGTTTTCCCGCCATAACACTTTAAATATTTATCCAATCAAAAAATTATATTTTAATAAAAGATTTGTCTTTTAATTTCAAACAATATTTGTCTTTAATTTTTTTCTGTTAAGTCAATAATAAGGGAGATAGTTAAATTTTAACCTTAAAAGTTTTCCCGCCATAACTCTTTAAATATTTATCCAATCAAAAAATTGTATTTAAATAAAATATTTCCCTTTTAATTTTTTACAATACTTATTTTACATTTTTTTCTGTAAAATCAATAATAAGGGAGATAGTTAAATTTTACCCTTAAAAGTTTTCCCGCCATAACTCTTTAAATATTTATCCAATCAAAAAATTGTATGTAAATAAAAGATTTGTCTAATAATTTCAAACAATATTTGTTTGATATTTTTTTCTGTAAAGTCAATAATAAGGGAGATAGTTAAATTTTAACCTTAAAAGTTTTCCCGCCATAACTCTTTAAATATTTATCCAATCAAAAAATTGTATTTAAATAAAATATTTGCCTTTTTGTTTTTAACAATACTTATTTTACATTTTTTTCTGTAAAATCAATAATAAGGGAGATAGTTAAATTTTAACCTTAAAAGTTTTCCCGCCATAACTCTTTAAATGTTTATCCAATCAAAAAATTGTGTTTTAATAAAATATTTGCCTTTTAATTTTCAACAATACTTATTTTACATTTTTTTCTGTAAAGACAATAATAAGGGAGATAATTAATTTTTAACCTTAAAAGTTTTCCCGCCATATATATAAGGTTCCTGTCGCTCCTATGTGAAGCATAGGGCCTCAATAAACTTCCGCCATTTGGATCTGTCTTGAGCTAGATGTTTTAGCTCCCTCCATGTTTTGCCGCTTTCGCTGGCTTCCTTCATGGTTAGTCTACGCCATGTGTCCGTTGGTCTGCCACGTCTACGGCTCCCTTGATGGTTTCAATCAAGAGCCGTTCTACTGATGGACAAAGGGTTGTTCCTTAAGGTATGGTTTATCCATCTCCACTTCCGCTGCTTTATCAGGATGTCTATGGGGCTTTGGTAGGTTCTCTCCCAAAGGCTAGCGTTGGTGATAACGTCAGGCCAATATATGCGTAATATTCTACGCAAGCAAGAATTGACGAACACTTGAAGACGGTTTATAATGGTTCTAGAAGTTTTCCAGGTCTCACAGCCGTATAGTAGGACCGGCATGATATTAGAATTAAATATTCTAATTTTTGTGGACCTGGCATACTGCGAAGAGTTCCAAACATTTTTCAGCATACTGAAGGCATGCCTAGCTTTATTAATCCTCATTTTAACATCCTCTTCGGAGCCTCCAGATCTGCATGTGACAATGCTTCCGAGGTAAGTAAAAATTTCAACGTCTTCAATGAGGTGATCGTTAACGAGGAATTTGCCCTGTTGAGTGGAGCCTAATCGCATGGATTTCGTCTTCTTAATGCTGATTGCAAGGCCTACCGCTTGCGCCTCCTTTACGAGAGAATCTAGCATAGCACTCATGTTGTCGAAGGTGTGAGACAGAAGGCAAATGTCATCTGCATACTCCAAATCTGCCAGGTGAGAAGTTAAAGTCCAGCGAATTCCGTCTCCAGTTCCGATAACTCTTTCCCGCCATAACTCTTTAAATATTTATCCAATCAAAAATATGTATTTAAATTAAATATTTGCCTTTTTATTTTTAACAATACTTATTTTACATTTTTTTCTGTTAAGTCAATTATAAGGGAGATAATTAAATTTTAACCTCAAAAGTTTTCCCGCCATAACTCTTTAAATATTTATCCAATCAAAAAATTGTATCTAAATAAAAGATTCGTCTTTTAGTTTCCAACAATACTTATGTTACCTATTTTTCTGTTAAGTCAATAATAAGGGAGATAGTTAAATTTTAACCCTAAAATTTTGCCGCCATAACTCTTTAATTATTTATCCATTCAAAAAATTGTATGTTAATAAAAGATTTTTTTTTTAATTTCAAACAATGTTTGTTTTACATTTTTTTCTGTTAAGTCAATAATGAGGGAGCTAATTAAATTTTAACCTTAAAAGTTTACCCGCCATAACCCTTTAAATATTTATCCAATCAAAAAATTGTATTTTAATAAAATATTTTTCTTTTAATTTCAAACATCATTTAACTTACATTTTTTTCTGTAAAGTCAATAATAAGGGAGATAATTAAATTTTAACCTTATAAGTTTTACCGCCATAACTCTTTAAATATTTATCAGATCAAAAAATTGTATTTAAATAAAAGATTTGTATTTTTATTTTCAACAATACCAGTTTTATTTCGTATAGACCTCATGTTAATCCATAGAAGATTGGCTGAAAGGTGTTGACCGTTGACGAAAAATCTGTTTTTGGGATGGTTGTCCTCCATGAAATCTGACTTGTGTGGATGGTAATAAAATGTGATATTTGATGTTTTCCATCAGTTTACGTTTGCCATCAATATTCAGGTGAAGTCCATGGCGTGTAAAGTCGATGCTGTTGAGAATGGAGCTGGGGTTTATGACTACAGAAGATTTAGCAAAAATAGAAGATAAAAGAAAATTGTTTTGTAAGATAAGTGACTTAAAACTGCAGTGGTTTGTCCAGAGAGGTGTTGCCAAAACTTTAAGATTAGTATGTGGCAGCTTGCATTTCAATTCAAACAAGAACTCTTGAGGTATGGCAATATTGCGAAGAGCGTTTTTTGTGCCGGCATATAAGATAATTAGGTCTTCTTTGTCAAAATCCAGACTTAATCTGCAGGCGGTTCCAGCCACTTCATCAAAACAGGCATTATGTTGGATGTATCGTGTTTTAGTTTTTATACAGTGAGCTATGAACGTAGTTATAGTAATTGATATTAGAGATATGACATATGATCTTGTAGAAAATATATGGAACTTGACATTTTAATAAATATTCAATATATTTACTGTAATTTTGATTATTCCAGAAATATCTTTAACAGATAACCAACATAAGGTTATGGGCCCAGGACTGGAATAAATCAATAATTCGCGCGTAAAATTTGAATGTAAATATGGCTGAACTTAGCGGTTTATCAATGGGGAGTATAGAAAAACATAATGGAAGAAACTATACTCAGTGGCGTTTTAAAGTTAGTGTATTTCTCCGTGCAAGAGGCTGGATGAAAGTCCTTACAGATAATCCACCACCAGTTAATGACCCTAACGTGGAAGCCTGGCATAAAATAGATGCAGAAGCTTTAAATGTTATCGTCCAGACAAAAAATATGGAACAAATTATATATGTTATTAATAAAAAAACGGCAAAGGAAGCCTGGCAAAGTTTAGAAGAACAATACATGGGTGACATAGAAGACCGAAAAATAATGGAACAGAGAGAATTAAGTAATACCAAATGGCAAACGGATGATGACGCAAACAAATATATAACAAGGGTAGAAACTCTGGCCGCAACTCTACTTAACATGGGAAAACCTATTACACAAGCTGAAATAGCATCTTATATACTTAACGGACTACCGAATAAATATCGCTGTGTAAAAAGAGTATTTGAGGGCATGCGACCTTCTGAAGTAACCATACGGCAAATTAAAAATTCTTTGTTAGCGGAAGAAGAGAACAGAAAGCATGATGAAGCTAGTACCACGACGGCGTACAAAACAAAATTTAATAAACCAAGTAAGAAAGGTTGTTTTTACTGTGGGTGACAAAATCACATGCAAGCAGACTGTTGGTTTCTCAAGAAAAGAGAAAATTGTAATAGAAACGAAAATGATAATTGCAAAGACTATGAAAGGAAGAAAATAGAAAATAAAATGAATAAGCATAGAGCAAATAAATTAGATAATGAAGAAAAATACGGTGAATTAAATAAGTTTAATTTGGCAAAACAAGCGAAAGAAGAAATACTAACTAAAGAAGTAAACAAAAGGATAAACTGGACTATTGACAGTGGAGCTACTTGTCACATGACACATGACAGGAATATTTTGGAAAACTTTATAGAAAAAGATTGTGGAAAAGTAAAATTAGCAGACGGATCAAATAAGGAGACAGTGGGAGTAGGTAATATAACTTTTAAAGAAGAATATAAATCTGACGAATTCGTCGAAATTAAAAACGTACTATGTGTACCAGCCTTGAATGACAACTTATTATCGATCAGTAAATTGGACGAAGCTGGTATGACGATAGAATTTAAAGATGGGATATGTTCAGTGTACAATGATAAAAGAATAGTATTCCGTGCGAATAACTATTATGGACTGTATATTCTTGCTGCAATAACCACAAAAAATGAAGAAATAAAAATAGTAAAGGAAATGGAAAGTGATGATTTATGGCATAAAAGATTTGCGCATTTCAATTATGAATCATTGTACAAAATGTTTGATAAAAATGCCATAAGAGGACTTAAAATACAAAATAGGGCTAAACCAGGGATTAGACTTCTACAACGTTACAAAATTTCTTTGTAGATGGCAGCACATAACAATTTTACTAAATAATTCAAGGATTATCAGTGACTGTAAAACAATGGTGCGAGCTATCCATCTTCTAGTTTAATGACAAAACACTATCTTAGGTTAGGTTAGGTTAGTAAGTATTTGGTTAGAAAAAGCCGAGCGAAGCGAGCTACCCATCTTTTAGTTTAATGACAAAACACTATATGTTTCAAGAAACTCGCGCTAATATAATAATGCCACCTGTTTAGAACCATCGTATGTAAAACAAAACATGTGCGATGTAACGCGGTGTGTCGCATGAGCAGTTGTGTAGCAATCTGTTCCCTGGTTATACGCAAAATAGAAACCATGAAAAATGTGAAACTTGTATTTTAGGCAAGACTACAAGAAGTCAGTACAAAGACTTGAAGAGACCACTAAAGAAAAACATTCTAGATTTTCTTCATGTTGATTTAATTGGCCCAATCACACCAGTATCCTTAGGACAATCTAAATATGTACTATGTATTACTGATGATAGAAGTAGGAAAGTGAATGTAAAATTTCTGAAAACGAAAGATGAAGTAAGTGAAAAATTAATTACTTTTATTACAGAAGTTGAAAGACAAACAGACAGAAAAGTCAAAATAATAAGGTCAGATAATGGATCTGAATTTGTAAATGAAAAAATAACCGATTTTTTAAGAAAAAATGGGATTAAACATGAAACAACAATTCCTTATACACCCGAACAAAATGGTACGGCGGAACGCGTAAATCGCACTATATTAGAAACAGCGAGAACAATACTAATAGGGTAAAAATTACCTAGAAGTTTTTGGGCAGAAGCAGTAGCGACAGCTGTTTACATACGAAATAGATGTGGAATAAATAAATTAGATGGCAGAACTCCTGAAGAGATATGGAGCGGTAAAAGACCAACTTCGTCACATTTTAGAGTATTTGGATGTTTGGCATATGCTTGGATTCCAAAAGAACATAGAAATAAATTTGACGTAAAGACAACAGCTGCAATATTTGTTGGCTATTACGAAAATAAAAAGACATATAGATTGTTTAACCCGAAAACTAAAATATTTTTTGCAAGTAAGAAACCGATATTCTTTGAAAACAAAATAGGATGGGAAGAATTGAATAACTCAAATCGAAACGAACCAGATGGAAACAATTTAGAAAAAAGTAAAGACACAAGTAAAGTGCATATACTATATAGAGGATATGAACAAAATATAATAAATGAAGACCAATACGGAAGAAATAATGAAGTCCAAGGCGACTTAAATAACCAAGAAGAAATTAATTTACAAAATGAAGAAATAACACCAAATAATAATTTGAGAAGATCTGAAAGGCAGAAACGTACTACAAGTAGACTAGAAGTAAACCCAAAACTGAAATCTTATTGTAACGAAGTCATCAATGAAATTTACGAACCAAATACATACAAAGAAGCAATAACATGTAAAGATAGAAAACAATGGAAAGAAGCTATAGAAAAAGAACTAAATTCCCTCACAAAAATGAAAACCTGGGAAGTGGTGAAGAAAAGAAGCGAGAATGGAATGGAGCATGGAATATGAAACTGGACAAAGAACTAAAGAATATAGGATTTAAACAATTAGAAACAGATAAATGCGTATATATTAGATATAAAGAAGAAAATAATTTTGCAATTCTTGGGGTATACAATGATGATCTCATATTAGCAACCACAAATAACAACTTAATGCATGAAATATTGGAAAAACTAAAATCGAAATTTGCAATAAAAGATCTAGGAGAACCCAATAATATGCTAGGACTAAAAATTAGAAGAAATAGAAAAGAAAAAACAATCACGATAGACCAGAATCAATATATCGACAATTTGTTAAGAAAATGTAATATGTTTGATGCAAAAGGATCTGCGACACCTACGTAAAATTCTTTGAAATTAGAAATGTCAAATGTTGACATAGGTAAATGAAAATATTCCATATCAATCATTAATTGGAGCTCTTATATATCTGGTACAAGGGACAAGACCAGACATTGCGTTTGCAGTACACTATCTAAACCAATTTAATGGATGTTATACAAAAACACACTGGATACATTTGAACAGAGTGTTAAGATATTTGAAATTAACGCCAAATGTATATATCAGATACAGAGACAACGAAAAATTTTATGGATACTCTGATGCTAGCTGGAACTAGCTGCAATCAGATGGAAAACCATTTTCAGGCTATTTTTTCTTATTTGGCGGATCACCAATAATATGGAAATGCAACAAACAAAAAATTGTTGCACTATCAACCTGCGAATCCTAATTTGTAGCGTTATGCGAAGCAGTGAAGGAAGCTAAGTGGATAAGAAATTATCTAAAAGAACTAAATATGGAAAATGAATTCATGAAACATGACTTTGACATAAAATGTGACAACCAAGCAGCTATAAGTGTTCTGTACAACAAAAGCTACAACAGAAGATCAAAGCATATAGATTTAAAATACCTATATATAAGGAACGAGGTACATGAAGAAAGAATAACAGTAAAATATATTCCAACCTGCGATATGTTAGCAGATGGTTTGACAAAAGCACTGACAGGTATCAAAATTAAAAGAATAAATGACATTGCTGGAATGACAGAACAAAAATGTTACGGAAGAGGTACGAGTAACGAAGAATAAAAATTTTAACACGAAGTGGGAGTATGTTGGATGTATCGTGTTTTAGTTTTTATACAGTGAGCTATGAACGTAGTTATAGTAATTGATATTAGAGATATAACATATGATCTTGTAGAAAATATAAGGAACTTGACATTTTAATAAATATTCAATATATTTACTGTAATCTTGATTATTCCAGAAATATCTTTAACAGATAACCAACACATTAGGCAGTGTGTAGCATGTTGGTTCGAAGATGTTCATGTCCAATATCGCACGTAAGATTGATCCACAGTGGCGTCCATTACTATCAGCAACAAATAAAATTTTACGTTTTTTGGGATTATTTGGTGGAACACTTTTGGAATGTGAAGTAGCATGGTTTAGGGCAGAGGAAGATTTGTTAAATGCACTGACTTTATCCTTTAATTTTTTAATTTCGTTTATTTGGTTAGCTTGTTCAGTAGTACATAATTGGATGCGTGTATTAAGCTCAGAGATGGTACGTTCATAAGCTGTACAATTTATGCAAACAGATGTAGCCTTTGAGATATTTGAAATTTTCAGTTTTAGGGCATTTATAATTGACGACTGCTTCTCTATTTTATTGTTGAGTTGATCTTCAGCTATAATGGCCTGAGACTTGAATGATTCAAGGCTTTCTTTGGCTCTATTGAGGTGGAGGGATTTGTCATTAAGGTCATATTCGAGTTCCCTAGTGCGGTCATCTAATGTGATGATTTCATCCTCAATATCTATGACGTCAATAATTGGGTGGACAGTGATATTTCCATGATCTAAATATTTGAGTAAGCTTACAAGAAATTGTTTCCTAATGTTTGAGACTGTTATCCCTTTAGTGCGCAACAAATTTACAAGTTCAGATAAATTAAGATTGTCATAACAGGCCATGATTAATAAAAAAGTTGACAAAAACAGGTTACCTAAATATGAAAAAATAAATAGTTCAAAGACTATAGATGCCAGTAAAAGAAAATGATATAAACTGTTCACTTTTGTAAGAACAAACTAAGAGCAGTGGCGTAGCGTGGGTTTCAGCCGCCCGGGGCGGATGCCAATTTCGCCGCCCCCTTATTTAGGTATTTAAATCTAAAAGGCTCAAAAATTTACAGAATTTGCCGCCCCAAAAAAGAGCCGCCACCACCGCCTCCGCTATGCTACATCACTGAGATTATATACAATTTTTCGAGTTTCGAGAATGTTCAATAATTTAACAATCACAATACGCACTTAAAGAAAATAATGAATTGTAGCAAGTTAATTTAGTCCATGTGAATTAGACGACTGATGTTGCAGGTGTTATTAGACAATATTGAACTCTATTCTTTATATGAAATAATCGATTCTCGCTGAATATTCGTTGTGAACAATCCGAGTACAAAATAAAACGCGGGGAATTATCGCAAGGTAACCATGTAAGACATATATGTCTGACATGGCGCATGTAGAACTTCTTAGTGTCATACACATATGGCCAACGTGGCGATTAACGTGTTAAAGAAAGGCTATTCCCCGGTTCCGTCGCAGATTAAATAATAAAAAGTTCTGTGCTCATTTTAATCGGTCCGAATTGTAGGTGCGACAAAAATATGAAAAGAAATGGTTAAAATTTTGAGTTTAGATTACAAGATATTATTTATTGAGGATTTTTGCCGCCCGGGGCGGACCGCACCCCCCGCCCCCACATCGCTACGCCACTGACTAAGAGGGAATTTTGTTTTCAATAGTTTGCACCTTTGAAGCTGTAAGTCATGTTGGTATTAAAAAATGTCACTTTTGACATATGTCATAATGAAAAATCATATTTTAATTATAATGATCATAACCTTATCAACCTAAAGTCGGTTTTACAGCGTAAGGAATATTTTTAATTGACATTTAAAGTCAGTAACACACCATAAAAGTAACCAAAATAACCAGATCTAGTGTGTTCTTACAAAAGTGAACAGCTTATAATAGTTGAAATAAAGTTAATGGATTTGTAATTAAAATTATAAATAATACAATGTAATAAATTGAGTAAAATAAATAAAATGAAACTAAATGAAACTCATAAAAATATATACAGAAGTGATTATAATGTTAATTTAAATATACATAAATTAAAGGCACAGACATTCGTTAACAGGTTAGAATCACAGTTTGCCGTATCACATTTGAAATTACAATATTGCTGGGATCTACAATTACTAGATCTAAAAAATTTTAATAAATTTTTTTATAGAGATATAAAATTAATAAAATTGAAAACATACACGTTAAAAGATAAATAGATAAATAAAAAGAAACGATAGAAGAAATAAAATATATCTCTATGATGTTAATATGTTAAAATTTAATAGAAATGTTTATGTAATATATTAAGTAAGGTTATGTTACAAAAATATATAAGTCAAAATTTGGGTAAAATGAAATTATAATATTGTTGGGATCTAAAATTAATAAAATTAAAAACATACATGTTAAAAGATAAATAAATAAAAACGATAGAAAAATAAAATATATCTCTATGATGTAAATATATTAAAATTTAATAGAAAAGTTTATGTAATATATTAAGTAAGGTTACTGTTACAAAAATATATAAGTCAAAATCTGGATAAAATGGAAAGTATAATCATACAAAATGTATAATTATAGGTCTGAATTAGATAAAAATACAATTATTATAAATAAAAAATGATAATTTAGAGTAAGCTTGAGAGCCACTGGTCCAATACAGAAAGAGTGACAAGTATTCTGATTAGAAATGTCAAGAGTAGATCAAAAAATTGAAAAAAAAAATAATGAAAAATAAGATAATTCGTTAAAACTTACAACTTGGTATTGTCCAGAGGTTATGAACTGTAAGAAACACAGAAACTGAGAAATTAAAATATACAAATAACTGAAATAAATTATAAATTTACAACACGGTAAAAAAACACTTGTCACATCAGTACAGTGGCGCTCAAGAAGATGTTGATACCTGTCCAAACGCGGCACACTGCGTGAACTGCAAAGGGGTACATGCCTCCACTTCACGCCACTGCTCAACGTACTTGGAGGAGAAGGCCATTCAGACCATCAAGACACAGGACAGGATACCCTATTATGACGCCAAAAGGAAATACAAGGAAAGTGCACCAGTTACCTTCGCGAAATCCTTCGCGCAAGTGACAGCGAAAACGACAGCAAGCATCCAGACCCAGATGGAGACAGTGCGCCGTCCGACATTTACAGCATTGAAGACAGTAACGCCGAATATATCGGGTACTGAAAAGGTGTTGGAATCAGTCCCAGAGACCAAAATTCAGACCCCACATCCTGGGGGATCGGGTCTGAATAAATCTCTCCAATCAAAAGGAGAACGCATACCGTCTCAGTTCTCACCACCACCTAAGGAAAAGTCTCCACAAATTTCTCCAAAGACGAGAAGCGACCAGACTGTGGTCGCTTCTACCAAACCCTCATAAGCCACTCCAGTATCGGAGACTGATAAGAGAACTGTTGGCTCTCAATGGATACAAAAAGAGAGTCCAGTGTGTACAGCAAAGCACCTGGACAAACAGGTGAAACCGTGGCCGAGAAAATGGCTGTTGACCCGCAACCTAAGGGTAAACTAAAAATCATTAGGTTGCGCGGAAATTCTCCTAAACAAAAATGACTGGTCCACTAAATCAGTGGAACTGTAACGGTGTATATCAGCGCTACGAAGAACTGCGACTTTTACTCTCCAATTTTGCGCCTTCGTGTGTTTGTCTGCAGGAAACAAATTTAACGGAAACCAACATATTCTCTCCTAGAGAATACTCCGTGTTTCGCACGGATTTCCTTACGGGTGCAAGAGCATGTGACGGCGTGGCAATCTCTCGTTAGAGACACATTGTACCACGACCCTGTAGACATTGACACTGAGTTGTAGGTCGAAGCAGTTCGTGTTGCACTTCCCCTCCAGGTGACGATTTGTTCTATCTACCTTCCCCCTGGTGCTCGAACTGATATCCGAGATGTCGTGAACATCATCGATCAACTCCCACCACCCTTCATACTACTAGGCGATTTTAACGCCTACAATGTGTGTTGGGGATCGGTGCGGAACGATCGACGCGGACGTCACCTGGAGAATATGTTGAACGATTTGAATCTGAGATTTTTGAACGACGGCAGACCAACGCGCTTCTGTGCAGCAACGGGTACATTCAGTGCTACAGATCTTAGCGTCGTTTCAGGAGCCATCGCTCCGTTGTTCAAATGGGACGTGCATCACGACCTGTGCGGTAGTGATCACTTTCCAATCCTCTTAAAGTCTCTGTTCAATACTGTTACCGAATTCCGCTGGCCACAGTGGGTTCTTCGGAAAGCAGATTGGACCAAGTTCACAGCATCAATTTCTCACGAGGATATTCCGAACTTGACCGTAGACGAGGAGGTGAATCATTTCACGGATTCCATCACGAGCGCGGCTAAAAGCAGCATACCGCTGTCATCTACTCAGCCCCGTCGAGTGCCCGTTCCCTGGTGGAACGACGAATGCGACTTTGCGCTACGTGAAAGGAAACCCCTCTTCAATACTTTCCGTCGTTGTCCAACAGAGGAAAACATGATAGCCTTTCAGCGAGCGAAAGCTCGTGCTAAGAAGATGGTGAAAGAAAGCAAGCGCGAATCATGGCGCAAATACGTGTGTACCGTTACAGTTGCCAATCCAGTGGCCAAAGTTTGGGAGGAGGTCCGGAAAATCTCCGGTCGAAATACAGCTACAGCCATTGCCGGCCTATCGGTAAATGGTAATGTAGTCACATCAGCGGTCGAAATTGCTAACACTTTGGCATCTATTTTTGCGTTTAATTCTAGCTCTGAACATTATCAATCTGAGTTTCTAACTCGTAAAGTAGGTCTAGAATCTATACGTCTTAATTTCTTCTCCAGAAATAATGAGGTATACAACCTGCTTTTCTCTCGTAAAGAGGTAGAGCGCGATGTCAAAGTGTAAGGATAGCTCTCCTGGTCCAGATGCGATACATTATCGTATGATCCGAAATCTTCCGGAATCATCTAAGTCTAGGCTTTTCAATGTCTATAACAGGATATGGACTGAGAGCAAGTGCCCGACCAAGTGGAAGGAATCTCATATAATTCCTATCCCCAAAGTTGGGAAAGATAAATACTTGCCTTCTAGCTATAGACCTATATCGCTGACCAGTTGTCTCTGCAAGCTCATGGAGCGAATGTTCAGCAAGCGTCTGATTTGGTTTTTAGAATCAAACGACTTGCTGGCCAATACACAGTGCGGTTTTCGCCGTCACCGCTCAACAGCAGATCATCTGGTCAGACTAGAGACAGCTATCAGGAATGCTTTCGTTGAAAACAAACACCTGGTAGCTGTGTTTTTCGATATTCTATATATATTCTTTATTTCTCCCTAGGCCTTGCGGCGTTCAGGGTATTAGCCATTACAATTGTTTACAAGTGTTTTTCGATATTGAGAAAGCCTATGACACTGAATGGATTTATGGTATTCTCCGTACTCTGCATTCCTGGGGTCTCCGGGGACGCTTGATGTTCTTTATAAAAGACTTCATGTCGAACCGGCGCTTCATGGTGCGGATCGGAAATACCCTGTCACAAATGTTCGCACTGGACAATGGGGTCCCACAGGGCTCCATACTGAGCGTTACGCTATTTTTTATTGCCATTAACGGTGCAGCTTCATGTATTCAATTACCTGTACAGAGTTCGATATTTGTCGATGACATTGGGATCCTTGTCGCCGGACAAACTACTAGTACAATCGAACGTCAGCTCCAGCTGACCATCAATCGTCCGATACATGAGCAACCGAAAATGGCTTCAAATTCTCAACCAGCAAAACTGTGTGTGTCCATATTTGTAGGAAAAAGGGTGTACATCCCAACCCTACACTCACGCTAAATGGAGCACAGTTACCATTTACCGATACTGCCCAATTTCTGGGTCTCGTTTTTGACACTCGTCTTACTTGGCGGGCACATTTTTTGCCCGTCAAGAAAAAATGCCAAAAGTCGCTCAATTTGTTACGGGTCCTCAGTCACAAGACATGGGGTGCAGACCGCACTGTCATGTTGCGTTTATATCGTTCTCTAGTGCGCTCTAAGCTGGACTATGGATGTCTAGCTTATGGGTCAGCTAAACACCAAGAGATACGAATTTTTGACACTGTACATCACAGTGGGGTTAGATTGGCCACTGGTGCATTTCGCACTAGCCCAATACCAAGCCTGCTGTGTGAAGCAGGCGAACCGTCATTGTACATTTGTCGTAAAATTCTATCCTTGCGATATACACATATGGCTGCACTCAGTGCTAAGCCAAATCATCCTGCGTATGATCCTAATCTACAAAATAGGCATACAGAGACCTATGACAGAAAACCAAGAGCCAATAGGCCTTTTAATCAGAGGACTTTCGACATTTTGGGTGATAGTGACTTAAATATGCCCGAAATGGCAAGTTTCGTTATGTGTGCTGTTCCACCTTGGACGCTACCACGTCCAATTGTGAATCTTACATTAACTAGGTTTGATAAAGATACTACGTTGCCTATCGAATACCAACATGAGTTACAAAGAACACTGGTCCCTAGGTTCGAGGATACTGTCATTTTTACTGACGAATCCAAATCCGGAACCAGGGTTGGGTGTGCATTCGTTGTTTTGAAACCACGCCAACAGTCTGAGTACCGTCTGCACTCTATAACGAGTGTGTATACTGCTGAGTTGTACGCTATTTTCAAGGCCCTGTGTTTTGTTTCTTCAGAGAAAAGTCGGTCAAGTGTTATCTTGACTGACTCGCTGAGCGCTCTGAACAGTATCCAAGATCCAGATCCAGTGCATCCTCTTGTACTAAAAATCCGGTTGCTACTCCACAATCTGAATGCTCAGAATATGAGGGTAGAGCTGTTTTGGATACCGGGACATGTTGGTATTAAAGGCAACGAAGCGGCAGATGCAGCCGCAAAAGCCGCCTGTCACAGACCTATGATTGATGTGAGTTTCATTTTTCCAGATGACGCAAAGAGTCATCTGAAACACCTGGTTTTAGATATGTGGCAACATGAGTGGAGCCGCATACAGAACATTAATTTGCGATAGATTAAGGGAGACGTTAAACCATGGGGTTCTTCCTGCAGGATTAACCACAGGGAGGAAACCGCCATCACACGCCTCCGTATAGGTCACTGTTGGTGGACCCATGGGCACCTCCTTCGAGGTGAAGAGTCCCTTATCTGTGAGACGTGTAACACAGATTTGTTGTACAGTTCGAGGATGTGTACAGTTCGAGGATATCAGGGAGACGTTAGGCCTGTGCTATGACCTGTCAGTTGCTTTAGGTGACGATAGAGTACTCGTGGACAGGCTGATATTCTTCCTGAGAGAATCGAACTTATTGTTTTATGTGTGAAGTCTTCTACCTTATTTTAATGTGTTTCTAGTTATTGACTGTGATAGTCGATCGTAATTGATCCCTTTACAGCCTCTTACCATCACCCTGAGTTTGTTCAAATTTTCGAACAGACTTTTTATATAATTTATTTGTGTTTGTCAGTGCAAGATTTCTTTTATTGAGTATGCGTATTTTTAAAGATTTTATTTATTTATTTATTGTTTTTAATATAAAGTCTAGTCATTTAGATGGGCACCAAAAATTTTAACTAACTAACTGATTCGATAAATGTTTGTAGAGTTATAGCGGAAAAACTCCAAAAATTTAAAATTTTGTTAACTCCCTTATTTTTGACTTAACAGCAAAATGTGTGAAACAAATATTGTTTATAAAAAAAGGTACAAATCTTTTTTTTACATTTTTTTGATTGGATAAATATTTTAAGAATTAATAGTGCGGAAAAACTGAATAGAAGAGTTATGGCGGGAAAACTTTTAAGGTTAAAATTTAACTATCTCCCTCATTTTTGACTTAACAGCAAAATATGTAACACAAATACTGTTTTCAATTAAAAGACAAATCTTTAATCTAAATACATTTTATTGATTTGATAAATATTTTAAGGATTATGGTGGGAAAACTTAAACAAAATAAAATTGGAAAACTCCCTTTTTATTGACTTAACAACAGAATATGTAACACAAATACGATCTAAAATTAAAAGACAAATCTTACATCTAAATTCACTTTTTTGATTCGACAAATGTTTGTAGAGTTATGGCGGGAAAACTCCAAATATTTAAAATTTAAATAGCTCCCTTATTTTTGACTTAACAGCAAAATGTGTAAAACAAATATTGTTTAAAATAAAAAACAAATCTTTTACCTATATAAATTTTTTCGATTCGATAAATGTTTGTAAAGTTATGGTGGGAAAACTCCAAAAATTTAAATTTTAATAACTGCCTTATTTTTGACGTTACAGCAAAATGGGTAAAACAAATAATGTTTAAAAAAAATCAAATCTTTTATCTAAATTTATTTGTCTGATTGGATAAATATTTTAAGAATTACGGCGGCAAAACTTAAAAAAATAAAAATTTATAAAACTCCTTTATTATTGACTTAACAACAAAATATGTAACACAAATATTGTCTTAAATTAAAAGACAAATCTTTAATTTAAATACATTTTTTTGATTCGATAAATGTTTGTAGATTTATGGGCTGAAAACTCCGAACATTAAAAATTTTAATATCTCCCTTATTTTTGACTTAACAGCTAAATGTGTGAAACAAATATTGTTTATAAAAAAAAGGTACAAATCTTTTTTTTACATTTTTTTGATTGGATAAATATTTTAAGAATTAATAGTGCGGAAAAACTGAAAAAAATTAAAATTTAAAAAACTCCCTCATTTTTTACTTAACAGCAAAATATGTAACTCAAATACTGTCTTCAATTAAAAGACAAATCTTTAATCTAAATACATTTTATTGATTTGATAAATATTCTAATAATTATGGTGGGAAAACTTAAAAAACAACTCCCTTTTTATTGACTTAACAACAAAACATGTAACACAAATACAGTCTTAAATTAAAAGACGAATCTTTAATCTAAATATATTTTTTTGATTTGATAAATATTTTAAGGATTATGGTGGGAAAACTTAAACAAAATAAAATTGGAAAACTCCCTTTTTATTGACTTAACAACAGAATATGTAACACAAATACGATCTAAAATTAAAAGACAAATCTTACATCTAAATTCACTTTTTTGATTCGATAAATGTTTGTAGATTTATGGCGGGAAAACTCAAAAAAGTTAAAATTTTAATAACTCCCTTATTTATGACTTAACAGCAAAATGGAGTTGAGTTTTTATATCATTCGTGCAACACGTGTAAAAGTTATCTCTCACTAAAGTTCTTATTTTCATTACAAATAGTGTCGTTTTTTTAATGGTAAATAGACAAATTAAAATATTTGTGTAGTGCTTAAATTTTCTGATATCTTGAGATTTAAATCCCTTTAATAAACAGTCATTATTTAAACACATAATTGTAAAATTATTATTCGGTTTTTCTATAAAAGTGACATTTTATCGCATGCCGAACAGAAACAAACGTGTTTGTGCGGTCTGTACAAGTGATTTGATATTAATAGATACCAGTATATACATACATATTAACGTTAAATTTAACGTAATAGAGACTAGTATTATTTTATTATTTCATCTATTTCTCTATACACCTTTTTGAACGTCTTATTTTCAACCGAGATGACTACTCGTTTGGATTCGGAGATTGTAAAAAAGGTCCTATCTAACATCGAGTTATCTGCTTACTTGCGCCAAACAATTACAAGCAGTATGAATGAATGTACGGCAGTTACTCAACTCATGAAAGAAGTAAAAGCTTTGCGGGACGCAAACGCTAGGCTTACTAATCAAGTTGTCGAGCTGCAGGTAGAAGTTGCGCGCCTACGAACCGAATCACAAATCAAAATATCCGACACATCGTACTCATCTGCTGTTACTAATTCGCTAAGTCGTCCTAAGATGACTAAAAGCGACGTACCTGCAGATAAAAATTCATCTTCGAATTCGACATCGTCATCTAACATTGATTCTGTGCTTGAAATCCCAAAACGTGTTACACCTCGACCCAAGAAATCTGAAACCCGTAAGTCTCCGCTAAATAGTAACGTCATCTTGGGAACCGGAAAACCTTGCTCTACTCTTGTGGCTGCCCCTACTATGTCATGGGCGTACGTTGGACGTCTGCAAAAAGGAACATCTGTCGACCAAGTCCTGGAGTATGTTCGTGTACAGTGGCCAGAACGGGAATGCATATGTACTGATTTGAAGAACAAAGGGAACAATTCTTCCTTTAACTTTAGTGTTAGTGGAATAAGTGGTGATGAACTATTGTCCCCAAACTGCTGGCCGCCAAATGTTTTATTAAAGCCATTCAAATTTTTTCGTCAGTAATGTAACATCAAACAACAACAAAGCTGGAATGGCATCTACATCTAATTTTACTCTTTCTCTTTATTATCAAAACGTCCGAGGGCTACGAACAAAAACTACTGACTTTCTAATCGGGATTCTATCACATAACTACGATATTGTCTCATTATGCGAAACCTGGTTAGTACCTGACATATCCGATGAAGAAATTTTTGATCCCAGATATGTTGTTTACAGAAACGTTTGTTCACATCTCACAAGTGATAAGAAACGAGGTGGTGGCACTTTGCTAGCATTTAACAGAAAATCTTTTTCATCAACCCACCTTATTTCAACACATCCAATTTATGGCATTGAGCAAATTTGGGTACTCTCAAAACAATCTTCATGTACGTATTTGATATGTTCTGTATATTTTCCACCTGACTCTACAACTCAGTCGTATATTGATTTTGTAGAAAATGCGTCTAATTTAATAGATCAATACCAAAACGCCCAAATAATTATAACAGGAGACTTCAATCTTCCTAAAATTATTTGGACCTATGAGGACGATAGAAGTACAGTATTGTTAGCCACTGGCATTCTAACTGCCACTGTAGAAACCATTGTTGATAACATTATATTCCTAGATCTCGATCAATATAACTCCATATTGAATAACTATGATGACATTTTAGACTTAGTTTATTCTAACTATAGAATCTGTGTTGAGAAATGCCTTGATCCATTGATTAGTGAAGATCGATACCATCCCGCTTTAGTTATATATGTTGATATGAACCGGAATGTAACATTACTTGAAACCATTAAAATATTTAAGTATGACTTCATTGACGCACCATATGAAAAATTAAATGAATTACTAGCATAAGTGGACTGGGATTTGCTACTATATGAAGGAACTATCGATGACTCTGTATCTAGATTCTATGAAGTTCTATATTCATTTATTGAAAATCACGTTCCACGTTAGTTGGTTAAAAGATCCAAATATCCTGTCTGGTTTAGTAAAAGTTGCACTAAATTAATTAAAAGCAGAAATAAAGCCTATACTTCATATAAAAATTCCGGAACCCCTGTAGATTACATGAATTACTCTAACTTGAGGAAGAGCTGTAAGCAATTTATAAAATATCAATACATGGACTACATAGCAAACATCGAATTCGACATTTCATCCAATATAAAAGCTTTCTGGTCATTTGTAAATGCAAAAAACAAAAATCATGGTATGCCAAAGTTTATGTCATACGGTTCTTGATCAGCTGATAATTGTGAGGACATTTGTAATTTATTTGCTGATTATTTTCAATCCGTTTATATTCAGGATGTACGTTCAACAAATTTTAGTAATATTAAATGTACTGAATATACCCACTTATCAACGATCGACATCAAAATTGAAGATATATACAATAAATTATCGTCTTTAGATCCATCCAAAGGTCATGGTCCAGACCTTATACCACCAGTATTTCTGAAGAAATGTGGCCAAACAATTTCCTATCCGCTCTTACTTCTATTCAAAAAGTCACTCTCAACCGGATGTTTTCCGTGCTATTGGAAGAACGCTTACATTACTCCAGTGCACAAATCTGGCTCTAAATCATCCATTGAAAATTATCGTCCATAATATATCTTATCTTCAGTACCTAAACTATTTGAATCACTAATAACGGACGAGATACACCGAAGTTTCGAATACTTTATCGTACCTCAACAGCATGGTTTTTTCAAAGGGCGATCTACTACAACGAATCTCATTAACTACAAAGACTTCGTATCTAATTCCTTAGAAGGGGGCAAAGAAGTTTACGCGGTTTATACCGATTTCCGCAAGGCCTTCGATCGAGTAGATCATAAAGCCCTCTTATTCAAATTGAAGAGTTATGGCATCTGTGATCCCTTGTGCTCATGGATTGAATCTTACCTAACTGGTAGGAAACAAAGCGTGAGGGTTAATAATACATCATCTAAAACCATTCATGTGACCTCAGGAGTTCTTCAAGGTTCTCATCTCGGTCCAATACTCTTTCTACTTTTCGTGAATGATATAGGTTTAAAATTCAAATTCTGTAACTACTTATTGTTTGCCGATGATTTAAAGATGTACCAAGCTTGTTCTAGTAGTTCTGATATCATATGTCTTCAATCTGATATTAACACCCTCGACCAGTGGTGCACTGATAATTTCTTAGAACTGAATAAATCCAAATGCAAAGTAATGGTTTTTTCAAGAAAGCGCGAAACTATTCTTTTTACTTTAAATATGGATAGTGAGGCTTTAAATTTCGTTAGTGAAGTGGTAGATCTTGGTGTTCAGTTTTCAAGTGATTTATCTTTTAAGGGTCACATTAATACAATTGTTAATAAATCTGTAAAAATGTTAGGATTTATTAAACGTCAAACCAAAGACTTCGTAAATGTACATGCTCTTAAAATATTATACTATTCCCTTGTTCGTAGTCACCTCGAGTATGCCAGCACAATCTGGTATCCTACCCAGGCAACCCAGATTGACAGACTAGAGGCCGTACAAAACAAATTCTGTAAATATGTACTATTTAAACTAGGTGTTAGATATAATCTGATCACTAGAGAGGAAAGACTTACTATTCTAAATTTGCAACCTCTTAAAACAAGGCGAGATATTTCAGATCTTTGTTTACTATTTAAAATTATTAACAATGTTATATATGTACCTGATATCTTAGCTAGGGTAAATTTTAGAATACCATACCACTCCACACGCAATAAAGATTTTTTATATTGTGATAATCATAGATCTGTTTATGGTCATAATACCTGTATTGACCGAATGTCTAGGTTATATAATGTAAATTGCTTAGAGTTTGACAGCTCCAACATGTCACTTAATGTGTTCAAAAATCGCCTTAATTCTTGTTTTATTTTAAGTTTTACTTAATTGTTACAGTCTATTTATAATTTTTTTAAAAATTTTGTATAATTTATATTTTGTATATTTTGTATAATTTTATTGTTGTATTTTAATTTTGTAAATTAATTTTGTGCCTGTATTTTACTGCATGTATTTTATATTGTATGTAATATTTGTAATTTTCATTGTGCAATTTTGGATCACCCGTGTGCACGTAAATAAATAAATAAATAAATAAATAAATGTGTAAATTAAATATTGTTAATAATAAAAAGACAAATATTTTATCAAAATTTATTTTCTTGATTGGATAAATATTTTAAGAATTATGGTGGGAAAATTTAAAAAATTTAAATTTAAAAAACTCCCTTATTATTGACTTATAACAAAATATGTAACACAAATACTGTCTTCAATTAAAAGACAAATCTTTAATCTAAATATATTTGTTTGTTTTGATAAATATTTTAAAAAATATGGTGGGAAAACTTAAAAAAAATAAAATTTAAAAAACTCCCTTTTTATTGACTTAACTACAAAAAATGTAACACAAATATTGTCTTAAATTAAAAGGCAAATCTTAAACCTAAATAAATTTTTTTGAATCGATAAATGTTTGTAGATTTATGGCGGGAAAACTCAAAAAATTTGAAATTTTAATATCTCATTTATCTTTGACTTGAAAGCAAAATGTATAAAACAAATATTGTTTAAAATAAAAAGACAAATCTTCAATCTAAATATATTTGTTTGATTTGATAAATATTTTAAGAATTATGGTGGGAAAACTTTAAAAAAATAATATTAAAATAACTCAAAATTCAACAAAATATGTAACACAAATTATGTCTAAAATTAAAAGGAAAATCTTTAATCTAAATACATTTTTTTGATTCGATAAATGTTTGAAGAGTTATGGTGAGAAAACTCCAAAAATTTAAATTTTAATAGCTCCCTTATTTGTGACCTAACAGCAAAATGTGTGAACCAAGTACTGTTTAAAATAAAAAGACAAATCTCTTATCTAATAAAAAAAATTTCATTGGATAAATATTTTAAGAAATATAGCGGGAAAACTTAAAAAAAATTAAATTTTAAAAACTCCCTTATTATTGACTTAACAGCAAAATATGTAATACACAGTGTTACCGCGGATTGCTCGCTAGCCGGTGGCCGCACCGCGCGCTTTTTCATCTCACCATGACCGCGTGATTCGTGCCGACACCTGAAACTGCTAATTAACTTAACCCGCGCATTTTTAGCAGGTATTTGCCAAAAATGACCCTATCAATGGGCGGAGTTAAGCACCCATTGGCTGAAATCCGGGAATTCACCGAATGACGTCAATATTTAGTATAAATATCGGCTCCAAACACTGGATAGATACCAGTTCACTGGTCACTAGCAGATATAGTCTATCCACTGAGTTATGTCGGGTGCAAAGTCCAACAAAAATTTCTGAACTAAGAACATCAGTTGGGCGCTCCAGTGCCTACCAAACATTTTCCAGCATATTTTTTTCAATACGTTTAATTTCGGAGGCAAAATGTTATTTAAATTTTAATACAGCATTAAATAGCAACTTCTATTTAATGGATAGTTATACATCATTTTACATAACATTACTCCTTAGTAATGTACCTGTACTCAATTTATGGTATTTTAGTACCTGCGTTAACAACCTACGTCGGCGTGGACGAAAACTAAATTAAAAGAAAAAAAAAGAATGGTTGAATAAAGAAAATATATATTTTCCGGAAAGTGCTTTAAGAAGCGAATTGTTTCATGTGGTGAGTATAAATAAAAAAGAAAACATATATATGCAGTTGACACTATTCTCGAAAAATATGGCCATAGAGTTTTACGGTTACCCCTGTATCATTGCCAGTTCAATCCAATTGAAATGATATGGGGTATTTGTAAGCGAGAGTATGATAAAATTGTGCATACCACTGATAAATCAGAAAAAGAAATTCTGCGTTCATGGGATTTAGCCCTTAAAAAAGCGTCGCCTGAGGTGTGGAAAAAAACTGTTGTACACACCGAAAAACTTATTCAGGATTGGTGGAATAGAGAAATATCGTTAGACGAAATTATCCTAATAGTTATTTCTCTTCAAGATTCGGATACAAGTGATTCAGAATATGAAGATAGTGATGAAGATGTATAATTATATTTTATTAATCATTTTCTTAATAATAAGGTAATACAATCACGTTAATTAGTTCGATAAATATGTAAATAATACTTGTTACAATCAACTAATCAACTAATAATTACTGAATATCATATTTAATTTGCAAATATACTCAAATACCAAAATTTGTGTATTGAAACTTGTTTAGAACTGCACTTCAAATTTAAACCAAGGAATAGATCTCAGACAAACTTTATATAAGTGTACATTGTCTATTTTATTATATTAAGGGTTTAAATATTAATCCCGTACTGTGCAGGGTTGTTCGAGCTCAGCGGGTGGCCAACTGATGGTAAGTCTAAGATATTTCATTTGCATTTTACGTGTATACAACAAGGATAGCGGCGTTACCAGAATGTGTCACTTGAATCTGCATTGAACTTTGCACCCGACATAACTCAGTGGATAGACTATAGCTCGCGTAAAGCTGGGCTCGGATCACTTAACGCGGCCCGCAACAACGGCTCGCTTGACGCGCCCCGCAACAACGGCTCGCTTGACGCGGCCCGCAACACATTCGCTTAACGCGGAGACATTCGCTTAACGCGGAGACGTTCGCTTAACGCGGAGACGTTCGCTTGACGCGGACACCAACGTACCCACCCCTCCCGTTCCTACTACGTGGCACCAACTGCCGCCGGCAACGACGATGGGGAAAAACATCTCGAAGGAAGAACGTCCCTAGAGAAGGAAGACCCGAGAGCCCGGTACACCGCGCCACTAACATCATCGGAAGCGGCGCCCCATAGTTTGGTCGCGCCCGGGGCCGATCACCCTCCCGAAAGTGGCGCCCCATATTTTTCCGCGCCCGTGGAAAAACCGACCGGCTGCTCAAATTAATCGGGGAAGCAACACCAATCCAGTGCCGCTAACCGCTGCTCCCGCACGGCTCCCAGGGCCGAAATCATGTCTCCGCCAGGGCACAAAACCGTGCGGAAATTCGGATGAATAGCAGCGCCGCCTGGATACCAGGACTACGAAAGCCTTCAGCTCTTCTGAGTCCCCAGAAATCCATTGGCCTTCTCGCTTGAAGCGCCACCCGCCTAAAATCCTAAACTAACAGTCACCCATCGCTCTGGATGAGTAATGGGAGAACAGGCTGTAAAGGATAACAGCACCACGCATTCCGTCACCGTCACCTCACCGAGATGTTCGGCGCAACGGACCGCAAATCCTGCTGGCGCTGCCACCAAAGGACACTAGTTCGTCCGCAAACGTCCACCACGGACAAAACCACGACGATCGCCGTCCACCGAAGATCAACGCCGCGACGCCCATCACGATGCTGGACGCTCACCGCGCACAACGACGCTCGCCGTCCTATCACATAATCCCTAACCCACAATCCTAGTCTTCAACTTTGTATTGTCGTTTTGTATTGTTAGAATAAGTTTAGTTTAAATGCATTTCTGTACGTTTATTTATGCTTTTGTTAAATAAATATGTAAATTCAATTCTGTTTTTCATTTGGAACACCCCAAAAGGGTCACCCAACCTCTATTTCAGACGCTTCAGCAAGACAAGGCTCATCAAGCCTAGGCGACATACTGGAAACCCAGCTCGTGAGCTTAGCCTGGCTACACTGTTCTGGATAGTCATCTCGGGACCTTTCTCCTGAGGTACTACCTCCTGCGACAACAGTCTGTCTAGAATTAAAAGACAAATCTTTAATCTAATTACATTCTTTTGATTATATAAATATTTTAAGAATTATGTTGGGAGACAAAAGGAAAAGACAAATCTTAAATCTAAATATATTTGTTTTATTTGATAAATATTTTAAGAATAATAGTGGGAAAACTTAAAAAAAATTAAATGATAATGGGTCTAATTTCGGTCTGTTTTAAGTGAAACATATATAAACAAAATAAAATTAAAGTTATATTAAATAAGTTTAGGTACAGTTTCCAAATTTAGTCAACAAACACACAAAAAATAGTTATTTTCACAGGACGCACGTCAAACGTCATGCCGTGGTTAATTCAACTGTTTTCCAACTGTTTTTTCAACGGCAACTAGGAACTCATGACAGTTTTTGGTCTCCGATTTCATACAGCACGCCTTTTGGAGGAGAGAATATTTACCTTTTTTTTTTTAAAGAGGAGAAATCTTCGCAAAGACACTTGCATGCCCGTGCGTGCAGGTAGTGCAGGATTTCTACCTGCTAAAACTCCCCTTCTTCGCCACGCTTGAGGCATTCGGAACCATCCGTTAGGATATCAGCGTCAGATGCCCCCTGGTAGTCTATTCAGGCTCCCCTCTATTCGACTCCTGCTGTCTGCTCCTTTCTTCTGTCTCTTTCCTTTCCATGATGGCTTTAATCATCTTGTGGATGGCTTCCCACTTCCTCCTGGATTGCATCATTTCTGCAACCAGGGCGTCAGGTGTTAATGCCGCTGGGCATAGGGCCCCCACCTCCACCCTCGCCGCGTCCCAACGCATGCACTGAAAGATGGTGTGCTCCACAGAGTCCACCATTCCGCAGTACACGCACGTATCCTCCAGGTCCTTACCGATTCTCTTCGTATACGTACGAAAAGAACCGTGACCTGTCAATGCTTGGGTCAGCCAGTAGTCTAGCTTACGGTGAGGGCATTCAAGCCAAGTCTATACGTCTGGTATCAGACGTTTCGTCCACTGGCCTTTGGTGGTGTTCCTATTCCATTCGTCCTGCCATTGAGCAATGCTCTGCTCCCTGGCATTCCGTCTGGTAGTCTCGCCGCGACTGCACTCTCGGTCACCACCCTCCTTTCCTCGACCAGGAGGAAAATCGGAACGGTTTCCGTGATCACCTGCAGGGCAACGCTCGATACGGTACGGTAGGCCGACGCACACCTGAGCAGTGCCTTCCGCTGTGCACTTATAAGGATATCCCTATATTTTGCATATTTGCACACCTCGTGCCAAATAGAGGCTCCGTATAGGAGTATCGAGTGCACCACTCCGCAAAGCACCGCCCTTTTTCCACTCGAGGGGCCTCCAACGTTCGGCATCAGTCTGCCGAGCATGGATGTCCTCACCTCGGCTTTCCTGACGGAAGCGAGCACGTGTTTCGTGAAGGACATCCTCTCGGCAAACGTGACACCGAGGTATTTAAGCGTTTTGGAGGTAGGGATTACGGTGTTCCCCAGCGAGAAGCTGATACCGTTCCTATCCCTCTTCCCCTTCAGGATGATAGCCTCCGTTTTGCCCGGCGCAAGCTCTAGCTTGTGGGATGTCATCCAGTCGTTAACCAGCTCGAGGCACCAATTGACCGTCCTTTTTAGCGATCGCTGGTCCTCCGCCTCCACCAGCATGGCCAGGTCGTCCGCAAAGCCGATCAGGGTGGCGTCCTCGTGCGTGTGCAGCGCCAAGACCTCGTCGTACAGGATGTTTCACAGGGTGGGTCCTAGAACCGAGCCCTGGGGAACTCCTGCGTCGGTCCTCAAAGACACGCCTTTGTCTACCTGAATAGATCTGTCCTCCAGATAACTGGAGACCAGTGCCACTAAGTATTCGGAGATGTTGCGTCTCCGTAGCTCCTGTAAGATCAGGTTGTGGCAGGCAGAGTTAAAGGCGTTCTTTACATCTAGCGTTACAAGCACGCACCATGTGCTCTTGTTGCGCCCGACCCAATCCTTTACGGCTTGTAGGGCTTGTATGGTGGATCTGCCCCTGCGGAAGCCATACTGGTGCTCGTGTAGTCCTCCACTACTCTCGATTTCACTCTCGAGCCTTGCCTTCACCATCGCCTCGTAGAGCTTACTGGATGAGCTCAGCAAGCAGAGCGGCCGGTGCGATGATGGCAGTTCCGGAGGCTTTCCCCCTTTCGGGATGAGGACCAGTCTTGCCGTTTTCCACTCTTTTGGGAAACACTGTGTGCTCAGGAGCTGGTTAAGCATCTTCAACAGCCAAGATGGTTGGTTCGCTACCACCTCCTTGATGGCTTCGACGGGGATTCCATCCAGGCCTGGAGCTCTTCCGCTTTTCAGTGCTTTTGCAGCACTTTTAAGCTCCTCCAGGCTAAAAGGATCCACCTTTTCCGCCACCGTCCATCTGTCGAGGGCTTCGTTCGCAGCCGGGAACAGGGCCCTCGCTATTTGCGTCTTCCTGCTTGTGGAGATGTCGTATGGAGTCAGCCCTCCGAGGTGCCTCGTTGCGATACGGTAACCGTCGCCCCAGACATCCTCGTTCACCTTCTCACACACCTCTCTCCACAGGTCTCTTTTTGACCAGTTTATTAGGTTTTGCAGGAGTTTCCTTCCTGCTTTAAACCTTACCCGTGCTGCTTCCCTCTCCTCGTCCGTGGCAGTTCTCCTGCGGTTGAGCCTTGTAGTGGCCCTTCGCAGCTTAGCGCAGTTGGTCCTGGCTCGCTCTATTTCAGAGTTCCACCAGTACGGCATGCCTGTGCCCTGCGCGTTTCCCCTGGTGATGCTGTCCCTGTAGGTTTCCCTGATGATTCTGGCACATGTATGAAATGTGCCGTCATCATCAGGTTCGAGGTCGACTCTTGTGTTTAAGATGTCGCTAAACACAGCGGAGTCGAGCCACGGCTTACCTTGGGATCGGCCCTTGCGTGTTGCCGTGATGTCTGATATCTCAAAGTAGATGTTTCTGTGGTAGCTGAGGTTTTCAGATAGCAGAACTTGCCAGTTCGCTATTGTTCTGGAAACCCTGCTAGTGGAGCACGTAACATCTATATGAGACTCGGAAGCACCTCTGACAAAGGTGGGCTCGTTGCCGGTGTTGATCACCACCAGGTTCATAGCCGCCAGCCACTCGGTGAAGTACTCACCTCTTCTGTCGGTAATCGGGGATCCCCACTGTGTGGATTTCGCGTTGATGTCTCCCATGATAATAAACTCCTTCCCGCCCCGTCCTGCCGTTTGCATCATCTCATCCACAGCATCCTGGTATGTTTCCATACGGATGTTGGGGGAGATGTAGCAGCAGAGGACAAGGCACTTCCCGAAGTCTATACATAGGTAGCCATCACCGCAATGGACCCCGCTTACTCCCATCTTCCTGTTCAGGAACAGCACTGCCACGTCGCACCGCGTGTCCCTGAGCCATCTACCTCCCTTTGTGAGCGTCTTGTTCGGATCGCCCACCACCAAGAGGTCGATCCCCGCCTGCATAGCGGCCGCATAGGTGACGTCATGCGCCGCCCGGGCTCTTCCAAGGTTGCACTGTAGAACCTTAATCCCCATTGTTGGTTTTGGATGGGTCCTCGCTGCTCTACGACTTACGCTTGCGCGCTTGCCGTAGACTAACGTTCTGAAAACGGGGCACTTCGTCTGATCAGACCTGTGCCCAATTTCGTCGCACGTTATGCAGCGAGAAGGGTTCTTACAGTCCTTGGCCTTGTGGTCTTTTCCACCGCAGTTGAAGCAGTGGATGGACCTGTTCTGCTCCTTGCACTCAGCCTCTATCCTCTTCCTCACCCGGCAAGCGACCCAACCTATTCTGATGCAGCCCTTCGCATCAAGGTCGGTCGCCACGTCTTTTCTCACTGCTACCGTGGCAGCCTGGTTTCCGCTCGCCATCGGTCTCAGTGAGATGACCTTGACCTCGTCCTTCCCCAGGTCCTCTCTGCACTTCATAATCTGCAGCTTCAACACCTCAGCACTGATGTCCGCATCTATATTAGCGATATGGATTACGTCCATCCTGTCCTTTACTAGGACTCGCGTGCTGGTGTTCTCAGCTGCATTTTTGAAGGCGTTGGCCTTCGCGCGTCCTCCCAAGATCTCCACAAGCAGATCTTCCTGGGCTGTCTTCCTCATGGACCTGACCTGGACACCGATTTCGTCAATCTTGACATCGTTCTTCACCTTGCGCAGGATTTCTGCGTAGGTGGAGCCTTCTGCCCTAACGATGACTTTTTCGGTGTCCGGCGCCTTTTTTACCGCTCCTCCGACGGTGTCGACTCTTTTTTCAGGGGGTTTCTTCCTTCCCCTTGCCCCTGCGGTCATTATTATGGCCCTGCAGGCCGTGCCATGGAAAGCGAACTCCGCGCACTTCCTCAAGTAGCCCACGTCGATGGCGCCGAGGGTGTACACTCTTACTCTCTCCAGCTGCTGCTTCACCGCTTCTTCCCTCAGGTTCTGGCAGAGCCGGTACAGAGTTCCAGTGTCATTAACACCCCCCTCGTCCATCTTGTAAGGGAGGACGAATAGGGTGTTCTCCCTCTTAGTTTTCTTTCCTTTCCTGTCCATGGCTTCCGTGACGCTCCTCAGGAACTCAACTCTACCTTCCTGCAGACCGTCCTTGGCCATGCAGACCAGGTCGGGAAATCTACTTGCCATACCTTTCATGACACTGCCCTCAGGGTCTAGGCCTGGGTCTACGATAACGACTAGATCTTCTTTAGCGTCGGCCTTTCTCATGTTACCGGGCTCCATAGTGGTAGCCCTGTAACATGCTTCTGGCCAAACGCTGTCTAGTATTGGTGCTAGATCTGCGAAGGTTCCCCCTCCAGCCAGCGTCGCGGTGAGCCTATTGCTCCGTTCCGCCCGGGATGCCTCTTCAGATCCAGCTTCCGATACCGGGTCCGTCTGGGTTGCAATAATTGCCGTATTGCACGCCTCCTTGCTGACCCTTTTCAGCCGCTTCTTCGTCGGCGATTCCCGGAGCTTCTGCAGTTTGCGGTTTGTAACCACCACATGCCACTTGAGCTCCTTTACCGCCTCCTTGATACTCATCTTCGTGTTCGGTGTCCCGTCCACGATACCAGCTAGTTTGTCCGTCACCATGGTTAAAAGTTTCATGGCTTCAGCAAACTCCTCCTCTCTCTAGCCCTCGGACTCCTCTCGTTCCCTCCCTCTTTTAATCGAGGTCGGGTTCGAGACAACGTTCGTCTTGTCCTTCTTGCCCTTCATTGAGGCGAAGAGTGCGGCTACGCTATTGCGTCTCACAGCTCTCACCGTGCCAACTCCAGCCTGGGCTTTACTCTGGCTCTTCCTTGGATCACCCTCTTCGGCCACAACGATGATGTCCGCCTCATTCTCCGCTGCAGTTGGAGTGCAGCCCTTGTCTTTCCGTGGTGGCGGTGTTCGCCGCGTGGCACCACTCTTCTTGAAAACTTCCTCTACACTTACGTCGTTTTGGTCCCCCCTATTCTTACTATCCATAATTGTTGTTTTGCCAGCGCATCGTGTGTGATGGAGCAGGCCAGAAGGTTAGGAACGGGTGTACCCTTGGACTCTTGTCCTACCCCAGTTCCCTGAGGCCTAACCTTGTTCTGTTTATCCGGCCCCGGGATACACGGACGGGCCGGGCCCGCTCGGCGCAGTAGGAGATCCGACACCCCCTACTCATCGCACACTTCCCGATCAAGGTCCGAAGCGGCTGGTTCCTGACTCCCACAACCTCTACATTTTGGCAGGGATAAACTCACAGCAGCTCTTCAAACCCCGTGGCCCGGGGAAAATTAATTCAAAAAACTCCAGTATTATTGACTTAACTACAAAATATGTAACTCAAATACTGTCTTCAATTAAAAGACAAATCTTAAATCTAAATATATTTGTTTGATTTGATAAATATTTTAAGAATAATAGTGGAAAAACTTTAAAAAAAATTAAATGATAATGGGTCTAATTTCGGTCTGTTTTAAGTGAAACATATATAAACAAAATAAAATTAGCGTTATATTAAATAAGTTTAGGTACAGTTTCCAAATTTAGTCAACAAACCCACAAAAAATAGTTATTTTCACAGGACGCACGTCAAACGTCATGCCGTGGTTAATTCAACTGTTTTCCAACTGTTTTTTCAACGGCAACTAGGAACATGCCGATTAGACCGGGAGCTCATGACAGTTTTTGGTCTCCGATTTCATACAGCACGCCTTTTGGAGGAGAGAATATTTACCCTGTGACAACAAAAAAGGGATGGTACTAAATCCCTGCACGCTTTCCGGTCATAGAGAAAATTGCATTTCCACTTGCACAAAAATTTTGTGATTTTCTCTGATTTATTATTACTTGCCCTTTTGTCTAAAGAAAGTTAAAACAAATTTAAAGTCTTTTAATTATAGGCATGCGATTCACAGGGTCCCAAAGAGCTCAAACGGTCACGTGATCTTGTAATAAATAAATATGATTTTCCGCGTTTTCATACAGCATGCCGATGAAAAGAATAAAAATTTGTGTCATAAAACCTCTATAAAAAAATTGGCATGCAGCCCTCGTTGGCCCAAAGGTGGAAATTTTCGGAAAATATTTTTGAAAATTTTAATAGGATTTTACGTGATCGTAAACAACACCAAATAATGTAAAATGTTAATTTTATAGTGTAAAATGTCCAAAATTTAAAAGGCATGCATGCCGAGTAAGCCCATCACATCATAAATAATAAAAAAAGTTGAAAAAAAAAATTGGAAAATTTAGGTCATATTATTTTGCATGCTTTTTTGCATTTCACTAAATAATGTTTTTAGCTCAAATACAAAATGGCATGCATGCCGAGGAAGCCCACCACATCATAAATAATAAGAAAAGTTGAAAAAAAAAAAATTGGAAAATTTCGGTCATATTGTTACATTTCACTAAATAATGTTGTTTTTTTTCCTTTATAAATAATGAAAAAATAATTACATATGCTCTTATTTAATTAAAATGATTATATATAAGTTATGTTAATACTTACAAATCTATAGAGAATTTTATAATAATACATTATTGCATTAGTATAAATACTTTAAAAATATGTAATTTTTTTTACTAATAGTGACAATCATATGCAGCACACCATTATTTAGCTTGTTTACTTTGGGCAATTTTTCTAATTTTTTCCAATGTTGGGATCTAACAATTTGCATGCTATTTATTCTTTCAGCTAAGCATGATACATTTTTGTGAAATACAAAATAAAATCACAAAAAATTTTTTTTGCAACTTCTTTCGAATTTTTTTCAATGATTATATTTTTTTTCAATGTTGGGTTTCAACAATATGCATGCCATTTTGTATTTCAGCTTAAAACAACATTATTTAATGAAATGCAAAAAGGCATGCAAAATAATATGACCGAAATTTTCCAATTTTTTTTTTTTTTTGCAACTTTTCTTATTATTTATGATGTGATGGGCTTTCTTGGCATGCATGCCATTTTGTATTTGAGCTAAAACCAACATTATTTAGTGAAATGCAAAAAGGCATGCAAAAAAATATGACCGAAAATTTCCAATTTTTTTTTTTTTTGTAACTTTTCTTATTATTTATGATGTGATGGGCTTCCTCGGCATGCATGCCATTTTGTATTTGAGCTAAAGACAACATTATTTAGTGAAATGCAAAAAGGCATGCAAAATAATATGACCGAAATTTTCCAATTTTTTTTGCAACTTTTCCGACGCATGCCTCAGTTTTAGTACCTCCTTATATGCATGCCAATTATGTTATACAGCAATGCACATTATATCAATAACCCATAGTTAAGATGGCATGCAAAAAGAAATGACGTAAAATCCTATTAAAATATTCAGAAATATTTTCCGAAATTTTCCACCCTTGGGCCAATGAGGGCCGCAGGCCAATTTTTTATAGGGGTTTTATGACACAAACTTTAATTCTTTTCATCGGCATGTTGTATGAAAACGCGGAAAATCATATTTTTTTACTACAAGATCACGTGACCGTTTGAGCCCTTTGGGACCTTCCGAATCGCATGCCTATAATTAAAAGACTTTAAATTTGTTTTAACTTTCTTTTGACAAAAGGGCAAGTAATAATAAATCAGAGAAAATCACAAAATTTTTGTGCAAGTGGAAATGCAATTTTCTCTATGACCGGAAAGCGTGCAGGGGTTTAGTACCATCCCTTTTTTTGTTGTCACAGGGTAAATATTCTCTCCTCCAAAAGGCATGCTGTATGAAATCGGAGACCAAAAATGTCATGAGCTCCTGGTCTAGATGTTACTTAACAACAAAATATGTAACAAATACTTTCTAAAATTAAAAGGCAAATCTTTAAACTATATAAATTTTTTTGATTCGATATATGTTTGTAGAGTTATGGCGGAAAAACTCCAAAAATTTAAATTTTAATAGCTCCCTCATTTGTGATTTAACAGCAAAATGTGTAAACCAAGTATTGTTTAAAATAAAAAGACAAATCTCTAAACTAATTACATTTAATTGATTGGCTAAATATTTTGAGAAATATGGCAAGAAGACTTAAAAAAAAATAAAATTTTAAAAACTCCCTTTTTATTGACTTAACAAAATATGTAACAGAAATATTGTCTTAAATAAAAAGACAAATCTTTAATATAAATACATTTTTTTGATTCGATAATGTTTGTAGAGTTATGGGGTGAAAACTCCAGAAATTTAAAATTTTAATATCTTCCTTATTTTTGACTTAACAGCAAAATATGTAACACACAGTCTGTCTAAAATTAAAAGACAAATCTCTGACCAATTTACATTTTTTTGATTAGATAAATATTTTAAGAATTATGGTAGGAAAATTTAAAAAAATTAAAATTAAAAAAACTCCCTTATTATTGACTTGTTTTTACATATCAAGGCGAATATTTGTTTGGTTGGCTAGGTACGACCTTGCAGTTGTTCGGAATACAGTGTATAGAACATGTGTTGAGTTCGTCTCGTTATGGTATGTTATGTTATTGAGAAATAAAACTAAAACAATTGAATACTATAGTGCGTTCGAAGGTGAGTTTGCAGTATAGCTCTTATGGCAAATGGGAGCGGTGTTGCCAAATGTTGTAAAAGTGTCAAATGTGTCAATTATAATAATATGACAAACTCGTATTATTTACAAAAATCAACTATTATAACTCAAAATAACACTCAACAAAAACAAATGGCCATTTGTAGAATACTGCGTCTTCACAGATCAGCGCGTTTTAGAGCTGGCAACGTCGACTAGCAAGAAAAGGATAGCGTCATTCTGTAAACCCATTAGAGAGTATGAAAAAGAACTATTCCATATGCCCTGTACTGCAAACTCACCTTCGAACGCACTATAGCATTCACAGTGTACACCACGTAAAATTTGTATCGTTTTTATTGAATACCCATTCTTGCGACCACTTGAGTCTCAAAATAATTCAAAATTACCGCTCATGGTAATATTTATCATTTCTTATTTTTCATATACAATTCTAGCGTTCATTGTATGAACTGCTAGAATCTTGTATAATTTTGTCTGAGACAGGGACTACTCGTTTGTCTTTCACCGAGAACAGACGTCTTTTTGAGTTTTTATAAAATTTAATATACTGTGTTTCGAGTTTACCAAGACGAGGCTGCGAGCCTCGTTTACCAAAGTTTACCAAATAAACTAAAATTTTCGCTTGACCACACTCGGGATCTACGTTTTTTACGAGAAAAACCCTCCGTTTTGGATCAAGAAATTCTAATTTTTGATATTTTTTTCTCAATCAAAAAATATCTATCTATAAAGTTCTCAAGAAGCGTATATTTGGAACTACCAAATATCCAGACGAGAACCAGGAGAACCTAGACCACTCCAGAAGTTGGGCCAGTAATCAACCAACATCGGCGATTCCACCAGGATATTGTAGAGTCCGATTGTGGATAACTGAAGCCAACTTCTGTATCTGTATTCCACGCTAAGTATTTTTCCGTATTTTCATACGGAACGCGTGAGTACAAATTTAAATTCATTATTTTCATTGTTTTTGACGCGCCGCACAGTTCAGTACTTGTGCGTGCGCACATTGTAAATTTTTCCATTTTGTTAATTTAGATTTTGTAAATTGTAAATTGAATATTATTTTGTGTATAGTTTCTCACCCCAATGTATTTGGTTGTGTCGGGGAGAAACATATATTTGTAAAACTTATATCTCCCGTCTACCGGGTGATCCATTATTTATACTAATTTACGCTACATTTTCCCCAATTCATTTTTTTGTTTGTTGTAAAAATTATTCAAAATAATTTTTCGTGTTACTCAGAGCAGTTCTACGATATCAGCGGCTGGTTAGGGATTCAAGAGGTCAGATTTGTGTTATTACTCCTCCAGAACCACTGTGTGGGCCCCTTCAAATACCTCTACTCCCAGGGAAAACCAAACCACATGTAATAAGTCTCCAAGCATAACCCCTTGGAGTGAAATACGTCTGAACCCTGCCTGTCCTTTTTTATGTTTGTGAGTATAACTCTGCTCTGAAGTAACGCGCCCCTTTTCTAACGATTTACCTGCAATTCTGCTGCAGGTTAAATCCGCACACATCACAATTTTCTCAGCAGAACCGTTTATTTGTCACTACGTGTGGCGGGTCCTACGATCTTAGTCGTAGACCTATGTGACGCCGCGACGCCGGCGTCTCTCCTACGAAACCAGCTCGGGCGCCACATTTTCTGGTCCTTCGAGCCGGATCCAATTACGAGTTTTTTCAGATCAAAATAACGAGTTTTTGTTGGATTCACATAACGCGGATTTTTCGAATTCGCTTAACGCGGTTTTTCAGAATCGCATTTAAGCTTCATTTTCAGATTTGCTTAACGCAATATATATTTGTATTTCGCGATTTTTATATTCCAAATCACAGTTTTCCGACTTTTCTTGAACTCCGATTGTTGACCGAATTTTGAAATTTTGATTTTGAACGATTCGACTATATAGTACGTCCTCTGTCTTCTCTGACATTTTGATAGTCAAATGTCTGGATTTTCCGATTTTTTTTTAAGTCCGATTTTTGCCCGATTTTGAACGGGTTGACTATATAGTACGTTCTCTGTCTTCTTTGATATTTAGATAGTCAAATTTGTGGATTTTTCTTTATTTTTCGAAGTCCGATTTTTGGCCGATTTTTGACCGATTTTTGAAATTTCGATTTTTTAATCCTCCATCATCGCCTGAGTGACGTATTGCTATTCAAATTTACTACGTGCCCTTAGGACGCCCTCTAATCCTCATTTAGGATTTAAAGTATACTGATATTTAGTATATTAATTTCGATTACCGTTAGCCTAGTTACGTTGTAACCTCCTCCGAGCACTTCAACTGTCCGCCACGGCCGGCGGCGTATTCTACAAGGCCCGCAATTATTAACGTACAAATTACTAATTCGCCTTTACAATTGCGCCTACAACTCTATCGTACCTATCCAGATTGTCAACACAGCTCACCATGGCAAACATTAACCAATTAAACTCGAAGAAATTGCTGTGTACGAGGTTCATTAGTCGATTAAATAATAGACCGGGAGCTCATGACATTTTTGGTCTCCGATTTCATACAGCATGCCTTTTGGAGGAGAGAATATTTACCCTGTGACAACAAAAAAGGGATGGTACTAAACCCCTGCACGCTTTCCGGTCATAGGGAAAATTGCATTTCCACTTGCACAAAATTTTTGTGTTTTTCTCTGATTTAATATTGCTTGCCCTTTTGTCAAAAGAAATTTATAACAAATTTAAAGTCTTTTAATTACAGGCATGCTGTAGGAAAACGCGGAAAATCTTATTTTTTTATTACAAGATCACATGACCGTTTGAGCCCTTTGGGACCCTCCAAATCGCATGCATATATTTAAAAGACTTTAAATTTGTTATAACTTTCTTTTGACAAAAGGGCAAGCAATATTAAATCAGAGAAAAACACAAAAATTTTGTGTTTAAGTGGAAATGCAATTTTCTTTATGACCGGAAAGCGTGCAGGGGTTTAGTACCATCCCTTTTTTGTTGTCACAGGGTAAATATTCTCTCCTCCAAAAGGCATGCTGTATGAAATCGGAGACCAAAAACTGTCATAAGCTCCCGGTCTATAAATAGATATCACAAGCTTCAAGCGCCCCAGATGACATTCCTCTAGTACAAGCTCAATTTGAACAAAAACAAAAAATTCCAATCATTAGCCAGCGCAACCTGGACTCAGTGGGAATCATAATGTTTCCTCCAATTCGCAAGTCTTGATAACGCATAATGTCAGAACCAATCGTAGCTCTTATGTCTCACGGGTTCTGTTGAGTACAGCGCTTATCCACGTACAAGACACTTGTGGGAAATGGAGACCAATCAGAGCCCTTTTGGACAGTGGTAGCCAAGCTAGTTTGATGTCTGAATGTTGCAGTGTCAAATTAGGTTTGGATCTGCAGCCAACAACCCCGTCCATCAGTGGCGTGTCCAACGTTCAAGTTAAGGCGGTGTCGGGAGTCGTTACATGCCCTTTCCGCTCGCGCAAAAGTCTAGGACGTTACGAAGTGGCTGCACTTGTAGTCAAGAACATTGCAGCTTACTTACCAGGTCAGAAGTTTCGTCCATTTACTTCCAAGGAACTAAATGGGGTCTACTTAGCTGATCCACACTACAACGAGCCAGGTCCAATTGAAATATTGTTGGGCGCTCTCTGGTAAAACACAAGTCGATTAAACTATCAGAGGGGTCCTATGCAGTTGACACTGCATTAGGTTATGTCATTTCGGGCCCTATGAAGGGCCGCAACCGGAATCTCAACTCTCTCCACATTTCGGTGGACGACGAACTGTCTCAAACGCTACGACGGTTCAGACACTGTAGGAACTCCAAGCGGAGAGATTTGATGAACAGCATTCACGCACGGCTGATGGCCGCTATGTAGTACCGCTCCTGTTCAAGAACGAGACCGTTGAGTTAGGCCAATCCTTTGGATCCGCTAATGCCTGCTATCAATCGCTGCGCACCAGACTCAACAACAATCCTACTCTTTGTGAAAAGTACATGACATTCATGCAGGATTATCTTGAATCCGGGCATATGACCCAATTAAAATACAAACCCATCCTAAGAGAAGATGGTTACTTTATACCTCATCACCCGGTAATAAAGTATGTTGGACCTGAGTTAAAACTACGTGTAGTGTTCAACGCGTCCAAGCCTTCATCGAATGGAGTATCTCTAAACGATACCCTATTACCAGGCCCTCCTTTACAATCTGACTTGGCTCAAGTTGTAATGCGACAACGCCTGCATCCTATCATCCTGACTGCTGACATCCGTCAGATGTTTTGCCAAGTGCTTGTTCAACCCAATCACCGCCAGTATCAGCGTATTTTATGGGATTTCAACCTGTCGACGACACCTCAAGTCTACCGACTTAACACGGTAACGTATGGAACCACAAGCGCACCCTACCTAGCTATCAGAACGCTACGCCAGCTTGTTAAAGATGAAGGTGAGACCTTCCCTCTAGCCGCAATCGCCCTAACAGATGATACGTTCGTTGACGATATTATCACTGGGGCTGAAAGCATTCAAGGGGCGCTCCATCTAAAGGCTCAGCTAGTCAGTCTGTTAGCCAAGGCAGGTATGGAACTGCGCAAATGGTCCAGCAACTCAGGTGAAGTCCTCCAAGACGTCCCTGATGATCATAAACTTACTGGTCACTCATTAAATCTCGATCGGGATCACACCATCAAGATTTTAGGGCTGATGTGGAACCCCACCTCAGATTCATTCAGGTACCAAATCAACTTGCCGGAGTCAATCATTTCTAAAAGGCAACTTCTGTCTGAAGCTGCCAGAATTTTCGACCCTTTAGGATGGCTATCACCCATCACTATTGTGCCAAAAATGCTGATTCAAGAACTGTGGAAGCGTGGACTTGATTGGGATGAACCACTCCCGCCATCAGTTGGAAACAGATGGATAGAGTTCAAATCTCATTTGCCCAGTATCAGTGAAGTCCAAATTCCCCGATGGATCCCTACCAGGCAAGTCACCAACGATTTATTAGGTTTCTGTGATGCATCTGAAAAGGGATATGCTGCCGTTGTCTAAATACGCAGTCAGGCTAGTGACGAAATCAAAATATCCTTGGTTATGGCCAAGTCTAAAGTAGCTCCTGTGAAGCAAGTATCATTACCTACGCTCGAGTTCTGCGCAGCTCTATTGCTTGCTCAACTTGTGAGCTTTTTCAACGACTCACTGAACCTTGCTGTGAGCTGTACGTTTTTTTTATGGACGGATTCCACCGTCGCTCTTGCATGGATCCAGTCCCCTCCACATCGCTGGATAACATTCGTGGCAAACCGAGTATCAGAAATTAACGAACACACTCAGGTCTCAGATTGGTACTACATACGTTCGCAAGACAACCCTGCTGATTGTGCGTCTCGTGGTTTATGGCCTCACGAACTCCCGTCTCATCCATTGTGGTGGTCAGGGCCCAGTTGGCTGCAGATGCCCACCTCAGACTGGCCCCTGCATTCTATAACTGACACCTCCACGTTAGAGGAGCCTGTGAGCGCCGAAGCAAAGATTGTTGTTTTCCTAGTTCAGGCGACCCCGGAAGAAGACGAGGTATTTAGTAAATTTTCATCATACCATAAGCTGATAAGAGTGACCGCTCTTTGCATCAGATTTTCTGCAAACTGTCGTTCTGGTGCTCATAGGAAAACAGGAGTCTGTACTGCTGACGAAATGCAACACGCCAGAGTTCAACTGATCAAATTGGTGCAGCAGGAGACATTTCCAGACCTTTTGGCAAAACTTACTGATAATAAGTCGGTCAGCTCCTCTCTGAGGCAGTTAGACCCGTTCCTGGACCGGTCCCGTATTATTAGAGTTGGTGGACGGATAAGACATTCTGAACGTCCGTTCACCCACAATCACCCCTGTCTGTTACCATCAAAACATTCATTCACAAGTCTCATGGTAAGACACTACCATGAGAAGTACCTGCACGCTTCCCCCAGAACAGTCCAGACTATTGTGAAACGCACCTTCTGGATTATAGGGGCGCGGAACATGATTAGAAGCTTGTGCAGAAAATGCGTTACCTATTTCAGAAATAGACCCACTTTCCAGAATCCCATGATGGGAGATTTACCGCAGCATCGAGTCACACCGCAAAAACCATTTGAGGTCACTAGGATGGACTATGGTGGTCCATTTATGATAACACCATATGCAGGCAGAGGATACCGCTGTCACAAAGCTTATCTATGTCTATTCATTTGCTTTGCAACCAAGCCGTCCATTTGGAGCTGGTGTCAGATTTATCCACACAGACATTTCTACAAGCTTTTCGGCGGTTTATATCAAGAAGAGGCCGCGTGTCTCACGTCTACAGCGACGGCGGCACAAACGAGGAGCAAAATCACACTTCTCTGAATTACAAAAGTTTGTCGCGTCATCGAGATTTAATGAATTCTTAATAAATCAATTAGCTGAAGACGGTATTCAGTGGCACATTAATCCTCCCTCTGCACCTCATTTTGGAGGATTGTGGGAAGCAGCAATCAAATCAGTGAAGTTCCACTTGGCCAGAGTCATCGGCGAACAGGTTCTCACCTATGAAGAGATGATTACTGTGCTCTGCCAGATCGAAGCTATCCTGAACTCTAGACCGCTGACCCCAATGTCTTCAAGCCCTGATGACTGCAGCGTTCTTACACCAAGTCATTTCCTCACCATGGAACCAGGAGTAACACTACCCGAACCTAGCGTGGAGACCGATCCCCAAGCTCACTTGATTCGATGGAAACGGGTCCAGAGGGTATCTCAAGAATTCTGGCGTCGTTGGTCACAAGAATATCTGAACACTCTCCAGGTACGCTCAAAATGGCACAAACCAGCCCGGAATTTAGAAGTCGGCCAACTTGTCTTGATCAAAGACAACTGTCTACCTCCATTACAGTGGAAGTTGGGCCGAATTATAAAGGTATCACCCGGGAAAGACAACGTGGTACGAGTGGCCACTGTTAAAACCAATCGAGGCGAACTTGTAAGACCAGTCGTGAAACTGGCCCCTTTACCGATTGACCCGGTTCAACCGTTGCAATGAACCTGTGTCGATCCTTGTTGTTAATCATTTTACCCTGAGCTAAAAACATACGTTTTGGCCGGCGGTATGTTGCGACCACTTGAGTCGCAAAATAATTCAAAATTACCGCTCATGGTAATATTTATCAATTCTTATTTTTCATATACAATTCTAGCGTTCATTGTATGAACCGCTAGAATCTTGTATAATTCTGTCTGAGACAGGGACTACTCGTTTGTCTTTCACCGAGAACAGACGTCTTTTTGAGTTTTTATAAAATTTAATATACTGTGTTTCGAGTTTACCAAGACGAGGCTGCGAGCTATTTGGTAAACTAGAATTTTCGCTTGACCACATCTACGTTTTTTACGAGAAAAAACCCCCCGTTTTGGATCAAGAAATTCTAATTTTTAATATTTTTTTCTCAATCAAAAAATATCTGTCAATAAAGTTCTCAAGAAGCGTATATTTGGAACTACCAAATATCTAGACGAGAACCACGAGAATCTAGACCACTCTAAAAGTTGGGCCAGTAATCAACCAACATCGGCGATTCCACCAGGATATTGTAGAGTCCGATTGTGGATAACTGAAGCCAACTTCTGTTTCTGTATTCCATGCTAAGTATTTTTCCGTATTTTCATACGGAACGCGTGAGTACAAATTTAAATTCATTATTTTCATTGTTTTTGACGCGCCGCACAGTTCAGTACCTGTGCGTGCGCACATTGTAAATTTTTCCATTTTGTTAATTTAGATTTTCTAAATTGTAAATTGAATATTATTTTGTGTATAGTTTCTCACCCCAATGTATTTGGTTGTGTCGGGGAGAAACATATATTAGTAAAACTTATATCACCCGTCTACCGGGTGATCCATTATTTATACCAATTTACGCTACATTTTCCCCAATTCATGTTTTTGTTTGTTGTAAAAATTATTCAAAATAATTTTTCGTGTTACTCAGAGCAGTTCTACGATATCAGCGGCTGGTTAGGGATTCAAGAGGTCAGATTTGTGTTATTACTCCTCCAGAACCACTGTGTGGGCCCCTTTGAATACCTCTACTCCCTGGGAAAACCAAACCACATGTAATAAGTCTCCAAGCATAACCACTTGGAGTGAAATAGTCTGAACCCTGCCTGTCCTTTTTTATGTTTGTGAGTATAACTCTGCTCTGAAGTAACGCGCCCCTTTTCTAACGATTTACCTGCAATTCTGCTTCAGGTTAAATCCGCACACATCACAATTTTCTTAGCAGAACCGTTTATTTGTCACCACGTGTGGCGGGTCTTAGTCGTAGACCTATGTGACGCCGCGACGCCAGCGTCTCGAAAATGAATTTGAAGAAGTGAGCAGAAGACGATTCAGACGAAGAGTTGGATGAAGAAATTGGTTCCACATTATCGATTCCACAAGAGGAAAGAGAAGAAGAAACTGAACAAGAAGAAGTGGAGATCCAGTTTCGGCCTAGAAGACCGGCAGATTCTGGCGATATTTTAGATTTTACACCACCACCTACTGGAATAAACCAAACAGCGGCCCCTAATATAACTGCCGATTCGTCGCCCTTTACCGTTTTTTCACTGTTTTTCGAAGAAGTTTTTTCCATATTATTACGAGAAACCAATAGATACGCCCATCAATTTTATGCAAGTAATGACGAACCAGGCCCTTCAGTTGAACCTCCCGATGTGACGTTTGCAGAGCTATACAAGTTTTTAGCTCTAAACGTCCAAATGGGCCATGACCAAAGAGATTCAATAAAGGACTATTGGACTAAAGATGAAGAATATAACACACCATTTTACAGCAAGACTATGTCACGGGACCGTTATTTGTATATTTTAAGATTTTTACATTTTTGTGATAACAATATCCCCCAAATAGAGCAGATCCGGAATACGATCGATTGTGGAAAATTAGAGACATTTGTGACAAGTTGAATAATAAATTCTGTGAACTCTATTTATCCAGCTGAACATATTGCTGTTAATGAAGTGATAGTGGCGTTCAAAGGGAGGGTAGTGTTTCGTCAATACATTCCAAAAAAACACAAACGGTTCGGGATCAAAATATATAAACTGTGCGATACGCTAGGGTATACATATGATATGTCAGTTTACTTGGGAAAACAAAATGCACTGGCACATGAAGAAGTCTCGGCAACACATGGAACAGACCTTCAATTAGTTAGGAGAGTGGAAGGTGTAGGCCACAAGATCTTTATGGATAATTATTTTTCCTCCCCGCTGTTATTTCATAACCTACTAGGGCGAAAAATTAATTCGTGTGGAACCATTCGACATAATCGACGTGGAATTCCCCAAGAGTTTGCTCCAAAGTTTTTGAAGTTAAAAAGAGGGGAAATTGCAACGCGGGTGAAGAATAATTTATCTGTTGTTCGGTGGAAAGATAAAAGGGATGTTTATATTCTTACTAATATGCATTCCTCTTCAACTGAGGGAAATTTCGTCGATGATAGTTGTAATGCTATAAAACCCAAAGTCATTGAAGACTATAATAAACACATGGGATATGTTGACAAATCTGACTGGCCAATAGCTACGGAATTAGCAGAAGAACATGGAAATGGACTAAAAAATTATTTTTCCATTTAGTAGATATTACAATCCTAAATGCGTTTATTCTGCATAAATCGGTTGGCGGAAAACTAAATCATAAAAAAATTAAAGAAAGTTTAGTCCGCAATTTGATTTTAGAAGCTCATAAACTGAATACCGCAAGCAGAAAGATAACTCCAGGGAGGCCAAGTCAAGTTGAAGCACAACTATCTCGTCTTGAGGTAAAACACTCAAAGCATTGGCCCTCAAAATGTAGCTACAGACGTCGTGTATGTTCGTCAAAAAATATAGTGTCACGCACAAAATTTTGCTGTAAAAAATGCGATGTCGCCCTGTGTGTAGTTGATTGTTTCGAGAAATGGCACACTCGAGCAAAATTCTAATTTATGTACATTTAGTCGCTACAAAAGAATAAAAAACTAAAGTTTTTTTTTCTGGTGAGCGTTACGTCATAATTTATATTCGTCTGGTAAATCAAAAGTAGAGGAGTGAGGAGGGGGTGGGAGTAGGTATAGCCAATAGCGTTCAAAGAAAGTGAAAGAAAACGTCATAGAATATGTAAACACATCTTCAGATTATGGAGATTCTTGAAAACCTTGATTCTATTCTGAACTATAAAAATAAATAAAAATACATGTTTCAAATTTTTTATAACATAATTCAGTCATTTCAATATCATGAGTGAGATCACTCATGAGTGAGACAACTCGCTGCCAGCTATTTCTCATATAAGAAAATTATGACGTAGCGCTCACCAGAAAAAAAAAAAACAAAGTATATATATTTTTTATTTTGAAATAAATATAAAAATTTTATAAAATTTATTATCTTTCTTTTCCTTTTTGTTTCATAATTTCAGTGTAAGTAGAATGGGACCTATGTCGTTTTAATCAAATGCTTGCATTTTATCGCACGCATTCAATTTTAATTCCGGCCGGCAGCGAGTACTAGGTTAATTAATTTTAGTACGTTAACGATTTATTTGATAATATTTTAATTCAGACAAATGTCATCTCTTAAATCTCTGAAATAAAAATATTTGTATATAACCCCTGCAGACAAACTTCATTAGGCAGACTGAATATGTCAGCCATGTAAGCAAGTTTTGCCAGCACTCAAATGCACGGCAAAATCTGGAAACACGATCTAAAGAAGTATGAAAAATAGCCGCGAGAGGCGTTGTATTGGGGCTAGTAGATATTAAATAAATCATGGTTCGGACAAAAGTTAGCATCGGCGTCGACTAAAAAAATGTGCTATATACTCGTGAACAGAGTGTGCATCTACATGATTCGGTCGAAATGTTTCGCGGACCAGCAGCAATTTTCTGCGGACCGGCACCGCGTGTTCATATGAACACGCGGAATTGTCAGGTAACAAAATGGTTGCATCTTATTCAAGATTATGACATGGAACTACGGCATCTTGCGGTTGCGAAGATGGCACATGTCGACGCGTTATCGCGAGCACCTACGGAGAAGCCTGGTGATATGTATGCTAAACTGTATGAGAGATTAGATATTTTAATCTCTCTGGACGAAGCTGATTAAATATTAATGATGCAAAGATGTTGCAAGGATTTGAATCAGAATATAAATGTGTTGAAACGGGAAAAGTCAGCATGGACACCTTATGAAAAACAGATCGTAAATGGTTACGTGTTACGTGACGGGTACCTTATGTGGTGAAGGTGGATAACAAAAAGCGAGAATTATACGATATTCGGAGGACGATTCGAAAAAGCACGCCAACCACGGCCATTTCGGGCTAGAACGGAAGTACTTCACTACAACGGTGCATATCATCCAGATATATATTTATAAAAATCAGCGGAAGACCGACGAGTCGAGCAGTGAAGAGGACGACGACGCCAGTCTCGAGGAAACCGAAGACCCGGTACGGGATAATGGAACAGATCTACAGAGTGCGGTCGATAGTGATAATGATCTCGCGAGTGAAACAGAAAAATGGCTTGTTCAGTGTGAAACAGTGCGAGAAAAGCGGTACCGACGACCACCCATACATCTTGATGATTTTGTATAACACATATATTGTTGAACATTGTATTTGTTTGGTAACAATTGTCATGTTAAGTTTAAGATTTTGTTAATGGGGTCATTAACCATGCAGAATGGCCGATTGTAGTAATTTTTGTTATTGTAAGTTCGCAAATTTTGTAAATTGGCGGCCCTGCAGAACTCTAACCGGATGTCGCGGTTAGAACGATCTCAGTAGAGTCGTAGCAGAGCCGTCGAAGAGTAAACGTATGGTTTTTTGTACGCGAAGTCGTAATTGTTACATGGTAAACCTCAAAGCCAGTGTAAAAGTTTATTACACTTGTTACATTAAAACTCAAATAAAAAAGAACAACAAAAATAATATTGTCAGTAATTTTGTACATTCATTCTGTTGAAAATGGCCTAACAAGCCGAAATATTTAAGTTTTAATAAAATATTTTGTGGAATATAACCAAGTGTTTACTATTTATTCATTCATATTATTACGTGTATTTGTTATTGTGTGTTTCTGTTTTGGTTCGATGACAAGTGCAACAACATGCAGTAATAGAAGTGTGATTAACAGTTAATAAAATTGAATTTTAGCATTATTGATAACTGTGATTTTGACAAGTGAAAGTACGAGTTACATACATTCTAAAATAATTATAATTTAGTTTTATACCCCACATATTCAAATGTAAGTACAAAAATATCCAACTAAAATCACATTTTAAAAGGAAAGGATACAATTTAACTAAAAGGCATTAAAACGATAAACAAAATTTAAAAAAAATCAATATTAACCGGAGATAGCTCTTTAAAAATGTTCGTTCGAACTTTTTTCATTATCAATAAAAATATTAAATAATTGTTTTTATCTTAATAGTGACGTAAAATGAATAAATGACTCGTTTTTAACATAAAGTATTTCAATTAGAATAACTGTTAATTTGCAAAACACTATAAATAAAAAAATATTTAAAATATTTTGCATGAAATGTTCACGTTGGACGCGTAATAAGTCATATTCTCCGCCAAAGCCATTAAATTGGTGCGTTTTTTTGTGCCCATTCTGGTTTCGGTTTAAACAGAATACGCGTTTTGTCGGGACAATATTTTCATTCTATTCATTCTACTCATTCGATGATTTGAGGTCGAACGACTGGAATGAATAAGTGTGGTGGGGATAAAAAGTAATATTTAAATGCAGTTGTTTTCATTTGGTTTTTAAATGTATTAGAATTAAATCTTGGTATTACTGCTTCAAAATAATTCTCACTTTTAAGTATTTTCTCATTTTGTGTCCTAAAATAAATATATACCTATAAGATTTTAATATAGTATTGTTAAATCTAAACTTAAAATTTATGTCCAATTCAATTATTCGTTCTGAAACATTACGTTCTAGAATAATTGCTTCAAATATAAAGTTTTCCTATTCTGCGTTTATTATTTAGATTATTCATTTAAGTTGAAATATATTCGTTATTTGTTCTGCAAATATATAATTTAACCTCCATACAAATGTCATTCCATGTTTACTTCACGATCAAAATTGTCGTTTTCTTGTGCATCAATTCTAGTACTTCTAACCAGCCACCAACAAAACGCACCCATTGATGTAGAGGTGGAAGGGGTGATCTTCAACAGTGGATTTCAAAATTTTAGTAGTTTTCTTTACTTTAAGCTCCGTTTAATCCGAAATGCTTGGGATAATACAAAAATTGGATGGAGAGTTTTTTTATTTCTTTTTCATCGCCTTCTGTTTGTATAGATACATGTATTTTAAGCTGTATATCGTTAGCGAGCCAGATATACATTTCTAGTGGTGGTTTTTTGCAGTGATATGTACAGTGTAAATCTTGTCCCTACATTTAATATTGCTTCCCTGAAACCAGGGGTGGCCTGACACGGTAAGCGAGTTATGCACGCCATGGGACGCCTTGTCGAAAGGGACATTTTTTAACCTTTCTTTTGTTAAATTTAAGAAAAGGGGGCGCCGTTTTGAATTTTGCATGGGGGCACCATGTATACTAGGACCGCTACTGCCTGAAACCATCACTTATATTTCCTCTTAAATTGTATAAATTTAATATTATAATATTAATAAATAAATTGCAGCCATGGATGAGTTTGAGACTGAGTCAGGCGTCGACGAACGTTGCGGTAGCCATGGTAATAAACGAAAATCAGTTGACAAATTAAGTGGGGCAGCTAGGCGTAAATTGGCGAAGGAGGCCAGTCTTAAAATAAATGCAAGCAAATGTCTAAAATTAACATAATTTTTGACTAAGCTACCGGTAGTTCAACCAGTTAAACTTCCTGCTGAAGGTAAGCCAGTATCTGCTGATTAGCACCCAGCTACAAGTTCCAGTACAGAACCTACTGAGACTTGAACACCACCCACTCTTGGCTTGGAATATAATATGCAGATCGATCCGGAATACGAAACAGTGCAAGAACAACCTGTGGTAGATATTATCCAAGAACCATTTCTTCCTCAATCAGAGTTCCCTACAGATCCAGGACTCTACACTAATAAGAGTTTAACCACAAAACCGATACGAAAATTGTGTGAAATCGGACCATGCCAACCAGGCCTCAATAAACCATTTCAATTTCCGACAGCTGAATTTGACCGCAAATTTCTTATTTCATGGTATAGCAAAAGTTTCGGAAACGGTAGTATGAAAGAAAAAATTGATGTGAAGTGTGAATATTCACACATTTCAGGGTTTCGCAGGTATATAATAAGTGAAGGCGGTATGCTGAGTGTGTAGGACAAATTTTACTTTGTAGTAATCACGGCAAAATGAACGATATTTTTAAAATAATTTATCGTCTGTTAATCATATAATAAGACTGGTTATTAAATTTACGCTCTTAAAAATTAAATACAACATTTGTCAAAATATAACTAGAATTTTGACAAAATAATTTCAACATAATAAAAATGCAAAAAAAAAACAGAAAAAATTAAATTCACTCCGTACTCGAACTCGAAACCCTTCGTTTTCCAGCCAGTTTAAGAGTGCTCTAACGCATGTAGCCATCGCACGCCATGCATGTGAGTGTCTTACATTGGTATAACTTTTGTACTTTGTGAACCAAAAACCACAAAAAATGCGTTATTTTCCAAAAACATAATCTGATCAAAAATTCCTGTTGTACTATTTCGGTTCACACCAATATACATTACTTAGAATTTTTTTAGATTTTTAGCTTAAACCATCTGGGCTACAGGGTGTGGGACAAAATTTTTTTTGCACATTTTTGGCAAAAATCGCATCAAAATAATTTATTTTGCAAAAATAAAAATTTGATCGTTAATCCACGTACTAAGGGCTTTCATTTGATACCCTACTCAGAATTTAAAAAAAATATTTTTGTTTTCGATGAGCACATATTTGTTTATATTTTTAGGGGGGTATGTTTTTTAGATGTTTTAGTATTTTTCCTATGTGCGGGTCAAAGAGTTGTATAAGCATGCCAAATTTCAACTCTCTAGGTTTAGCCGTTTGGCTACAATTTTTACCGAACAGACAGACAGACAGACAGACAGACGACAAAATGACGGTATAAGGGTTTTTTGGTCATACCTACAAAACCCTAAAAAGAAATTGGCTTGTCTTTTCACCAACAAATGAAAAGATGTACTGCCAAGCTTGCTGGTTATTCGCTGATCGCAAATATGAGCATTATAGCAAGGAATGGTCTGACCCAGAATCAGGAGTTTGTAAATGGAAAAAAGGTATGGAAAAAATTTTTCAACACGAAACTTCTAAACAACATCAAGATGCAACACGTCAATATTTGCTTACTAAATATCGCATTTCAAATGATAAAACTGTAATATCAAGGTTGATCACCTAGGAGCGTGGCCAAGTGGAAAAGAATATGAAGTTATGAAACGGATGATAGACGTGACGTTGTTCTTAGCAAAACAAGGTTTATTCAGAGGACATAGAGAACAACAGTCTTGCATGGGTCATCGTAGTAGTACAAACACTGGCAATTTTCGTGAACTGTTGTAACTTTACTAACCAAATATGATCTTACTTTGAATAATCATTTAAAGTTCGAAAAGAAAAATGAACTGTATTTAAGTCATAATGTACAAAATGATCTCATTCAATCACTCGCATCTGAAATATCGGATACAATTGATAAGAAGTTAAGTATGCACAATTTTTTTCATTAATTATTGATTCAACTATTGATATATCCAGAATTGATCAGATGTCAATTTCTTTACGATACATTTTAAAATCAGGACAGATTGTGGAAAGATTTATAGGCTTCTATAATTTAGAAAATAGCGATGCTGCAGCATTTGCTGAGATAATTTTATCAGAGCTACAAAAACGAAACATTGATATCACACTTTATCGAGGACAGGCATATGATGGCGCCTCTGTGATGTCTGGAATTAAGAATGGTCTTCAAACTCGGATAAAAAACATTCAACGAATGCCGTCTATGTTCACTGTTCTGCTCATGCTTTGAATTTGGTGACTATCGAAGCAATGTCTGTAAACAGTGATACGAAGTTGTTTTTCGGCACAGCTGAAAAACTATATACGTTTCTTACGTCTAGCTTATCACGACTTCATATTCTCCAAAAACATCAGAAATCCCAATATGAATCAGCAGTAGATACTCTAAAACGACTTTCTGATACAAGATGGGCCAGCCGGAAGCATGCAGTTGATGCAGTTGTTGGATCATTCTCTGCTATTGCATCCACTTTAGAAGATATAAAATTTTGAAAATCCAAAGATCATACAGGAAGTGTCAGAGCCGAAGCTATGGGGCTATCTATATTAATGACAAAATATTCATTTATTTTTCTGATGCTATTTCTACAGAATTTCTTAGATAGTATCTTTGTTTTATCAAATTATTTGCAACGCAACAACATTGACATTGCATTTGCAAAACAATTGATTGATGTTACAAGAAAAAAGTTCATTGACATGAGAAGCGATGAAGCTTTTGAAAATCTTAATATAGCAGTCAAATCATTTATTGATGAAGAATGTTCCGAACTAGATGTTGAAACGGAATTTACAGAAAAGCAAGTTGCAAAAAAGAATTGCATGCCACGCGAACTTTGCAGAGATGAAAAAGTTGTGGATCCAATTGCACGCTTTAAATCTGAAACGTACTTCACGGTCTTGGATACACTTATAACACAAATAGATGAACGTTTTGACACTTTCGTAACATAGTTACTTATTTTTGTTATCTTGATCCATCACACATATCTGAAACAAATAAAGATTCTTTTCGAAGTCTATGCGAAATTTACAAAAATTACATTAACATTGAAGAAGCAATCGTTGAATAAGATTTTCGACTTCGGTCAAATATCAAATACAAGTGAATAAGTAATGAAAATGATACATTTGTGGGTATATATTACAAATAAGTTACGCAGTTTTGTGTAAAAAATATTTATTGATTTTTTAAAGACAATTGAATTATTTGACAGTTGTGATCAGATAAATTAATTTATCTGATCACAGTAGTCTGTGATTTTTTAAATGGAGAAACGCTACGGTTGCCACATACTCCCCCCCCCCAGTGACAGCCTCTGGAAAGCGTTGTGTAAACTTGACTCGACGGCCTGAACGGGTGGTTGTCACGGGCGGCTGCAGTAAGTCGTGTCGGTCAGTTTGTGCAGCAGGTGGTGTCACAATGGTAGCGGTGGGTGTAGCATCTCCTTGCAGCATGTCATTGATTAAGAAGGCAGGCTTCAGCCTGTCGATAGTGATGGTCTGCGTTCCGCGTGGTGTCACTACTTGGAAGTGTTTTTCTGAGCGACTGACTACTAGGAATGGTCCATCGTAAATCGGCTGAAGAGGTTTTCTTATTGCGTCATGTCTAACAAAGACATGGGAAGATTTCATGAGCTCCGGGTGTATGAATACTTTTTTTTTTGATCGGTGCTTTATGAGTATTGGTCTGAGATTGGCCATGTGCTGTTTTAGGTTGTACACCAATGAAGGAATATCATGAGATCTTGTTTCGTTGTCAGCGATAAAATCATAGGGTAAACGTATGGGTTCTCCATAAGTTAGTGTGGCTGCCGTTGTTTCATACTCTGGTATGACATATGAACGGAGTCCCATGAGAACTGCTGGCAACTTGTCTACCCAGTTATCTGATAGTTGAGCTTTGAGAGCAGCTTTTAATGAACGATGCCAACGTTCAATTTTGCCGTTAGCAGCTGGATGATATGCTGTAGTCTTAATATGTTTAATGCCGAGTTGTTGAGTTAGACAAAGGAAAAGTTCGCATTCAAACTGTCGTCCTCTGTCTGTGGTGATGACTGAGGGCACTCCAAAGCGTGATATCCAGGATGATAGTATGGCTTCGGCTACAGTTTCTGCTGTTATGTCATGGACAGGTACTGCCTCAGGCCATCGAGAAAAACGGTCAATCATAGTAACAAGATAGGAATAATTTTTTGATGATGGTAATGGACCGACGATATCTACGTTAATATGTGAAAATCGATTTGGTACTGTACCGTACGTTCCTATGGAGCTGCTTGTGTGCTTGTTAACCTTTGTTCGTTGACATGGAATGCAGGTCCGCGCCCAGCGTCTGACATCTTTTTTAAGCGAGGGCCAGACGTAGCGCTGACGAATGAGGTTCACAGATCCACGAATGCCTGGATGTGACAGCTGGTGAAAGGAATCGAAAACTGCTCTCCTCAATGGTTCTGGGACATATGGTCGGAGTTTTCCAGTGGATGTGTCGCAAACCAGTTCTCTGTTACCAGTCAGACTAATGCTCTTAAAGTTGAGTGAACAAGATGTTGATTGTTGTAAATGTGTTAGTTCCTGGTCGTTGCATTGTTGGTCTGCCAGCTGATCGTAGGAAATACCTGATGGAATCTGTAAAGAGTTGATTCGTGAGCAGGCATCAGCTACATTGTTTTCTTTCCCAGCTATGTATTTTATTGAGGTGGTGAATTGCCCTATGAAGTCTAGGTGTCGAAGTTGTCTTGGTGAAGCTTTCTCTGGTCGCTGTTGAAAGGCATAGGTGAGTGGTTTATGGTCAGTATAGATAGTAAAATCTCTTCCTTCTAGCATATGACGGAAATGTCTTACAGCAGAGTAGGCCGCAAGTAGTTCGCGATCATATGTACTGTAGGCTAATTGAGCAGAATTTAATTTTTTAGAAAAGAAGGCAAGAGGTTCTATTTCATTGTTTCTCACTTGCGAGAGTGAGGCTCCTATGGCGAAATCCGAAGCATCGACTGTGAGCACAAGGAAAGCATTATTCGCCGGATGGACGAGTAGGGTTGCAGACGAAAGTTCCGTTTTTAATTGATCGAATGCTTCACGAGTTTCTGAGGTCCATTCGATTTTTCTCTTGTCATTTTTCTTGCTATTCCGCGTTAGATCGAATAGTTTAGCTTGTGTATTAGCGGAATTTGGCAATGAACGTCTGTAGAAGTTGATAAGGCCTAGGAAGCGTCGAAGTTCCATCACTGTTACAGGTAAGGGGAAGTCCTGAATGGTTTTAATTCGATCTTCCAATGGAGTTATTCCCTTGGCAGAAACCATATATCCCAAGAATGGAATCTCAGATGCTCCCCAGATGCATTTGGATAAGTTAATATTAATATGATTTTTATCCAGTCTTTCGAATAGAGCATGAAGGTGAGCTCTGTGTTCTTTCTCATCCGCTGATGCTATTAATATATCGTCTATGTAACTAAAAGCGAATGGAAGGTCACTAAGTATCGAATTAATGAAGCGTTGGAAAGACTGTGCTGCATTTCGTAATCCAAATGGTAACCTCAAAAATTCAAATAATCCGAAAGGCGTTATTACCGCAGTTTTCGGAACATCCTCTTCCGCTACTGGAATGTGGTGGTATGCTCGAACTAGATCTATTTTGGAAAATATCATCTTACCATCAAGTTCACCATTAAAATCTTGTAGATGCGGAATGGGATACCGGTCTGGCCGTGTAACAGCGTTTAATGCTCGGTAGTCTCCACAAAGACGCCAGGATCCATCCTTTTTAGTGACTAGATGAAGAGGACTGGACCAGCAACTATTAGAAGGTCTGCAAATACCCATGTTGGTCATCTGCTGGAACTCCAGCTTGGCATCTGCAAGTTTGTTTGGTGGGAGGCGCCTTGCTTTGGCACATACAGGAGGTCCTGAAGTAACTATCACATGGTTAACATCATTACGTACCTCATGGAAGTGTGGTTTATCTAGCAGCAAATTAGGATATTGAGAAATTATGCTAGAAAATTTTTGTTGCGGTGAAATGACTAAGATGGCTGGTTCATTAGAAATAGCTACAGTACCTGTGGTTGATATCTGTGTTTTCCTGTCGAGTAGGCGTCCACCTTTAAGATCCACAAGTAGACTAAACTGGCTCAGGAAGTCTGCTCCAATAATAGGGTTATTCACATCTGCTAATATGAATGGCCAGCAAAATTTTCTTCTCAAGCCTAAATCAATGTTAAGCAGACGTTCGCCGTAGGTTTTTATTATTGAACCATTAGCAGCGTACAATTCTCGTTTCGAAGTAGCTTGTTTATCCCGTAAGGACGGGGGAATAACGGATATATCGGCTCCGCTGTCAACCAGGAATCTTAAACCAGTATTCTTGTCTGTTACAAAAAGGCGACTTGATTTATGGGCCGCATCCCCTGTCGCCGAAAGGGACGAGCCTAAAAGTTTTCCTTTTTATTGTTGAACGTACATGGTTTATGGCATTTCTTGGCGTCGTTACCAAATTTTAAATGGTACCAACAGAAATAGTTTTTTTCTTGGTGAGGTGACTTGGATCGTGACCTACCACGAAAAGATTTGGATCTTATACCACTGATGGACTGAGTTAGTTCGGATAACTGTTTTTCAAGATTTGATAATCTGTCATCGAGAGAAGTAGATGGTGTAGCTGCGGATGGTGAAATAAATGAGCTCACAAATGATTGCCCTGTTGTTATTTCTAAAATTTTATCTGCCATAATGGCCAGATTGTCCAACGTATCTTTACTTGTTGCTAGGATAGAACTAGCGTTGGTTGGAAGACGTTGTAAAAACAGGGTTCTTAAAAAATCATCCGTTACTGCATCACCTGCGAGTGATCTCATCTCTCTGAGCAAAACTGACGGCCGTTTGTCACCAAGGTCAATTTCGGTTAATAATTTTTTTGTCTTGACTGTTTCCGACTCTGCAAATTCCTTTATCAACCGCTTTTTTAAATCTGTGTAAGCAGTATTGCTGGGTGTTTTAGATATAAGATCGCAAACAAGTTCAGCCACTTCGCTGTCAAGGGAACCAAGTACGTAATTGTATTTAGTGATTTCAGCTATAACACCGGCTATATTAAATTGCGCTTCTACTTGTAAAAACCGTACCTTTACGTTTTTCCGCCAAAATGGGGGTATTCTGACTGCAACTCTAGCGACATGTTGACCATTAGATCTAAATGTTGTTTGTTCCTCAGCTTCCCCTTCCAACATCTTGTAAATGAAAATGTTTTAGGTGAAAGTGAGGTGAAATATGTTCCGTAGCAGAGAGTATTTAATTCTCTGACCCGTTGCGCGGTTATAGCCCCGCGTACTGGCTTTTTTGGCGCATAATATTTGCGATACCTCACAAAATCCAAATTGGAAGTTTTTTTAAAAAAATTAATATACTCGTACGAATCACAACACTTACGTTGAATCACGTCGGGGTCACCAGTTGTGGGTATATATTACAAATAAGTTACGCAGTTTTGTGTAAAAAATATTTATTGATTTTTTAAAGACAATTGAATTATTTGACAGTTGTGATCAGATAAATTAATTTATCTGATCACAGTAGTCTGTGATTTTTTAAATGGAGAAACGCTACGGTTGCCACACATTCAAAGACTTGTATTCATCAATTCAAGTTATTTGCGATCTACAATGGCAAACGAACGTCTATCTAGTTTGGCATTACTTTCAGTTGAACGTGATCTTGCTGAGAACATTGACTTTGAATCAACGATAAATCGATTTGCTTCAATGAAAGCACGCAGAAAGCAGTTTATGTAAACTAGCAATGCTTGGATCAATATTCAGTGAATAATATATATATAATTATAATATATACTTTCAACGTGACATTCAAACGTTGGAATCTGTCCAACGACGTGCCAGCAGACTGCCACGTGCAATTCGCGGTCTTCTTTATCCGGAACGGCTCCAACATTTTAAGCTGCCTATTTTTTCCAAAAGAAGAGCAAGAGGTGATCTCACCCAAACATGGAGAATTCTACACAACGACTTTTCCCTTAACTTGTGCTATATGTTCAAGTTAAGTAATAACACAAGACTTCGCGGACATACCCTAAAACTAAGTCGTGAAAAATTTAAACGAATCCCCCGTGAAAATTTCCTTACGAGCAGAGTTTTCCATAAGTGGAACGAGCTACCCAGTGATACTGTGAATGCAGTCTCAGAGAACTCTTTCAAAAATTGTTTAGATTCCCAAATGCCAACAGTGTAGAATCTGTTTTTTCCCCCTTTTGCTATTTTTGTTGATTTTTGATTATTGTTTCATACTCTGATTTTTTGTAAAATTTGCTAAATTTAATTATCTATGTAGAACATACTAGCAATGTAAAAAGTTATTTTTTTTTCTTTTGCTATTTTGTACATTTTTGTTCTCTTCTTATTTGAATTCTGTAAAATGCTAATTTAATTATGTAAAAATTGTTAATTTTTGTTATGATTAATTGCTGTATGTAATGTATAAGTTACCTTCGGTATTATGATGACTCTGTGAGAAGCACGCCAGACAGTGTCATGTTAAAACCCCTGACCTTGCTAAATATGTTAAGATTATAAAAGACCATTTTTATGTATTATATTCATTCTGGTATTTAACATAAAACTATGTACTTCTAATATTTTAAATTGTAATATTAAAATAAATCCTTTTTAAAAAGACAACTCCAGTAACGACAAATATTATTGGCGCAGTCGGGTCGGATAACTAGACGTGTTAGTGAATATAACATCGGTGCGTATCAACGTTTTGCGAGTTAATCGGACAAGACCACGGACTCTGTGTAGACTGAACGAATATCGGTTATAAAGAAAGTGATCGTGTGTGCAACAAAGAACTGTAAGCAGTGACAACGTCTTCTAGAGAACATCAAGGCAGATCCAGTCAAGCAGTCAACTTCCATGGACAGGAGGGTACACATTCTAACACTGTTGCTGTGAGTATTAATGTCTTTTAGAGGCTCTTTATTAATTAACGAATTTTTAAATAGACCAGAATCGGATAATAGTATAAGCTCTGATTCAGATTCAGACTCCGACATTATCCCTAAAATTAATTTTTCTATCCCTTCTAACATAATAAAAACAGGCAAAATGCCGAACACAACAATTCCGATTACCGTACGCCCACCGGAACTCAAAAAAAGAGTATCTGGCTATGATACCGGAGTTTTCGGGTGAAACGGAAATGCTACATAGATTTCTAGAGGTGTGCGAAAAATTAGTGAACAAATTTTATAACGCAACAGACGTAAATGACTTCCAAAATGAGTACCTTATGTGAAGCATCCTTGCTAGAGTTAAGGGTGAAGCCGCCATAAATATTGCATCGAGCAATATAACAAATTGGTCGGACTTAAAGACAGCATTATTTAACGGTTACTCTGACAAACGAGACTGTTTTACCTTAAACATAGAGCTAACAGAACTAAGACAGAACTCGAACGAATTGCCTTTCGATTTCTACAATAAGATTCAGAAGGTCCTTAATCTTCAAATCTCATATATTACAACACATTGCTCCCAAGAACACTCAATTATATTAAATGATTATTTCAGAAATTATGCTCTGAGAATTCTGTTAAGAGGGTTGAGAGAACCCTTAGGTTCCCTTATGCGTACAAAGAACCCAACAGATCTCAATAACGCGCTCAATATGCTCACGAACGACTTTCAACTAGACATAAATAGTTACAAAACGAAACCTAATTGGAACACAACCCCTAAACAATCACACAAATCCTCACAAAATTATCATACACTACATGCAAAGTACATGCACAATTCACCACTACTGAAACAACCCCCCCAAAGGGCGAAGTCTCAAAATTTTAAACCCAATAATTCATTTAATTTTCAAAATTCCAGTCCGAACACGTTCAACAGTAATAGATTTAACTCAAATGCTAAATCTTCCAATTCTAATCAAACCACAAACGTTTTTAGGCCAGGCACTAAAACGAATTTCTCAAAACCTACCCCAATGAGTATTACGACGCGAAATACTTTAGCTAGTCGAAATACTTCAAATAATCGCGCTTACAAACCAAGTAACAATTTTCCAAGATTTCCACAACAAAATCAAAATTTTATAAGTGAAGAATTATATAATATGGAAGAACAACCATTCCAAAATTCAGATTCTAAAACTGAACCCAACATTGAATATGAAAATTATGAGGACGATACTGAATACTATCAAACCCCTGAAGAGGTTGACCAAAATCATTTTTTAGAAATGACAGCCTCGGAACCAACTTCGAACTATTAAATTTAACAAATAACGAAAGCCAATTGCCACATGTTATTTTCCCTGAAAATAATTTGAAAATCCTCTTAGATACTGGAAGCACAAAATCATTTGTCAATCCAATTAATGCGCAAAAACATTTTAAAAAATTTATCGTTACAGACCCTTTTCAAATATCTACGGCACACCGAACATCAGTAGAACATTTTAGTACCCTTATGCCGTGCCCGAAAACATTCAAAATTAAAGAACAATTTTTGAAATTCCATATTTTCCATTTCCATGATAATTTCGACTGTTTCTTAGGATTAGACAACCTAAAACTTTTAAATGCAACAATTGAATTTGATCAAAATTTGTTAATTACCCCACATTGTAAAATAAAAATTAACTATGTAAAAACACCTCAAGATTCAATACCAAACACTCACAATTAAATAATACAACCTAACACAGAACATGTTATTACAGTTGCAATTAAAAATATTAAAAACGGAGAAATTGTCATACCTCATACTAATCTTGAAAAATTAGAAATTTTAGAATGCGACACTAACGTGAAAAATCATCAAGCACTCTGTACCATTTCAAATAATACGGATAATAAAATTCCAGTCAAAATAACACCTATTGTCGCAGAAAAATTCTTAGATTTTGAAAATAAACAATTTTCTCAAAAAATTAACTCAAATTTCAATTTTATTAATTTAGACAAAGTTAAATTCGATCCCGCTAAAACTAGAACATCTCATATGAATTCGGAAGAAAAGATCGCCATTACCAAACTTTTAAAAGAATATTCCGATATCTTTCATTTTGATGAGCAGCCTTTAACTTTTACAAATAGAGTCAAACACAGTATCAAAACTAAAGATGAGGTACCGATTTACACAAAATCGTATAGATACCCCCCATGTTCACAAAAAAGAAGTCCAGACACAAATCGATAAAATGTTACAACAAAATATAATTAAACCATCGCAGTCACCCTGGTCCTCACCGATTTGGGTTGTACAAAAGAAATTAGACGCTTCTGGTAGGCAGAAGTGGCGAATAGTTATCCATTATAGGAAGTTGACATCACGGATTTACATTTACATTTTTAGATAAATTAGGTCGGTGCCAGTACTTTTCCACGATAGATTTAGCTTCTGGATTTCACCAGATCGAACTCGACCCCCAAAGTATTCCCAAAACAGGATTTTCTACGGAAAATGGACACTATGAATTCCTCCGGATGCCATTTGGTTTACGAAACGCGTCCTCTACTTTCCAGCGTTATGGATGATATGTTAAGAGGCATCCTAGGAAAATATTGTTTAGTTTATCTATTATAATATTCAGTACGAGTTTGCAAGAACATATGGATAGACTACGCGAAGTATTCGAAAGACTTAGGAAAGCCAATTTAAAAATTCAAATTAATAAATCCGAATTTCTTAAACACGAAGTAGCTTATCTTGGCCATATAATCACCCCCGATGGCGTGAAACCCAATCCGGATAAGATCTACGCAATTCAAAATTTTCCCATTCCTAAGTCAACAAAGGAAACAAAACAATTTTTAGGCTTACTGGGATACTATAGAAAATTTATCCCTGACTTTGCAAAGTTAACAAAACCCATGACAAATTATTTAAAGAAAGGCTCTAAAATCGATATCAATAACCCAGACTACTTAAAATGTTTTAACATCTGCAAAAACTCGTTGATTAATGAACCAATTTTAAAATTCCTTGATTTTACAAAAAAATTCAATTTAACCACTGACGCGAGCGAAATCGCAATCGGTGCGGTCCTCTCGCAAGGAAAAGTCGGAGAAGATTTGCCAGTAGCTTACGCAAGTCGTACCCTTAACGATTCTGAGAGAAAGTATTCCCCAATAGAACGAGAAACCCTAGCAATCGTTTGGGCAGTAAAATATTTTAGACCGTACTTATTTCGGCGAAAATTCAAAATTTATTCAGACCATCAACCATTACAATGGCTTTTTAATATCTGAAGCGCCCGCTTAGGGCGTACCTTCTTGTATTTTTAATTTTTTTATCCTAAAGTCTATTTTTGTTTCCGTTTAATTATCAATTTTACTTAATTTTAATAAATATTCATTTCATAGACAAAACATGTTTAGAACCTCACTATATTTTATTCCCAAAGTACAAATATATTACCATATTTTACCCGATACAATAATATTTTATATAATAATTATATAATTCTATAATAATTTATTATTGTATTAATTTAAAAACCTTATCTTAATTTATTTAAATATAACCATTTGTTTTCTTAACTATAACTTGTTTAGAGCCGCTGGTAAGACATCTTCCAGCCAAATTAATCCATTTTTATACATTAATATTTTTCCGATCAAAGTGAGTAGACGTGTTTTTTTTGATTTTATAATTGTGAAAGAGTTTTGAATTCAGTTAAATTTAACTACACTTGGTATTAAGGGTTAATTAATATACTAAGGATATATTAATTATTAAATTAATTTGTTATAGTAATTTATTCTAAAGTTTTTCCCTCCCGATTTCTTGGTGTGGTTAAACTCGGTTTTGTGGCAGTAATTTGTAAATTACTGCATTTTTGTCAGACCAAGAGAGAAGGGTTTATTAATAATCTCTAAAATTTATTCATTAAAGTTGTCGTATTAACATTAAATTAAAAAATTTCATTTGGTTGTGTGACGTCATATAGTCGCTGCAACTCAGAACGCGTGGTTGACCGTTTCCACTTGTTCGTTCTGTTTAAATAATAATTATTTATTTGTTTAATTTAGCCCAACATTTTTATTATAAATTTATTTGAGAAATCGTTTAAATTCATTTTTTTTGTAAATTTTAATATAATTTTTTTTTCTATAAATTTAAAATCAAGATTTTTTATAATTTATTTTTGGGATTAATTTAGAGTAATTCATCGTATTCCCAGCCGCGCTTACCGCTATCAATTGTTGCAGTCCGCAACAATTAAAATTATTTAATTTTGTTTTTGTACAAATAATTTTTTTTTTGACTAAGTTTTTTTTTTCAACTATTTTTTTTTGATAATAATTTTTTTTCTCTCTGTTTTGTTATCATTCCTGGCAACGCTTATGCAACAAGAACCTGACCTTATTTTATTATATTAAATTCTCACAATTATATTTTTTGACATTTTAAGTCAATCCTTGTGTGTCGTCCTGGACTCCTACCCTACCTAGGCCAGGAGCGGGCGCCACATTTAATGGTCCTTCGAGTGGCGGATTTGGCGGGTCAAAAATCACCTAATTTTTGACGTGTGCCAAAATTTTTTACGTAATTTTCAACAATAATTTACAACCGCTTCATACAACAGTTTTTTTGTCAGCTTAATATCACTAGAACTTTGTTACTTGCCCCGTATTACCTCAGGGCGGGACCTATTTCTTCAATTTTTTAGTGTTTTGATTTTAATTAAATTCAAAATGGCCGACATTGCTATGGCCACCCTAAAAAGGGAACTACGCCGTCGCGATTTAGATACCCTTTGGGAATTGGTGGAAGACACTCAACTCAACCCTCTCCCAGGTAAGATAAAGGAGATTAAGTTGAGGTTGCAAGAGTTATCTACCCAAGTCTCGGAGTACGAGACATGTCTGTTGGCGATGATGGCGCATGACACCAACGCTAACAAGAAGGATGATTTGTTAGCCGAGTACCAAATATTTAGGGACGACGTATATAAAGTCAAAGGACTCTGTCAAGAACCTCCCTTTGTAGAACCAGAGTCTTTGAATGCGTCAACTGCCCATAACACGGCCTTTAATTTTACCGGCACGCCCTCAACTGCTGCAAGCTACGCTCGGCTACCAAAGCTAAATATTCCTCCATTCAGCGGAGAAATTGAAAATTGGCAATCCTTTTTTGACCTTTTTACCAGTTCAATTCACGACAACGAGATGTTACCCCCCGTTCAAAAGCTACAGTATCTACGGACTTCACTTAGAGGCCAACCGCTCTCGCTTATCCGCAATCTAAAGTTAACGGACGCCAATTACGAGATCGCTTTAGACATGTTGAAGGATAGTTATCAGCGTAATAGGCTTATTACGACCTTCCATGGTATGGCGATCATCAACATCGCTCCTCTCAAGGATAGTTCGTACAATAGCGTAAATGCTTTCTTGGCAACCATCAAGGAGCATTTAGCCGCGCTTCGTGCCTTAGGCGAACCCGTAGACCAGTGGGGAAAATTCATTACGCTCTTTCTCACCAGCAAGCTTCACGAGACCATTCGTGATAAATTTGAAGCTAAGTTGGACAGGGACCATCTACCAGAACTAGACGTTCTCTTGAATTTTTTGGAGCGTTTTATTACTTCCCAGCAATGGAAAACTTTGGAGAAAAGCAAGCCAACTTACTCTAAATCAAACACGAATAGCTTTGAACGTACCGCATCAAACTATAATCATGCTCAGAAAAAGACCTTCCTCACTACCTCAAACCAGCAAATGATGTGTTTGGCTTGCAATGCTGCGCACCCCATGCACTCTTGTTCTACTTTTAAAAACCTCACCATCCGGCAGAGGTTTAATCTGATCAAAGACAATAACCATTGCTACAATTGTCTTGCGCCACGCCATAAACCTACGGAGTGCAGATCAAAAACAAGTTGTAGAACTTGTCAACTTCGACATCATACCCTTTTGCACTTTGATAAATTTAACTCCGCAATAGGGGCAACCACCAGTCATCCGACTGGTCAAACTTGTGAACCAGTTCCTTCCGGAACTAGCTCACCCTCTAATGATGCTGGCACATCCAAAGTTTTAGTCGCTACCAATGTGAAGACAAACTGCTCACCTAACTCCTCATGTGTGCTATTGAGCACGGCTCTAATTCAGATGCGAGATTCTGCAAACAATTGGCAGGAAGTAATAGTCTTGTTAGACAGCGGTAGTGAAACCAGCCTTATCACCGAAAGTTGTAGGCGTAAATTGGACCTAAATTTGACGCCAACAAACTTAACTATCTCAGGTGTATCTAACGTTGAGATACACACCATAAAAGGCGTTGTTAATTGTTGCTTCAGGCCACGAACCAATCGCCATAAATATTCTGTCACGGCATTGGTCGTGAACCATATTGCCGCTAACCTTCCTAGTCAGAAGTTGGACTTAGTTCAGTTACCAGATCTAAAGGGATTAAGGCTAGCGGACCCTACCTACTACGTGCCAGGCCCAATAGATATGCTATTGGGTGCTGACATTTATTTTTCCCTGGTTACAGGAAAAACCACCAAATTACCAGATGGCCCTTACGCTGTTGAGACAGCCTTAGGTGTAGTCATCTCTGGCCCGACTTCTGGATCCACTACCAAGCTTAATTCGTTTCATATTTCCGTTGAAGAAGATCTGGATTCGGTCTTACGCCGATTTTGGGAACTAGAGGAAGTTTCACATAAACCAAAACATACTGCAGAGGAAATAAAGGCTGAGCATATGTTTACCGGACAACATAGACGAACCACGGATGGTCGTTATGTCGTCCCTTTACTTTTTAAATCCGATGCTGTTGAACTCGGTGGATCATTCGGACCCGCATTAGCTTGTTATCGGTCCCTACGTTCTAGGCTCAACAACAACCCTACTCTTCGTCAGGAATATGTGGCCTTTATGCGCGACTACTTAGAAGGTGGACATATGTCCGAAATTGATTTAACAATTCGCGCTAAAGAAGTCGGATATTTCATCCCCCATCACTGTGTAGTTAAGCAGGATGGACCGCAGGTGAAGCTCCGTGTAGTATTTAACGCTTCAAAACCCTCATCTAACGGCGTGTCATTAAATGACACCCTTTTGGCAGGCCCCCCATTGCAAATTGACTTAGCTCAAGTTGTGATGCGCCAGCGCCTGCATCCTATAATTCTCACCGCAGATATTCGCCAAATGTTCCGGCAAGTTCTGGTCCCCGAAAACCAACGGCATTACCAGAAAATACTTTGGGATTTTGATTTGTCTACTAACCCACAAGTGTACCTACTCAACACAGTCACTTACGGTACCACCTGTGCACCATTTGTAGCGATCAGAACGCTTCATCAATTGGCTCAAGATGAAGGCTCAGCCTTCCCCCTAGCTGCCCACGCTTTAACATGTGATACTTTTGTTGACGACATCATTACAGGCGCCAACAGCGTTGAAGGTGCAATAACACTCAAATTGCAGTTGATAAACCTGTTAGGTAAGGCAGGAATGGAGTTGCGGAAGTGGTCAAGCAATAATCAAGAAGTCTTGAATGATCTACCCGCAGATCACCGACTTACCGGTACCATGTTAGATCTGGATCCTGATCATGCCATTAAAATTCTAGGTTTAATGTGGAACCCTTCTACTGACGCATTCATGTATAAAATACATCTACCAGAATCTACTAACTCTAAACGACAGCTTCTATCGGAAGCCGCGAGAATATTTGATCCCTTAGGATGGTTGTCACCAACTACCATAGTTGCAAAGTTGTTGATCCAAGAACTGTGGAAACTTGGATTAGCTTGGGATGATCCGCTCCCACCAGCCGTCTATGAGAAATGGCAGTACTATAAACTACACCTGCCGAAAATTAGCGACATATCGGTACCTAGGTGGATTCCCAACATCGGTGTACCCCTAGACCTTGTCGGCTTTTGCGACGCTTCCGAAAGGGGTTACGCCGCTGTTGTCTACATACGAAGTGAATCGCATAACCTTATCAGGTCATCCTTAGTAATGGCCAAGACTAAGGTAGCACCTGTGAAACAGGTATCAATACCACGCCTGGAGCTTTGTGCAGCTCTATTACTCTCGCAACTTGTCGAGTGTGTAACAAGTACGCTTAAACTTAAGTTTAGACGTACGTTTCTTTGGACTGATTCCACCGTCACCCTTGCGTGGATCAAGTCACCCTATCAGCGTTGGAAAACATTTGTAGCCAATCGAGTGACACAAATTACTAACCTGACTGACTCACAAGACTGGTATCACATTCGTTCCTTCGATAACCCAGCCGACTGTGCATCCCGTGGTTTACTTCCCCACGAACTTCAGGCACATCCGCTATGGTGGTCAGGACCCAGTTGGCTTTCCTCACCTACGGCCCATTGGCCCCTAGCTTTCCAACCTAATACCGCCTCGTGTGAGGAATTAGTGGATCTGGAAGCCAAACCTCTCGTCGGTCTTGTCCGAGAAAACCCAGAGGAGAATGACTTCCTTTCAAGATTCTCATCGTACTCTACATTGATAAGAGTCGTTGCCCGATGCTTACGATTTTTTAAAAATTGTCGAAACCCAGATGACAAACAAACAGGATTTATTACTGCTAATGAATTATATGACGCACAAACGCATTTAGTTAAATTTGTGCAAAATGCACAATTTGGAGAGCAAATAGCTCGACTCCGAGCAGGTAAACCGCTCTCTAAACCGATACAGAAACTATCTCCCTTCCTTGACCCTACAGGCCTCTTGAGGGTAGGCGGTAGGCTAAAGTACTCTCAACGGACGTATAACCACAAACATCCATTGTTGTTACCGTCGAAACACCCCTTTACAACTATGATAGTTCCACTACCACGAGAAGTATTTACACGCTTCACCTCGCAACGTCCAAAATTTAATTGAACGGACTTTTTGGATATTGGGTGCTCGTAACCTTATAAGACACCTTTGCGCAAAATGTGTAAAGTGCTTCAGACACAAACCAAGATTTTTTCAACCAATGATGGGTGATCTACCGTTGCATAGAGTTACACCGCTTAAATCTTTCGAAACTATAGGTACGGACTACGGTGGACCATTTCTTATAACCCCGTATAAAGGGCGTGGTTACAAGTCACACAAAGCCTATATATGCGTGTTCATCTGTTTTGCCACTAAGGCAGTCCATTTGGAATTGGTCTCCGATCTGAGCACCGATATGTTTTTGAGTGCATTCCAACGATTTATTGCACGACGAGGACGCTGCTCACACATCTATAGTGACGGTGCAACCAATTTTATTGGCGCTAAGTCTTACTTTTCTGACCTGCAAAAATTAGTTACGTCTACCGAATACCATGACTTTTTGGCCAATAAGCTATCCTCCGAAGGCATCCAGTGGCACATAAATCCACCATCTGGCCCTCACTTTGGGGGGCTCTGGGAAGCCGCTATTAAGTCGGTAAAATTCCACCTAGCTCGGGTCATTGGGGAACAAATACTAACCTACGAAGAATTCACAACCATATTATGTCAAATAGAGGCAATCCTTAACTCTAGACCATTGAGTCCGTTGTCAGACAACCCAAACGATTATGATGCTCTCACCCTGAGCCATTTTCTCACCATGGAACCAGCCGTAAACCTACCCGAACCATCTATGGAAACTGAACCCATCAATCGTTTAACTAGATGGAAACTCCTGCAACGGCTCGTTCGAGATTTTTGGAAACGTTGGAATGTAGAATACCTCAGTACATTGCAGCAACGTCACAAATGGAACCGTCCAGCACCTCCATTGCAGCTGAACCAGTTGGTTCTTATAAAGGACGATAACCTTCCCCCTATGCAATGGAAATTGGGACGAGTGATTAAACTGTCTCCAGGAAGAGATCAAGTAGTGAGAGTCGCTACGGTCAAAACCTCCTCTAATACATATGTTAGACCTGTAGTCAAATTGGCCCCCCTACCGGTCGACCCCATTACCGAGCGTTGACCATTCATTTGTTTGTTGTTTTCATCGCTAGATTTAAAACATTCGTTTTGGCCGGCGGAATGAAGCGCCCGCTTAGGGCGTACCTTCTTGTATTTTTAATTTTTTTATCCTAAAGTCTATTTTTGTTTCCGTTTAATTATCAATTTTACTTAATTTTAATAAATATTCATTTCATAGACAAAACATGTTTAGAACCTCACTATATTTTATTCCCAAAGTACAAATATATTACCATATTTTACCCGATACAATAATATTTTATATAATAATTATATAATTCTATAATAATTTATTATTGTATTAATTTAAAAACCTTATCTTAATTTATTTAAATATAAACATTTGTTTTCTTAACTATAACTTGTTTAGAGCCGCTGGTAAGACATCTTCCAGCCAAATTAATCCATTTTTATACATTAATATTTTTCCGATCAAAGTGAGTAGACGTGTTTTTTTTGATTTTATAATTGTGAAAGAGTTTTGAATTCAGTTAAATTTAACTACACTTGGTATTAAGGGTTAATTAATATACTAAGGATATATTAATTATGAAATTAATTTGTTATAGTAATTTATTCTAAAGTTTTTCCCTCCCGATTTCTTGGTGTGGTTAAACTCGGTTTTGTGGCAGTAATTTGTAAATTACTGCATTTTTGTCAGACCAAGAGAGAAGGGTTTATTAATAATCTCTAAAATTTATTCATTAAAGTTGTCGTATTAACATTAAATTAAAAAATTTCATTTGGTTGTGTGACGTCATATAGTCGCTGCAACTCAGAACGCGTGGTTGACCGTTTCCACTTGTTCGTTCTGTTTAAATAATAATTATTTATTTGTTTAATTTAGCCCAACATTTTTATTATAAATTTATTTGAGAAATCGTTTAAATTCATTTTTTTTGTAAATTTTAATATAATTTTTTTTTCTATAAATTTAAAATCAAGATTTTTTATAATTTATTTTTGGGATTAATTTAGAGTAATTCATCGTATTCCCAGCCGCGCTTACCGCTATCAATTGTTGCAGTCCGCAACAATTAAAATTATTTAATTTTGTTTTTGTACAAATAATTTTTTTTTTGACTAAGTTTTTTTTTTCAACTATTTTTTTTTGATAATATTTTTTTTTCTCTCTGTTTTGTTATCATTCCTGGCAACGCTTATGCAACAAGAACCTGACCTTATTTTATTATATTAAATTCTCACAATTATATTTTTTGACATTTTAAGTCAATCCTTGTGTGTCGTCCTGGACTCCTACCCTACCTAGGCCAGGAGCGGGCGCCACAATATCAAAGAACCGAACTCTAAACTAGTCAGGTAGAGACTTAAACTCCAAGAATATGATTCCGAGATATTCTATAAAAAAGGTAGTCTAAACAAAAACGCAGACGCCCTCTCGAGAGTCGAAGTTCACATGAACGAAACGATAGAAAGAGATGACGGTATATTCGGTTACAGCAAAATTTTAATGCAAAATTTCAAAATCCCGATCAATTAGATAATTCATCCATGATAGTAGAAATTGAAGACTCGGAAGAAACCATATCTTGCGGAGATGATAATCAGACCATTCATTCCAACTATGAAGGTAATACGCTAATAGGAATACCCATGGTTGATGCCCCGTAAATGCTGGCAAAAACCAAATAATTATCTCTGAAGTTAACTTTAACCCAGCTAAAATCGCACTAGTTAGATTATTTGACAAAAAACAAAGATTTCTTGTTCAGTTCTCTAAACATAATTTTGAACAAGAAGTAATTGATTTTATAAGACAATATGTAGTTCCCAAAGTAAGATATCACTTATATTTCGAAAACCCTGTTACGTAAATTATTTCGTAACACAATATTTTTATATTTTGAATTGAGAATATTATACGCGTGGAAGTGGTTTTGATACCAGTGCTGCCATCTATGTAGAACGCGTGAACTAACCGATCCTTGGATCGATAAAATAGATTGCTTAGAAACAAAATGGCACTTGTGCTGTTGTCTCCGATAGAAGCGGTCGACGTTCGCTCTTATCTTGTATCATCCCTTCAACTGGCCAGATTTAATTCAACTAAAAGGCATAAATTGATCGAGAAATAGTTCTTCCATCGACTCACATAAGCATTTTGTCATATTGAAGGCGTGTTACATCTAAACGCGTAAGTTTTTCATTTTCAAGATATAGCACATGGTTATAAACGCTTGTTTTCGTTGATTTGTAGTGTTTTGGAGACCGGTAGAATCGTTTGGAAACTGTTATTGTACCCTGCTGAGTACGTGAAAAGCATTTATAGAGCCGTTGTTTGTCTGGGAGACGAAATATTATTCCTTTGGAGTTATTTTGGGGCTAGCGGAGAGGACGTTACTTCGCGCTGCATGTACATCAGGGAAGATTCCACTGAAGGATTTAGAGGACTCAACCGTAGTTATATTTTGTGTAAAATCGTTGTCTAGAAGACGACTTGTATGCAGATAAGTGTTTATCAAAAGTTATAAGCTCATTTGTACGTGGTTATAGAACTTGTGACACACGTTTTTGGCGTGTATTTGTGTTTATTTAGTGTAAACGAGTTAATTGTTTATGTTTTGTTTGTTGCCACGTTCAAACGACCTTAACTTTCTAAATAGATCTATGTAAGAGAGCTCTCAGGTTCTAATTTAAGAGTAATTAAGGTTGGTCTCTCCAAATACTGTCGTAGAGCCATTTTGTCAGTGAAATTTGAGTTACATTTCGGTTCGTGTTAGTACGATTTCGGTTTATTTGTACATTTGTTGTCCGTAGTTTAGAGTAGTGGAGATATATTATTGTTCATTTGGGGAAGGAGGTAGTCTGACGTTACTGTGTATCGTTCAGTTACGGGATATCGCATCCGTTCCCTCCCCAAGCGACCACTTTTATATCAGAGATACATCCGAAAGGATAGTTTTTGATTTGCGAGCCGTACCTTTGGGTTACGTGCTATTTTGATTTGACGTTTCGAATATTTGTTTTGATTTCGATTCGTAAACGTCTTGTTTTGACACAATCGTGGATTGTTTGTTACGATTTGGTACCTACCATTGCAACCTGTGCGTTTCGCATCCCGGCGTGCGGTTAAATTATCCGAGCGGCTAGGGTGTAAATAAAGGTCTCATTTATGAACCTTCGTCGTAGATAATAGTACTTGTATGCTTTACGTTCCGGCATCACAGTTAAAATAGCCTATTGGTTAGGAATTGTACCATTTCACTTGTCGTAATGACAGTTAAACTTTGTTGGTTTTGTCTTTGGGTCGTTCGATATTTCGATTAGAATTTAAGTTCAGAATTGATCTGATGTAGTTTAGGTTAAGACTCCGGTCTTATTATTTGACAATTTTGTTACCACATTATTTAGATAGATCGAGACGTGGTCTCGAATTGTTTGACAATATTGATTAATAGTTATTGTATTATTTGTGAATTGATTCAGTATTTCTGTGTTTAGACTTTCCACTCTGGAAAGCCTAATCTGTTTAACTTCAAGTTCATTTATTAAATCTCACATTTTCTTTATTTTTTTTTATGAAAATTTATGATGTACGATACTCTTTAATAAAGGTTACTTTATATCATATTTGTCGAGTATTGCTTGTTAGTCCCATTGAGTCACAATGTATTAATCTCGATTTGGGGATAATTGGTAAGAATTACTTCTACTAGAAAAAGATTTAAGTTTATCTCCGGTTTAGTGACGTCAATCTAAACTTATGGCGCCCTTATAAATAAATATAGACTGTTAAAATTTCATCTCCCAGTCCTTGAGAAAAGAATCTCTAACTCTTTCGAGCTAGTCGCTAACCGGTCTAGTAAATGCGTTTTGGTGTAACCTCATATTTTGGATAACGCTTTACTTGCCAGATCAACTAACATCACCTTGATCATTTTAGTTATTGTTGATTTTGATTGAATTTATTACGTGTCATTTTTTTAAAGATTAGCTTATGTAACAAAAATGACAACCCAAAATATTTTTTTATTTTTATTTGTTACAACCCTATTTACGAAAAACTCCCCAAGGTCCTCCAAATTTATTTCAAAAACTCAGAGATCGATTTTATTAATTGTTCTAAAAAATTAATAGATGTTACCGAAGATGATGAAATTCTAAATGTTATTAAAAACTACCATGAAGGTAAAACTAACCACCGCGGGTTAGACGAGACGGAAAATAGACTAAAAGCACTATACTATTGGCAAAATCAACGAAAATCCGTGCAAACATTTATTAACAGTTGCGAAATCTGTCTGCTAACGAAGTACGATATAAAACCCCTTAAAGTCGAATTTAATATCACACCCACCGCCGTTAGACCTTTCCAGATCCTTCACATAGACACAATAACTTTAGAAAAATCAAAATTCTTAACTATAATAGACTCGTTTTCCAAATATGCTCAAGCATACCGTCTAAATTCAGGACAAGGCATAGAAGTCGTTAATAACTTGATTAAGTACTTTACCCACCATTGTATACCAAATCAAATCATTTCCGACAATGGTCTAGAATTCAAAAATTCAATCTTTTCGGAACTTTTGGAAACCCACAAAATTAAACTACATTTCATAAGTAGTCAACACCCGGAATCGAACAGAGTAATCGAACGATTTCACTCCACACTGATAGAACATATCAGATTACTCAATAACCAACCACTTTTTGAAAACGAACCCATAGAAATTAAAATTAACTGCGCACTGTTAGCTTACAACCATTCAATCCACTCCGTAACAAAATTAAGACCGTATGAAATTATTACCCGACATTTAGAAACCGAATCCCCATTTAATATCGAACTTGGCAAACAACTAGTCAAAAACTATATCTCGAATCACGAAGAAAAAATTTAACCTCTTTACGGCACTCTAAATCAAAAACTACAAGATAAGAAAGAAAAAGTAATCACTAATTTAAATAAAAATCGCGAACCAATCCCAACTATCCCTGAAAAAGTATTCATCAAAAATAAACAGATACAAAATAAAACCAAGAACAAATATAAAGCGGAAACTATTAAAAGTGTGAACCCTAATTTGAAAATTGCCAAAATTGTAACTCAACATCATAACACTGCGGAAAACATTCACATATCAAATAATAAAAGACCGCCGCAAAAAATTACAGTTTTAAAAATATTTCAGGCTCTGCAGCTTCGGGCTCGGGACAGAAACAAAAGACATTTCAAAAAACATAGGAATACCTCCTATAAACTTAGGACAAGCAAGACTTCAAAAAACAGAACACATCCTGATCCATTACTTTGACTTACAGACGAGATATGTAGAATTCGACAAATTTAATGACAACTTAGAAATAGTATAGATAATAATACCTACTTTATTGGAAACTTAGGAAATTACTTTAGAATCACTAATTACCTAAGAGATAGCATAAATGATAAAATAGATAATATAGGAATACATAGTAGCACTAAAAATCATAGTAGGAACAAAAGAGGACTCGTAAATGGACTTGGGACAATATTAAAAACATTGACAGGAAATTTAGACGCCGAAGATGGCGCAAAATACGATAAAATTCTAAAACACTTACAGGAGAATGAACAACATGTTCAAAATCAACTTAACATGCAATACAGTATTAACAGACAAATTATAAGAAATTTTAATGAGACCATACAAGACATACAAGTCAATAATTTAATGATTAAATCCAAAATAACTCAACTTTCGGAAATTTTACAAGACGAAACAAATTATTTTGACTTACTGACAACAAAAGACACATTGAACCAAATTGTTATACTTTACAATATAATCTTGAATGAGGTACAAAATTTGGAAACTTCACTTGCGTTCTGCAAAATTAAAACCTTGCATCCCAGTATTGCAACAAGCAAAAACTTGTTCCTTGAACTGCAAAAGATTTCAAGTCACTACAAAAATGAACTACCTTTCGAATTAACACGAAACAATATTTTAGATTTTGAATCAGTAATCGACGTTAGTTGTAAAATTGATAACAACAAAATTATATACCTTCTAACCATCCCGATTAATTTTGAAGAAATTTTCAGTCTATATCATTTATTACCTATACCTACCATACACGAATCAGAAATTATTACTATTATACCTGATGTAAAATACTTTCTAAAATCAAAAAATGATTTAATGCCTCTAAGCGATATTTGTACAAAAAGCAAAGTGTACCAATGTCCAATCAAACTAAAAACCAATCATCGGACTCCATGCGAAGAAGGAATCCTACTCAACGGCCAGTCCAACAACTGTCAGTTCACTAAACTTCAAGTCAACGACAACTATCTCAAAATCATCTCAGAAATTAATCAATATTTGGCAGTATTCCCTGAAAAGGAGAAGTTAGAAATCAAATGTAAAGAAGATGTAGAAATAAAAATTCTTCAGGGCATATATCTCATCAAAGAAGATAACTGCAAAATTATTTTCCGTAACGAAGAACTCCTGTTCCAAACCATCAGTCACGGATAGCCAAAGATAATCAATAGCTAAGGATTATCAATACAAGACCATCCTAAATCAAATTTTTCCATAAATCTGAAGACGCTAAAATTACAAGATCTACAATCCAGTCCAATGCAGCCAATCGATGACGATCCAAAATTCTTCGGTCCAAAAAATATTAACATATGGACAGTAATTCTATATCTCTGTCTCTTGAGGATCCTGACCTACATCACTACAAGATATATCGTTCAGCGAAATTCCAAGAGAGGCCAACAACACCAGGAAGCAAACGTTATCAACCTTCCAGGCGAGGCTTCATTCTAAGAACGGGGGAGTTACCTTCGGTATTATGATGACTCTGTGAGAAGCATGCCAGACAGTGTCATGTTAAAACCCCTGACCTTGCTAAATATGTTAAGATTATAAAAGACCATTTTTATGTATTATATTCATTCTGGTATTTAACATAAAACTATGTACTTCTAATATTTTAAATTGTAATATTAAAATAAATCCTTTTTAAAAAGACAACTCCAGTAACGACAAATATTATTTATATATTGAATTTACATGCTATTAAGCTTTAATTCTGTACAATATAATAATAATAATAATAATGTAATAAAATAAATTGTGTGATATTGAAAGCCCAGATATTGAAATTAAACGTAATCAAACAAGCTTAGATTTTTTGTTTTAAGACACATTTTAGGTAAAAATTTATATATATATATATATAAATTTGACCACCCTGTCGACACTGTGGTTGATCCGCTTGGAACAATAAATTGTGTCTTCCAGAGGGACATAAGTTGTCCAATGCATCTCTCTACCTCCGGGTGAACTCGTAACATTCGTAACAATGTTAGAATGAGAGCATGTGACGTAGTGTCATATGCTTTTGCGTAGTCCACCCAAGCCATTGACAGGTTACGTTTGAAATACGCCGCGTCATGACAGACTGACCGGTCGATAATAAGATTTTCTTTGCAACCTGCTTGGCCCCTCTTCGATGCCCTCTGTTCGTAGATGTCTGACCAAACAGAGGCGATGGAGCTCAGTACCCGCTCGTTTAATACGCTGGTAAAGATCTTATACAGCGTATTGAGACAAGTAATAGGTCTATAGTTCTTCGGGTTGGTTAAATCACCTTTTTTGGGGATTAATACTGTACGCCCCTCTGCTAACCAAGATGGTATTGGTATTTCCCCACGGATAAAGAAAGTAAAGTTTCGTGCAAGATGGCCGTGTGCACTGGAAAATGACTTCCACCAAAAAGCAACGATACCGTCAACTCCTGGTGCAGCAAAATTGCGCGTTTTTGAAATAGCACGTGTTACTTCTTCCGGGGTAACAGGGGGCATGCCTGAGGATCTGTAAGTTGTTTTGTACGGAATTCCTCAAATCTCTCTAAAACTGGAGTGTCTTGCACGATCGTCTCGTGTTCATTAAGCTCCCTCCAGAATATCTCTGTCCTGTCGACTGATAACAACGGTTCAGAAACCTCAGGTTTGGCCATGAAAAGGCGTGACGGATTCGTGAGGAACATAGTATTTTCCTCCATGGTCCTAACCCGGTTGACTAGTTTCTTTCTCGCCAGGGCTAGTGCTCTCAATTTGTCCACCGCTTTCTGCTTTAGCAGAGAAAGAGTGGACAAATTCAGTGTGTGATGCTTTATGCGCAATTGATGTAGTATGCGCTTAGTATTCGCACTTAGCGGCTTAATACTTCGTAAAGCATCAATAGCACACTGAATATGAGAAGCTTCCTGGCGTGAACGCGTCATTTTCTTCTCTAATTGCTGTATACGCAGTTTGCCGTTAAAAGCCTTAGAGGCCAAAGCCCGCTTTGGCGTCAGCACAGCTGCTGCAGCGTATACAGCACAGTCGATTTCCCAGAGACTACTCTGAGGGGAAATTTGCTTGTCAATAAGTTCATTGAGTCGCGTGAGGTCATCAGCACGAACTTTGAACTTATTGTGTCCAAGTCGGGTGCGTTCAGAATGAGGCGAGAGAAGGGCTAGAAAATCCTCACGAAGATTTATTTCCGGTGAAAAGGATGTTATTCCTGCATTAACTGGGGAAGACCCAGTGGCTATCTGCCCACCTCCCGTTGGTGGGCTTGCAGGTGTCGATGGCTGCACCGGTATTTGGGACAACCTTCTCGACTCTCTTCGTCTCGATCGCCTCATCCTGCGTCGCAGGCGTGCTACTTGGTCGCGCAGATTTTGTTGCGTCATGAAGTCCAGCTCGGGATGATTTTCACACCATTGTGAGTGGACTCTGACCATGTAGCCCCTGCGATGGGGTGACGCTGCCTCGTAAACCTGAAGCAGGTCTTCCTGCTCCTCGGGTGTCCACCTGTGGCGGACCCGGCTAGCGGGATTGTGGCTTCGCCCAACTGTTTGTGGGTCCCCATCCGATTATTATTATTATTATTATTATTTTGGGGTTTGTCAGGTCTTGACAAGCGTCCACTAATCTCAAACTTCAGCAACCTTTTGAGCCGCGTCATACTAGAGACTAGTGGAGCTAAATACACACGACTGCATCCCGAACCCTGGCGATATGCAGCCGCGGAAATTACGCCAGATCCAGTGCCCGCACAATGCGGAGCGACCCGAGCAGCACTGCTTTCTGCATCCTGCAGATCAAAGAGTTGGCAGAAGATCTGAAGACGGGTTGGACTCGATTTCCCTTCGATAGGAGGCTTTCCATGCCACCCAAAACACCAACTCTCAGAACTACAAGCTTAACTTTATACCCGGGATAACAGCTTTCTAAGCTCGGACAAGAGGTCCATATACTTGGACCTCTTTTTCCTCCTCCTTGAGAGAGATATTTTTCTCAGCTGGACTTGAGAATTCGATCACAAACATCTGTTTGGTCTCGATATCCAGGAGGGTTATGTCCGGCTTAATGGCTGTCAGTAACCTCGAGGTGGGGAAGGAGTAATTCCAATAAATTCGGCACTTGGAATTTTCCACCACCGATTCTATGTCAGAAGGGACGTACGGTATAGCCGGTATTTGGTCAATACCATAGGCATGTCTAAGATGATACACGCGGAAAGCAGCATTATGTCGAGACACGTAGCTCGACGCTGCAAGAGATGGACAAGCAGACAGAATGTGCATTATCGTTTCAGAATGGTGGTGGCACAACCTACAGAGTGTGGACTCCGCGATTTGGAATATGCGGGCCCCGTATGCCAAAGTATTTATAACACCATCCTGACACGCAAACACAAAACCTTCTGTTTCCGATCTCAAACCAGCAGACTTAAGAAACGAGAACGTGAGTTCGGTGGACAACTCTAGACTTTTAATATGTTTGAAGAACGCAGAGTGCATACTTTTATTCATGTGTTCTTTTGTCAACATGTCTGTCTCGCCTCGTTTCACCGAACCGGTAACTCTGTTGTACTCCTCCCGAAAGACTTGTACTCCAGCGTTTTCCCTGACGGGACTCAAGTCTGCCAGGTTAAATCTCGTTGCTGCTCTTCGCGCTGCCTGGTAAAGAAACGCCCTTTTGCCACTAAATTCGTGCTCACTAACGAATTTTAATAGTGTGTCCTGACTTCTGAGGATACTGTTAGCTGTAACCAGGACGAGTCGATCGTGCAAACACTCCAGATTCAGTAATCCCCGACCCCCATTTTGACGAGGGAGGTAAATGCGCTGCACAGAAGATTTCGGGTGAAGACTTCGGTTGATGTTCATGATCTTTCTGGTTCTTCTGTCGAGATCCTTAAGATCATCAACATTCACCAAAAGTGTATGAAATTAATGGGACAGCAAGCATGTTTGTGGCAGCGATCTTGTTCTTGCCAGACAGACAGGATTTCCATATCTGCCTAAGTCGTGCCATATACTTGCTGCGAAGGGCCTGCTTAATAAGAGTGACATCTTGGACACCTCTCTCACTGAGGCCTAAAAATGTATAAGACCCTTCGGCATTAAGATGTCTTATAATGCTCCCATCAACCAATTGAACGTCTTGACCGTTGTCTAAACCTTTTCCTCTGTGTATATGCAAAACTGCGCATTTTTCCAACCCGAATTGCATACCTATCGCGGCAGTGTACTCAGCAACAGTATCTAAGGCGGTCTGCAGATTCCTCTCGTTCGAGGCGTAGAGCTTCAAATCATCCATGTAAAAAAGATGGGTAATTTTGTGCTTAAGCTTCGACGGGGGACCCGCCATGTAGCCACTGCCGCGCCTAAGCTCGATCGATAGAGGAAGAAGTGAGATGCAAAATAGTAGCGGGCTTAGGGAATCTCCCTGGAAAACCCCACGCTTGAAATATATCCACTCTGTCGACACTGCAGTTAATCCGCTTGGGACAACAAATTATGTCTTCCAGAGGGACATAAGTAGCCCAATGCATCTCTCTATCTCCGGGTGGACTCGTAACATGCGCAATAATGTTAAAATGAGAGCGTGTGACGTAGTGTCATAAGCTTTTGCGTAGTCCACCCAAGCCATTGACAGGTTGCGTTTGAAATACGACGGGTCATGACAGACTGACCGGTCGATAATAAGGTTTTCTTTGCAACCTGCTTGGCCCCTCTTCGATCCCCTCTGTTCGTAGATGTCTGACCAAACAGAAGCAATGGAGCTCAGTACCCGCTCGTTTAATACGCTGGTGAAGATCTTATACAGCGTATTGAGACAAGTAATAGGTCTATAGTTCTTCGGGTTGGTTAAATCACCTTTTTTGGGGATTAATACTGTACGCCCCTCTGCTAACCAAGATGGTATTGGTATTTCTCCACGGATAAAAGAAGTAAAATTTCGTGCAAGATGGCCATGCACGCTAGTGAATGACTTCCACCAGAAAGCAATAATACCATCAACTCCTGGTGCAGCGAAATTGCGCGCTTTCGAAATAGCACGTGTAACTTCTTCCGTGGTAACAGGGGGGCATGCCTGAGGATCTGTCAGGTGTTGTGAACAGAATTCCTCAAATCTCTCCAAAACTGGAGTGTCTTGCACGATCGCCTCGTGTTCATAAAGTTCCCTCCAGAAAGTCTCTGTCCTGTCGACTGATAATGACGGTTCAGAAACCTCAGGTTTGGCCATGAAAAGGCGTGACGGGCTCGTGAGGAACATAGTATTTTCCTCCATGGTCCTAACCCGGTTGACCAGTTTCTTTCTTGCCAGGGTTAGTGCTCTCAATTTGTCCACCGCTTTCTGCTTTAGCAGAGAAAGAGTGGACAAATTCAGTGTGTGATGCTTTATGCGCAATTGATATAATATGCGCTTAGTATTCGCACTTAGCGGCTTAATACTTCGTAAAGCATCAATACCACACTGAATATGAGAACTGAACGCGTCATTTTCTTCTCTAATTGCTGTATACGCAGTTTCCCGTTAAAAGCCTTAGCCCGCTTTGGCGTCAGCACAGCTGCTGCAGCGTATACAGCACAGTCGATATCCCAGAGACTACTCTGAGGGGAAATTTGCTTGTCAATAAGTTCATTAAGTCGCGTGAGGTCATCAGCACGAACTTTGAACTTATTGTGTCCGAGTCGGGTGCGTTCAGAATGAGGCGAGAGAAGGGCTAGAAAATCCTCGCGGAGATTTTTTTCCGGTGAAGAGGATGTTATTCCTGCATTAACTGGGGAAGACCCAGTGGCTATCTGCCTACCTGACGTTGGTGGGCTTACAGGTGTCGATGGCTGTACCGGTATTTGGGACAACCTTCTCGACTCTCTTTGTCTCGATCGCCTCATCCTGCGTCGCAGGCGTGCTACTTGATCGCGCAGATTTTGTTGCGTCATGAAGTCCAGCTCGGGATGATTTTCACACCATTGTGAGTGGACTCTGACCATGTAGCCTCTGCGATGGGGTGACGCTGCCTCGTAAACCTGAAGCAGGTCTTCCTGCTCCTCGGGTGTCCACCTGTGGCGGGCCCGGCTAGGGGGATTGTAGCTTCGCCCAACTGTTTGTGGGTCCCCATCCACGAAGAACCCGTTGTGGGAAGCTCTATGGTTTCTTGTCGTATCTTGAACCATTTATACGTTTCATGGGAAGGTTGGCCCCATGAGACGGTGGCAGGATTCATCGACTAGATGGTAGGGTCGACGTTACCCCCAATTGGTTCCTGCCGTGGTAACACTGTGACAGCGATACGGAGGGAAAGGGCGCTAAGCCTTTTCGGTCAAAAGACCGCCGTACCCCGATTATTATTATTATTATTCTGGGTACGTGGGATCAACAGGCCCAAAAGCTCGATATGGTCAGATGTTGCGACCATTGCGAACTTCTCTTGCGTGATTGAGGGTTCGCGGGATCATCAGGCCCGAAAGCTCAGCAAATAGCCAGGTGTTATGGCCATTAAGAACTTCCCCGGCGTTATTATTATTATTATTATTATTATTATTATTATTATTATTATTATTATTATTATTATTATTATTATTATTATTATTATTATTATTATTATTATTTTGGGGTTTGTCAGGTCTTGACAAGCGTCCACTAATCTCAAACTTCAGCAACCTTTTGAGCCGCGTCATACTAGAGACTAGTGGAGCTAAATACACACGACTGCATCCCAAACCCTGGCGATATGCAGCCGCGGAAATTACGCCAGATCCAGTGCCCGCACAATGCGGAGCGACCCGAGCAGCACTGCTTTCTGCATCTTGCAGATCAAAGAGTTGGCAGAAGATCTACAGGCGGGAATGGACTCGATTTCCCTTCGATAGGAGGCTTTCATGCCACCCAAAACACCAACTATCAGGACTACAAGCTTAACTTTATACCCGGGATACAGCTTTCTAAGCTCGGACAAGAGGTCCATATACTTGGACCTCATTTCCTCCTCCTTGAGAGAGATATTCTTCTCAGCTGGGCTTGAGAATTCGATCACAAACATCTGTTTGGTCTCGATATCCAGGAGGGTTATGTCCGGCTTAGTGGAGTTGTTGCCAGATGGTAACCCGTACTTTTTGCAGAGATTCCAGTGTACTGCGGTTGCCACTTTGTTGTGCCGCAAAAGATAGTCTGTCTGGGCGATTTTTTTGCAGCAACAAATAAGGTGTTCTACTGTCTCATCAGCTTCCTTGCATAGACGGCATTTACTGTCCTTCTGTTTCTTGTGGATTTTTGCTTTCATTGCATTCGTGGAGAGTGCTTGTTCTTGTGCTGCAAGTATGAGGCCTTCCGTTTCTTTCTTGAGCGTGCCTTTCTTCAGCCACTGCCAAGTTTTCACTTCATCTACTTTTCCTCTAATTGACTTAAAGTATTGGCCGTGCAGTACCTTGTTATGCCACGTTTCTTTTCGGTTCTTGAGCTGCTGTTGTTTAAATTCATTCTTTTCGTTTGATCACTTTTCAGAAAACCTTCATTGACCACTTGCTTTATCATGTCTTCTGGGCTTTTGCTAATGTATTCAGCTAATGCTCGTTTTTCTTCTTCTACTGATTGCAGAACTTGAATCATTCCTCGCCCACCTTCATTGCGTGGGAGGTAGAGCCTATCAACATCACTCCGCGGGTGAAGTGCATGATTGATTGTTATTATCTTCTGAGTCTTTCGATCCAGGTTCTTCAATTCTAGTTGCGTCCAATTAACAATTCCAGCCGTGTATCGAATTACAGGAATAGCCCACGTGTTGATGGCTTTTATGGTATTGCCTGCATTGAGTCTTGTTTTTAGGATCTTTCGTACCCTACGGATGTATTCTTTGCTAATTTTACTTTTAACTTCTGCGTGTTTGATGTTTTCCGCCTGCAATATGCCCAAATATTTGTAGCTATCCTCTGAATCCAAGCTTCTGATCTTGTTATTATCTGGCATTGTGATCCCTTCTGTGGCAGCCAATTTTCCTCTGTTTATAGTCATAGTTGCACACTTTTCTAGCCCAAACTCCATAGCAATATCCGTGCTGTAAATTCGAACTGTGTTCAGCAACGATTCTATCTCGGATGGTGACTTTCCGTAAAGCTTCAAATCGTCCATGTAAAGGAGATGAGAAAGCTTTGCTGATGATTTTGAGGCTTGATATCCGTGGCCTGTTTTCCTCATTATTAAGGAGAGTGGTATCAGAGCTATGACGAATAGTAGTGGAGAGAGAGAGTCACCTTGAAAAATGCCTTCTTCTCCATTGAAATGACTTCTTGTCCATTCACTAACAGTTTTGTTGTCCATAGATTCATTGCCTTTTGCAAAAATTTTCGGATGTTGTCACTGATACCGGCCATTTTCAAACATTTTAGAATCCAGTCATGAGGCAATGAATCAAAGGCTTTCTTATAGTCGATCCAGGCTACGTGTAAGTTCGTTTTTCGCCTTTTGCAGTTCTCCAAGATCATCTTGTCAATTAAAAGCTAGTCTTTGGTGCCTCTTGTATTGCGCCGATTTCCTTTTTGTTCAGCTGGGAACAAGTTGTTTCTTTCTAGGTGGTCTTGTATGGCGTCCGATATAATTCCTGTCAGTAGTTTGAAGGTGGTCGGTAGGCAGGTTATAGGCCTAAAATTGCCTGGTAATGCACCTTTTTCTTGATCTTTCATAAAGAGGTAAGTTTTCCCAGTTATTAACCAGTCATCAATTCTCTCTCCTTGCAGCAAACCGTTGAACTGTTCGGCGATTGTTCCATGCAAACTGGTCAAGTATTTGAGCCAGAAGCCGTGTAATTCATCACTTCCTGGTGCAGTCCAGTTTTTTATTCTCTTGGCACGTCGATCGACTATTTCAGCTGTTATGGTTATATTTTGAATACCCTCTCCTTTCAGCTCTGCTTCTACATCCTTGACCCATTCCGCTTTTTTGTTGTACTCCTTCGGGTTGTCCCACAGTTGTTTCCAGTACTCTGTTATTTCGTCTTTATTCACTTCTATTACTTTATTCTCCTTTTCTCCATTTGTACCTTGGTAAAAGCGTCGTTGATTAGTCTTGAAAAGGAAATTTTGCTTGTACTGAGCGATTCGGTTTTCATATCTAGATATTTTCTTTGCTACAGCAATAATTTGTTGTTTCACTATTTCAAGCGCTTCTTTCACTTTCCTTAAATCTAATTTGTACTTTTTCACAAGGTATGACTTGATCTTCTCATTCCGTAGTTTCTTTTCTTTCATATCTCTCAGTTTACTGGCATCTGCTCTTAATTTGTTGAGCTTGTTTTCCAGTCTCATCTTCCATTTTGGTGTGGTATTCTGCTGCTTTTTTTGCTTTGCTATTTTGTATCCAAGATCTTGTGTCATCACTGTAGCCACACAGTACATGAGTTGGTTTGTTTCCTGCAATGACTTTGTGCTGATCTCTTGCACAACTCTGTTCATATCTTCGAGCTTTTTTTCTAGTACTGTTCTTGTGACTCGTTTCAAAGAAGGTAGCCTTTGCCGTTCTTTTACTTCCTTCATATGCTCAACAATTTTCCGTTTAAGCTCTTCCTCTTCATCACTTAGTTGTTGGTTATGTGTCATTGATGTATGTGGTAAAGATAGAATCGGCTCTTCATTATCTACTGTGGCCGTTACTTCTTCCTCAGTTACTGTAAGTACTGCTGCTGTTGTATTCTGGGTGTAGCTCGAAAATGCCAGCTCTATGTCCTCGTTTTGAAGATTGCGTTGCAATTCTTCTAATTCGATATCGGTAAAGATCGTTTTCCTTGTTATAAAGTGACGCTGATCAGCTAATCTTTGTTCTGTTAAATCCGAATTTAAATTATTTTCTTTCCAATGCTGGTACATCCGCTTAAGATAACCACGCTTTGACGGGTTTGACTTGAAATAACATATCATAACTGCTCGATTTTCAGCAGTCGTAAATTTTCGACGTTTGGGTTGATCTTCATGGTGATTGGTTTGCGATTCATCATCAATGGGCTGACGTCCCGTGCCAGTTACAGCCCTACTCCCTGGCACATCCGAGGCTGTTTCTTGTTCATTATTCTCCATAATCAAAATGGGTAAGTTACGGTGTAAGCCACCGCGGGCGGGCCTCCGATTGCCCTGTTTTCAGCCGCCCCTCTGGGAACAGACGCTGTCGCCCCGCCGCTCCACTGGAGTACAGACGCGAGACTTGCTCGGGTACGTGGCGACGCCGCTCGCCAAATCATAACCGTAAGTTATGACCCCTGCGGGGATTATTATTATTATTATTATTATTATTATTATTATTATTTTGGGGTTTGTCAGGTCTTGACAAGCGTCCACTAATCTCAAACTTCAGCAACCTTTTGAACTGCGTCATACTAGAGACTAGTGGAGCTAAATACACACGACTGCATCCCAAACCCTGGCGATATGCAGCCGCGGAAATTACGCCAGATCCAGTGCCCGCACAATGCGGAGCGACCCGAGCAGCACTGCTTTCTGCATCCTGCATTCATTATTATTATTATTATTATTATTATTATTATTATTATTATTATTATTATTATTATTATTATTATTATTATTATACCTGTAGGTGGGGTAGCACATTGTTTTCGCGGTGCAGCTCAAGAAGTGAAATAAAATTGTTAATGTAGTATTGATTTTTTAATTTTCCTCGTGGGTAGCGGCGAGACGGTCCCGAAAAATTACTTTTTTTGAACTATTTCAAAAAGTGACATAAAAATGATTGCGCCAAAACCTGTGAATTGTGAACGGTCAAAGAGGCAAATTTCCATTTGAAATAAAAAAAATCATATTAAAATTTGTAAGATGGTGCTGCAACTACAAATTACGGTACCAGTTCTTAAAATTGAGCTTCAACTCTTCATTGGTTTCTAATTCAATCAATTCTTCATGTAATTTCATTTATGTTCCCTCAATACTTGAACATAGCTCTTAGGTAGCTCATGCATTTTTTTCTTTTCCTTGACCGTCTTTTTCTTTCCTGGGCGGCTCGCGGGGTTTGCAAGTGGTAAAGCGCCAAACAATCAGCGCCGTAGCTATGGGCAAACAATAGTGTGGGGGGGGGGAAGTTTTAGAGCCCTGGTTATAAAAATGTTTTTATGAAGGTAGCATGATATTGCAAACAATAATTGTTTTTTATAAATTAAATTTATCCTCCTCTCCTTCAGATTTGTAACATTGTCTATTATGTTATAAAAACTACCTTCTTTACATAATTTTGTGAATAAATCCTTTTTTGATCGACAAAATTCCCAAGGTAGATAACGGTTCCAGACCCCACTGAATTTCGCAAATATATATTTATAAGTTTTAAACAAAATAAGTTCTCTCGACCGATACACTAGTAGCTGGAATTGTTAATATTAAATAATATAATTTAAAGGGTTCCGAAAAAAAATCTTTTAAACTATCTTGTATCATGTTTTGAACTGTTTGTTCCACATTTCATATTTCCGCACAATACTTAAATCTAATATATTAAACAAACGATCCTTTTTAAAATATTAGGAAATACTTCAAATACATTATTAAAATTTTTAATCGGAAATGAACTAGGATAGGCAGAATATTGTTAAATCATACCTACATTTTTGGAATGTTTCTGTAGTATGATCGTGTACACTCGTTGTTACCCCCATAGCAGAGTTGCCACTTTGAGGGAAATTTCCCTTTTCGTGGGAATTTTTCACCTGATTTTTTAAGAACGGGAAAAAGGGAATTGTTCCTAAATTAGTTACAATTCGTAGGAAATTTGGAATTTTTTTTAGAATATTATTAGAAACTTATATTATCGTGAATAAATAATTTTTTCCTTTTAATTAAATATTTTGCGGTCGAATGCAGGCTCAACAAGGAACACGGATTTTATAATTATTGGTGGCAGCCTTGACAGTAACTGATGTATTTTGTAATTTTGCTCTCTATTTGCTATCTCTATAGCAGGGCTGCCCAACCAGTCGATAGTGATCTACCAGTCGATCCAGGCGTGGTTTTAAGTAGATCTTTAGTTTCTCTTGCTACCATATACTTAAAAATACATTTTATAAAAAGTTAAAATTAAAACGAGCTTCTCGCTAGCCTACGTTCAAATATCGTAATGAAATATTTAATAAACGTTGCATGTAAACGTATTATATAACATTTACATACAAGATTCTTATTCAGGACCATCAATAAATTCAGGACCACCTTAACACATTCATTGCCATGTGTGACCAGCAAAGATATTTAAATCAAAACTACTGACGATAAAACGCGCGAAAAGATACAATCGGCACAATCGCTCACTTATGCCTGGCGCAATGTAATTTATAATTTTCCTAAAAACTAAAAAACTAAGAACCATTTTCTAATCATCTTGCATAAAATTCATTGGCGATCAATGTATTAACCGTCGGGTTAAAAGTGCAGTCTTGGAGGGCCTATGAAGAATCTTCATAAAATTTTTTTTGTAAATTTCGTTTTGTGTATTAGGTTAGTTTTACATGAAAAACAGCTTTAAATTGCAATATGTAATGATTTTTTTCAAAATCTTCTTCCCGAGGGAGGACCCCCCTCGGAAGGGCACAATATAGGATATATAGTGCCCTTGTAAATTGTTTCATTTGATCTTTTATTAATTTAAAATTTAAGGGAAAATTGAGGGAATATTTCTTTACAAGAAAGAGAAAAAAGGAAAATTAACACTTCTAAGGAAAAGGGCGCCGATGAGCTTGACTAAGGGGCGCCACATTCCGCGAAGGTGAGGACCTTTTTTTTGCTCATCACTTGGATTTAAGGAGGTGAGGACCTTTTTTTGTTTTGCTCATCATTTAGATTTTGGGAGGTGAGAGAACCTTGTTTTTACTTATCACTTACGTTTATTTGCCAAGGGCGCCAAAACACAATTTTGCCCCTAGCGCAAGTTTTCCTTACTGCGGCTCTGTCTACACGCTACTTTGTTCAGAAAAATATATCGCGGTTGAATAAAAACAACTCCTTTATTTTAAGAGATATAAAAAATTCTTCAGGAGAAAAGGTAAGACAAAGGACAAAGGAAAAAGACTAGACAAAAGGACCCATTTAAGAACTACAATAAGAATTCTGCATCACTTGCGGTTTCATCGGTAATTTAATTTCTTTTTCTTGAAAGTACATTAAATCAGCTTTACAAGGATATCAAAATATCGTACTTTAATTTTAACCATTTCAAAATGGCGACCATTTATTTACAAAAGAATAAATAACATAAATCGTACTAAGTTAAACATAGCAAGCTTTGACAATGATTTTGTTACATAAAAAAACTAAATAAAACCTGCAAATTTTCTTGCCTGTTAGTACGAATTTGATATTAAAGGTGATAACATCAAATCGTTTGTAATTATGGCTTACATACGTTATTCCAATGAAGAAATGACAGACATGGTTCAAACATTCGGGGAATGTCAAATAAATTCTGTTAGGGCGCAGCAACTCTACCAAGAAAGGTACCTTAAGGTAAAGGTTTGAAGACTTAGAACATAGGGTAAGAACAGCTATCAGGGAAATTCAAGAGTATATCGTTCTAAATGTAATGGAAGAGTTTATATTACGAATGAGAAAATGTGTGGATAACACGGCGGATATATTGAACATTTGTAAGTTTATTGCTAACTTAGGTCATATTTTGTTTTATTGTTTTTCCTAGTTACATAATGTTATATCTTTTTATAATTTAGTTTCTACGATTTTTATATTATTTATTATTTTGTAAATAAATGGTCGCCATTTTGAAATGGTTAAAATTAAAGTATGATATTTTTAAACCTCATAAACCTTATTTCATTATATATTTTTGTAACTTTATAAAACTGAAACTGACATTTATAAAACTGATTTAATGTACTTTCAAGAAAAAAAAAATTAAAGTACTGATTCCCTATGCTAGATAAAAAGTTGAAACAATTTTCGCTGAAACCGGAAGTGATGCAGAATTCTTATTATTATCCTTAAGTGGGCCCTTTTGTTTAGTTTAACTTTTCCTCTGAAGAATTTTTTGTATCTCTTAAAATAAAGGAGTTATTCGAGGTGCGGTGTTTCAAACAAACAGCCTGTATATTATTAAATAGATAATTTTCTTTAATCATAAGTGAAATTATTATCCTCTTTTTTGAAAATAACGATTAGCATATCATTGGCTTGCTTCTAAAACCTGGTATGTACAAAATAGCAAATTTAACAGGTGAGTGTAAAATGGATTTACACTACTGATTAATTGATAATGATCTTATTCCAATAGTATATTATAATTATGGATGATGAGGTAATTGTTTAAGCAGAAACAAAATTTTAAGTTATTTCCACTGAATATAAATTGCACTGTTATTTGCGTGACATGTTTGAGAGCGTCGCTGACACAGGTTTCTTAAAATTTATAGAATTTTAAAGGACGCGGGAGGTAATTAATTTACCAGAGAACTCACTTTTACTTTGCCAAAGGGTAGCACTAGTGTAAAAATGGGAAAAATTCGACTTCGGAAGTTTTAGAAGTAATCCAACGAAATACAGTGTCTCACTATTCTGCAACCACGGGTAACCTTAGTATCAGGTCGTCAAGGATGAAATTTTTAGTTAATAATATTGCCAACTTTAACAGCTTATTATTTGATATTGGCTTAATATTTTACCGTTTTTTTTTTTTTTTTTTTGGAAAGTTACACATCTCGCCTGTTTAAGGAAATCATTGTATGCTCTAAAAAAAATCAAAAACTTTTTTAAAAATAAACTTTGCTGGTCGGAAATTCGCACTATTATGAGTATGAGTTCTTACGTGGAATTACGGCGTCGCAGACATTAATAGTGTTTTTTATGTCATATTGGTTCGCCAAATTTCGTACAGTTAACTTAAAAACCAAACAAAAAAAAACCTGACTCATCGATCACAGCAGAAATATACTGCAACCAACTGGACGAATGATGCAAAAACTAAAAGAAAAACAACCTAGATTGGTCAACAGATAGACTCCTATCTTATTGCATGATAACGCTAGACCACATACTGCACAAATAACTGTGGCAAAACTACAGGAATTGGAGTTGGAACTTTTTCATCATCCTCCACACTCACCAGACCTAGCACCCACTGACTACCACTTCTTTCGCAATTTGGACAATTTTTTAATAGGAAAACAGTTTAATTCTGACAATGCTGTAAAACTGGCCTTCCAGGAATTCATTGACTCTCATCCGCCAGGGTTTTATACCACCAGCCTGAACAACCTGCCGCTTAAATGGCAAAAGTGTAAAGACAAGGTGGGTGCACTTTGATGAATAAAATAATTCCTTATATTTGTAAGTTATCAACCAAATTTGCCTTTTGTTCTACAAATTTCATCTTTGACGACCTAATACATTGGGCAAATCTGCAGCAATTACAAATATACAACAATTAAAACATTTTTTTTATTTTCTTTCGATTAAAACACGAATTATCACAAAAAAAAAAAAAAAAAAACGGGTCAGTGTTCACCTACCTACGAAAGACTAAATCGTGAAAAGGCACTTTTATTGAAATCTGCACCTTGCTTATTTTATACGTGTTTCTAGCACATATGCGGTCTTAATAAGGGCCGTTGCGTAATTTGGGCCGGACTGTGTTTAGTCTAAATAAATAACAAAGATAAAATGGAAGAAATAAAAAAAAAAGGAAGATGGATCGAAGTGATTACCCAAAAAAGAAAAAAAGGAGTCGGATTGATGTGATGCCCAAAAAGCAAATAGTAATACTGATCTAAATGATGACAAAAAAAAAACGAAGGCGGATCGAGGCAACAACAAAAAACAGACGGACTGAACTGATGAAAAACAAAAAAATTGATGTGAAGTGTGAATTTTCACACATTTCAGGGTTTCGTAGGTATTTAGTAAGTGAATATTGATTATTTGGGATGCCAAAACAAATTTTATGTTAAGATATTTTTTTTTTTGTTAATTTTAATTCGAATGCCTAATACCATTATGTAGGATTCTAAATATGTGCAGTATTTTTTTTTTATATAGCAAGGTTTAATAAAATTTTGAAAATTGCGCCTATGGCTTCCATTGGTTGTTTTAGTCATAAGCTCCGCCCTTCTGTTTTCGTGTATTTATAGGAATATAAATAGCAGTATAGTAGTAATATATTTAGGCACTAATATGATACAGACATTATAACACATGACATAACATATATTTTATATATTTCATTTTTTTTACTTGTATCCATGGTATTATATATTTATAGTTTGCAAAATAAGAATGCAAAAAAAACAACAGACAAAACAAAGAAAAAATTAATTTGCCTCGAGGCCGATTTGAACTCTAGTTTGCAAATTAGAACACTAATATACTAACCATTACACCATCGAACCGCTCTGTTTACTGTGCTACATAATATCATTAAATATTTTACAAGGTCACGCAAAAAACACAAAAAATGCGTTATTTTCCGAAAACATAATCTGATCAAAAATTCCTGTTGTACTATTCCGGTTCACACAAATGTACATTACTTAGAATTTTTTCAGATTTTTAGTTTAAACCATCTGGGCTGCAGGGTGTGGGACAATTATTTTTTTTGCAGAATTTTGGCAAAAATCTCGTCAAAATAATTTATTTTGCAAAAATAAAATTTTGATCGTTAATCCACGTACTAAGGGCTTTCATATGATACCCTGCTCAGAATTTAATTTTTTTTTTTTTTTCGATGAGCACATATTTGTTTATATTGTTAGGGGGATATGATTTTTAGATGTTTTGGTATTTTTCAACGAGTCAACGCGGTCAACGAGTTGTATAAGCATGCCAAATTTCAACTCTCTAGGTTTAGCCGTTTGGCTACAATTTTTACCGAACAGACAGACAGACATACGACAAAATGACGGTATAAGGGTTTTTTGGTCATACCTACAAAACCCTAAAAAAACGAATAGTAGTAATAATAAAAAAAAGACAGAGTGAAATGATACAAAAAAATATATCGAATCGCGGGGTTAATACCATGTTTAGGTTTGCAGTAGTAAAGCTACTCCAGCCAAAGTCCATTTGGAAGGCCTATCCTTAGTCTTAAGATGGAAGGTCCAGACATAAGTGGGTCCGCGAGTTCTTGTTTTGTAAACGGGACACTCGTACATGTTTCTCGCGTCTTGCTTATCTTGCGTTATGGCTCGTATATTGATGACCGGCATTGCTGGGAACAGTTCTTTGGGACGTGAGTCCGTGATCATACCAGCTGCTATATCCCAACGGGCACCCTCCATGTGGAGACCGTGGACGTAAGCCCCATCCCTGGGGGCTGACCTAAAAAAAAATATATATTAACTGGTAAAAATTTGAAAAGACTCAGCAATATAGCAGAATACTAAATTTAAATAATTTAAAACTTAATATCAATATTCAGAACTGCATAAACTAGCCAGAATGATCATAGTTGGGAGAGGTCTAAGGTGATTTTTGATTATACTTATACCTATCACGTACGCGAAATACGTTTAGCAGTCTCGTGTGCTTAATAATATGTTATATTTATTTCTTATTACAAATAATAATACATTTTTATTTTACATCTGTTTCATTTTGTAATACGAAACTAAGAGGGAAATTTAATTTTTTATGTTGTATATTTAAAATATCATCTTAGAGTGGTAAGTCTGAAGTGACACCTTTCAAAATATTTGATATGTCAATCACAATTTTGACATGTCAGTCGCAATTTTGACATGTCAATTTGTTATCTGACATACATAGTTTTTGAGTGAATAAGACCTCGATATAATAAAACTTAAACAAACATTTAAAAACCAGGTTTACAAATTCACATGTTTCCATAAAAGTCTATTTGCACCACAACAGTCACTAAAGTAACCAGATCTAGTTTCGTATTACAAAATGAGACAGATTATACATACATTTAATAAATAAATCTCGACCGCAAAATAAAAGAACCGAATTTATAGAACATCCTTATGTAATTAATGTTTTTTTTTATTAACATTTCGACAAATTTAATAAAAAACCAGCTACAAGGAAACATAAACCTTGATAAGTAGGAATGAAATACCCGTATTCACTTTTAAAGAAATTACACATAATCAAGTGAGAGATGCCATCGCCTCACTAAAAAATAACAAAAGTAAAGACGCCTACGAGCTAAGTGCTTTTATTCCGTTGACTAAGATTTTTAATATTTCTTTCAAAACAAACATGTTTCCATCAGTTCTTAAATTATCAAAAGTTATACCAGTTTTTAAAGGCAAAAGTAAAGATGACTTAAATAATTACAGGCCTATACCCTTAACTCCTATTTTCTCAATAAAATTTGAAATTTTTATATTGTGACAGTTACTTGATCATTTTGATAAGAATAAACTATTAAGTAGCAGTCAATTTGGCTTTAGGGCTAGCAGATCTACAAATCATGTTATTCTAGATTTCATTGACTTACCTAACCTAACCTAACCTAACTCTATAAAAAAATTCTCATTGTATGGCAACTTTTTTAGATCTGGCAAAAGCCTTTGACTGTGTCCCACATGATATTTTAATCAAAAAACTTAATCAATATAACATTCGCCCTAATAGTGTAACACTCTTAAGATCATATTTAGCAAATAGGAAACAGTATGTGTGGGCTAATGGCCAAAAATCTGCAGAGCTATTGATAAAATCTGGAGTACCGCAAGGTTCCATTCTTGGTAATTTCCAAAAATTTGATCGTCTTAAAATAAACATTTACACTTGTTAACATGATAACAGGTAACTGTAACTGATAACATGTAACTTGATAACAGGTATATTTTATTCTTGAATAAACAAATGTTATAGTTTACAATGCGTAATTAAATGAAAAATATAATCAAAGCGATTGTTTTTCTTAGCTTTTATATTGTTATTTTCAATTCTCGAATATATTCGAGTGTGAAAATTACAGCAGCATAAATTACGGACGCCGCTTGAATTAACTCGAGTGTGACCATTTTGGCCCAGTTAACGCGCTCGAATTAACTCAAGCGTGAGCGTTAAGAGGTTAAATGAAAGTCCTAACTATGAACAGTTAGTGGATTGTAATAGATTTATGACTGAATGTAGTACTGAATGGTTTAGAGCTAATAAACTGGCGATCAAAGAAACTAAAACGCAAAATCTGCTCTTCTCACTCAGGATTTTATGTGACCGATAAAGTTCTTAGGAGTTACAATAGGCGCAAACCTCAGCTGGGAGAAACATGTAAAGGTGACATCCACCAGTTTATGCAAGGCAATTTTTTGCATCAGAAACTTTAAACTGAAAGTTACTCAAGATGTTCTTCTATGTGCCTATTACTCGTTATTCCAGTCGCACGTTACGTACGCATTATTGGTGTGGGGCCATTATTTACATGCGACCAGAAGTTTTGGATTGCAGCGTCGTGTAATTAGGATTATTAGTGGTTTAGCCTACAGAGAGGATTGCAAGAATGTTTTCATTGCTTTGGGTATTCTGACTTTTCCCTGTCTATATATATATATATATATATACACATATACATATATATACATATACATATATATATATACTACTCATATATATATATATATATTGATGTATTTTTCATTTTTTGTAATTAACTATGTATACTTATGACGCGTGTAAAATATTGTAATTTATCGTTAACATGAATAAATATTATTATTATTATGGGGTTTGTCAGGTCTTGACAAGCGTCCACTAATCTCAAACTTTAGCAACCTTTTGAGCCGCGTCATACTAGAGACTAGTGGAGCTAAATACACACGACTGCATCCCAAACCCTGGCGATATATAGCCGCGGCAATTACGCTAAATCCAGTGCCCGCACAATGCGGAGTGACCCGAGCAGCACTGATTTCTGCAATAAAGCATTTATTAAATATGTTAAGGTCTAATAAATGCTTTATTTTGAAGGCAAGCAAATACATCGGTGCAATAATGCGACTTTTTAATAACTTAACCTAATAATAAATGAAAAATGTTTTATGAAGGTTACTATTAACTACTTTATATCAGATTATGGCTGCGAAGCTAGTTTTATTAAAATTCATATAGCACTGTAAGCAATAAATTACACAATTATAAAATCAAAACGTATACATATTATATTATAGTAAATATTATATAATATATAAACCATTTAAATAACAATTTGGTTCTTCTAATGTCTAAATAATTTTTTAGTATCTTTATAGAGTTTCTTAAGGTTTTATAATCAAAACGGCCATATTTTTATGAACAATGTAAATACAAAGTGACGTCCATTTTGACTTGAATACAAACTTTTCCCATGTACTGAAATAATAGAGTTATAATAAAAAAAACACATTTTTAATTGAGTTAATTAGCAAAAAAATAATATTTTTTTGGCGAGTTGTAATTTTTGAATTTTTTACCTTATATTTTCACAGTAAATTGTCCTTCGCAAGAAAATTTTAGTTCAGAAGTAGCAATAGCATAAATATAATAATGCATATATGTTTCATTGTCATAGTGATTTTATACTTCAATAAGATTTTTCATCTGTATGTATCGCAGTTGTAAAATTGTTTTAACATGCAGCTACAAAAGAACAAATCTAAAAATAAAAGACATAAAAAGTTGATGCTATATAACTAATCAAAAAGTTTTATTAATGTTTTATTGTTTATTTTATAACTATTTTAAGAATATTTCCAAAGAGTGCCATTAAGTTTTGAAAATGTTGCGTATGCAATATTGTCACATAGGTAATCCTAGGTCAGAATTACGACATCTAGACATTGTGACGGTCAGTTGTCTGATTAAAAACTATTTGACAGCATCTGACGTATGTGGCCTGATTACGGAATGCATACATCGCATTTTCGTAATGAGGAAATATTTGTCATGACGAATGAATATTGGAACTGAGTTAATTTTCGCTACAAAAAGGCTGGAAGTCACAAAATATGGAACATAGGAACAGTGGAACATAGCCAACTTCGCTGCATGTATTAGTCTGAAAGGTGACGACCAAGACATTGACGCCAGATTCTTGTAACGAGGGTGAAGCCAAGCAAGCAGTCACCATGTGAGTGGAAGAAGACTTCTCCAGGCTCCTCGACTCCCGGATGGGTAGCCCCCACCTCGGAGATAGGTCCAAACCGATCCTGGCAACACGGGGTGGACCGAAGACTTCCCCAACTCCATGGACAAATTCAAACCATATATTGTAAATTTGATAAATGTTTAATAAATTTGTTATGTTGAAACCAGAAATTGTGTCTCAATCAAACCACCCACGTGAAAATATTAATATAGCCAAAAGGTTTTATAAACCTGCGCCTATTTTGGAAGTTTAAGTGCTTTTTTTTGTTGTTCGATACACATTCTTGTTGCTGAATTATAAAGCTATCAGTTGTATAATATTGCTGTAAAAATGTTTATACAATTTTTATAAAGCAATTTGTGCTAGTTGGGTAGTTTCTTCGCACCCTAATGTGAAAAGTAAAAACAATGTAATTTTCAATCCTTGCAGTAGTACAGCCCGTTAGAAAATCCTGTATCAGGAAAAGAATAATCCAATTAACTACGGATAACAGTGACGTCGGCAGGTAGTGGTTAAAGGGGGTTCAAACCCCCCATGAAACCGGATTCTTTATGTTAATTCTTCGATCCGTCTTTTTCCTCATTCGTTACTTTGGATCTCGTGATAAGTTTGAGAACCGCTGCACTGTGTGGAATCACTGTAATTGTGGAATCACTGGAATCACTGTGATCTGGGAAAATATGTTTTTTTACCGGGGTTTTTTGAATATATTTTTTTTTATGTTTAGAACTACAACAAAATAAACACTGTGATTTTAATGTAGCTATGTAAATACCATTATAACTTTTTTATAAATCTAATAAAATAGCAAATTTTCATTTTAATATTCATTTTAACACATTATATTACAACAAATATACGTCTAAGCAAGTTTTTGCACGAAAAATCCCTGCTAGTTACAGGAAAAAAAAAAAAACAAACAGTAAACACCAAAAAAGTTTTATTATTTATTTATTAATTTTTCAAAAAAAATTAATGTTTTTGAAATCGGTGACTAAATAACTGATAATTAGTATTCCTATTTTTAATTTTAATTTTTAACTTTTATTATTTATTTCTAATTTTATTTTCATTTTATTTTATATTACATACCTTTTTAGATATTTGAAAAAAAAAAGTTACTAGATAGTGGCACGTGACATCGGCTAGTGATCAAACTTAAAAATATTGTATTAATTTCTTACCTTTAACCCTATCAATCCTTACACAACTATCAATCCTTCCTACTCCTATGAAAAAAATAATAATAACCACCAAAACCACATATCCACCTAATTTATATCTACCATAAAATATACGTAGATTACAAACAGTGAGGCAACCTTTAGGTGAGTGCATACATTAGACATAAATTTTATTATGACAGTTAGCACGGCATCTACCGGTTTCAGCGCGCATATCTGATTACAATGATGGACAATCAACAACCAACGACATCTACAAGAATGAACCAAACTTATGCAAGTCAACTAAAAAAGAAATCTCCACAGACAAATATCTACCCGAATAAACAACAGGCAATCATAATAGATGGAGCTGAACATATTCAACCAGATATATGCTTGTTTGCAATTGGCGATATAATTGGACCGCACAACATTGAGCATGCTCAAAAACTTTACAAAAACAGAATATGCCAATTTTTTAAAATCCAAGGAACTCGTTGACAAACTAGTGACAGAAAACAACACAATAAAAATCGAAAATACAACGATAAAAATTAGACGAATGACCAATCTGAATCCAAGATTGATTATATCCAATATTTGTCCATCCATCCCGAATGACGTCATCAAAAATTTACTAAACAACCACAACATAAAACTAATATCTGACCTGCACTTCATGCGATTAGGAATCAAGAGACCCGGATATGAGCTAATCTGTGGTTTCAAAAGAAGTGCATACATCGAACCCAATAATTCACTAACAGAAACTATAGTATTCGAATATGAAAACCTTTCATACAAAATATTCCTGAAAATAGACACAATATGTGCAAACTGCAAAAAATGGGGACACTCTGAAAAAAAAAAATGCAATAGTCAGGAACATACTAATAACGTCATCACATCACAAAATGTAACTACAGAACAAACGGGGCCACAACTGCAACAAATAATAAATAGAATAATTAATCCCTCCGACCATCAAACTGCACCAGAAAAAGAACAACAAGCAGACCAACAGATTCAAATACAAAATCAGCATAATAATAAACAAGAAGATGAACATCAAACACAATCTCAACAGCAAGAAGAACATCAAAATTTCCAACTATGGCAGCAACAAAACCAATCAGAACAGGGAAAATCAGAGTATTCCACAAAAAACAGTAAAACAGAAAAGTTACAACAATCAAATGAAAAAGCATCTGAGAGTAACGAAACAGCTTCCACAGAAGAGGCAACGAGAATCTACGAAGAAATTTCTTCCGGTAGTGGCCAAAAGAGACCATTACAAGAAGCCAGCAGCAATGATTCACTAAATAAAGTAAACACAAATAGTGAACAAAAGGAAACACACGAATCAAGGAAAAATAAAAAACCTAAATCGGTGACACCACGCTCGCTAAGCCCAAGACTCACACCTGAGCAAAGCGAAGAAATCTTAAAGCCAATAAAACAATTATTCAAAGATAATAAATACAAAATAACGTATGATGCATTAAAAAATATCTTAGAAAATGTACAAGGTAGCAACGATCCTCTTTCGGTAGTAAGAGAACATATAGATGATGCTGATGATCTTCTGACGATACTGAATGACTTAAAAATTAGAGCTCCAAAAAAGAGTCAAGGACTCAAAAGCAGAATAACCAGACTTCAAACAAAGATCATGCAACAAATGGACGAAGAAGATGATTAAAAACGATATATGGCTATTTTACAGTGGAACCATAACGGATTTTATAAACACCTACCCGAGCTACAACAATTAATAGCACAAACAAAAGCGTAGTATATCTGCATACAAGAAACCCGTCTGCAACCACAACAGTCAGTTAACTTACGCAACTTTACAGTCTTTAGAAAAGATCGACAAAATATCAACATAGCCTGCGGAGGTGTTGCTATTTTGGTCAAGAAATAAAAATAAACACAGATTTAGAAGCCATAGCCATATCGACCATAGCACCAAGTTCTCACAGAATCAACCTATGTAACATATACTTACCTCCAAACGTCAATTTTACTCAAAACCAGTTACACCATCTAATACAACAACTTCCCTCACCAATATTGATCTTAGGGGATTTCAACAGCTTACAGTAGTTTGTGGGGTTCTGCACACACTGACGCCAGAAGACGTAGTGTCGAAACACTTATTGATGATCATCGAGTATTGTTAAATGATAATTCACACACATTTCTGCTCACGCACAGGCAATTTTTCAAATAAAGATCTGTCTATATGCGATGCAACTTTGGCTCCTAGCCTAACATGGGAAGTATTACCTCTATTATGGGGAGATGGCCACTTTCCTATCTTAATAAATTTACCTACAAGCACCGAGTCTCCACGACGTATTAACAAATGGAACCTTAAACAGGCCAACTGGGACATGTTTCGAACTCTGGCTAACCCCACAATACTAAATATTGCAGATACAGAAATAAATATAACAGTCCAAAATTTCACAGATCACATTAAAAACGCCGCCATACAAGCAATCGGATATAAAAAAGAACCTAACTGTAAAAAAAGTACTCCATGGTGGAACAAGGACTGCAAAAAGGCCAACCAACAACTTAAACGAGCCCTTAACAAATACAGAAGAACCAGAGACCTGGAAGATCTGATAAATCTGAAAAAACAACGTGCTATAGCGAGAAGAATTATAATAAAATGTAAAAAAGAAACTTGGGAAAACTACGTCTCTACGGTACTACAAAAACTATAATTAAAAATAACATGTTCATTACATCGCCGAAAAAATTGTGAAAGAATTAGCGCAAACGTTTGAAAATAATTCAAGCACAGATAATTACAGCCGGAATTTTAAAACACATAAAGATAGTATTGAGAACTTTAACTTTACAACAGAAGACAACGAGGAAGACAATAACCAGCCTTTCAGTAGAGCAGAACTAATATCAGCAATTGAAAAATTAAAAAATAACAAATGTCCAGGGTCAGATAATATTCCTTCAGAAATAATAAAAAATTTACCTAATGATGCAATAGATCAACTGCTCCAAATCTATAACCATATATGGCGAATTAAACAATATCCTGATTTATGGCGACAAGTCACCACTTTCCTAATATTAAAATAGAACAAAACTAGAACTAATCCAGATAATTACCGTCCAATAGCAGCCTCAAACAACCTCAGCAAGATTCTACAAATTATGGTTAATGGAAGATTAATGTGGTTCTTAGAATCGAAAAATATCTTAATTCCAACGCAAGCTGGTTTCCGCCGAGGTTACTCTACGACAGACAATATTACCTGCCTATCCAATGACATATACAAAGTTTTCAAGCACCGAAATGACGCCATAGCTGTATTCTTTGACATCACAAAAGCATACGACATGGCATGGCATCGTCATATACTGAATTCCCTAAAAGAACTAGGTCTCAATGGAAATATCTTGCATTACGCAAAAAAATTTATGCAGAACAGAAAATTCCAAGTATACGTAAATGGTTATACCTCACAGTGTAAAAATCAAGAAAACGGCGTGCCTCAAGGGGAGATCCTCAGTGTGACGCTATTTCTTGTAGCCATTATTAGTATTACAGCATCTCTACCGCAATCTGTAAAGTCATACCTATATGCCGATGATTTGATGATACTCTGCAGTGGAAAGCAGCTGAAAACTATTAAACACAATCTGCAAGAAGCCATCAACAATCTAGAGCAATGGTCATACAAAACAGGATTTCAGTTCTCCCTTACCAAAACTCAGGCGATTAGATTCTCGAAGAAACAATTTAATTTTATAAATCCCAAATTATTCCTGTATAATAGTAATATAGAATATGTCAACCAAATAAAATTTCTCGGGATAATATTCGATAAAAAATTAACTTGGAAGGAACATATTATATATCTAAAACAAAACTGTAGTAAAAGATTAGATATATTAAAATCTTTAGGGCACTGGGAGCACATCGCGATACTCTAATAAGAATATATCAAGCACTTATTAGATCCAAATTAGATTATGGATGCATAACTCTAATAAATGCGAAACACAGGTTCACCAAATTACTGGAACCAATACAAAATGCAGCAATCCGGATTGCAACAGGGGCTATGAGAACCAGCCGCATAAGCAGCTTGCAATGTGAAGCCAACCAGCCATCACTCGAACACCGAAGAACTCAACTTCATTAAATTATCTGGCAAATCTCGCAAGCAAACCCACTTCTTCGGCATTCCACAATATCTTTGAACAGGACCATATTAACTCTATTTAACATGTACATGTCAGATATTCCATTGGACCTAAAATGTGACGTGGCAATGTATGCGGATGATACTGCCATAATAGCTCAAAACAAAAACATCAACTTTGCTACTGAAGAACTTCAAGATTCAGTCAATATGTTTATAAACTGGTGAGAAAAATGGTGCATCACTCTAAATCCCACCAAATGTGAAACAAAGATATTTACATTAAGAAGGCCAAGTATTCCCACCGAAATTTCAATCAATAATCAAAAAATTCCTTGGAACCCTAATGATGGTAGCGTAAAATATCTAGGAGTATATCTAGATAAAAGATTATCATGGAACATTCATATTAACAAAAAACTAAAAGAATGCTACATCAGACTTGGCATGCTCTACCCTTTAATGAACAGGAAAACCCCTCTTAAATTGAAATGTTCATTGCTGATTTATCAGGCAATAATAAGACCTGTCATCACCTACGCCTGTACCATATGGGGGACAGCGTCAAAAACTCTAATAAAAAAAGTACAAATTCTACAAAACAAAATACTAAGAATATCTTGCAACGCCCCTTGGTTTTTTAAAAACGCTGAACTCCATCAAGAACTTGGAATTTTATACATAGATGAATTTATAAAAAAAAGTGGCAAAAAATTCTTTTTAACTTTACCCCTTTGTGATAGTGCGGAAAAGCTAAAATTAGGGAAAAAAAACTGTAAACAATCGCTTAAAAAAACGATTACCTCAAGACATATTAATATCAGATTCTGAAAGTGATGATGAAAGCGAATAAAAGGAAAATATTAAATCTAAAATATTAGTCAAATCTAAATTTATCTAGGTGGTGGCTTTCTGGGTGGGATGTTCGGTGGGATTTCGCTGATATTTTTGTTGGTTGTGCTGGCTGTGGCTTAGGCTTGGATCATTTCGAACCTGCAATGCAGTACATACGTATTGTAGGTTTGTGGATGGTTGGTGCCGGGGTTGTGGTCGGCATGAGTGATGGGAGTGTTGGTGGGGTCTTGCCGGGTATTTATTTTAGAAATCTGCTTATTATATTCAATTTTTGCTAAATACAGATAACAACAATTAAATATTCTAAATTTTCCTGTTAATCGTGACCATTTAATTGACAAAAATTCTTATAACTATACCATGAATAGTTTATTTGTACTGAACTGGTAAAATAAATGAAAAAAAAGGACCATACTGGAAAATTATCAATACGAAAATCTTCATCATTTACCGAAAAACTTGAAGAACACCTACAAGAAATTGGAATACAATTTCCCATGATATGGAAAGACAAAATAGTAAAATATCGACCTTGGCTTCTTAAGAAACCAATACTTAATCTCTCTCTTACAAAATATAACAAATCAAACACCAATTCTATCCTTTACCGTAATTCTTATAAATCAATAGTCCAAAAATATTCACCCTTTCATGCCATATATACCGACGGATCCAAACTAGAAAATAAGATTGCGCGGGCCTTTTCTTTGATAATAAAAAGTTAAAATTTCACTTAGCCGATGTAACTAGTGTATTCTCTGCCGAAGCTTTCTGTCTCCTGAAGGCAGTAGAAGAAGTAAAAAACAACCCAGAAGATCCACGTACATACGTCATACACTGTGATTCACTAAGTGTAATACAAGCAGTTCAGAAATCGCGTACCACCAATCCTGTCGCCACGAAGATTCAAGAATCCATCCATGAAGCCATTAGTGGAGGCAAGAAAGTTATTCTTATGTGGGTACCTTCGCACATAGGGATAGAAGGCAACGAAGACGCTGACCAACTAGCTAAAGAAGCCGTAAACGGCGAACTAGTAGATATGCATATACCTAGCTATGACTGGAAGAATTCTATTCGAAGAAAAATTGAAGAAAAATAGAAAATTGCAAAAAGGCAAAATACAACAGACACCAATCACCTCCACAGAATAAAAGATACTGTAAAACAGTGGAATTGTCGCACAAACAGAAGAGCACAAGTCATTCTGACAAGATTGAGACTTGGCCATACTATGTACACCCATAAGTACATCTTTGACAGAACCGATCCACCAATATGCAGTACATGCAATACTAAACTAACTGTGGAACACATCCTCCTAGAGTGTGACCAGTACCAAAGGCAAAGAGACTCAAACTCCTTACCAAATACAATTAAGGACGTGCTATCAAACAACACGGACACAGAATCTCGGGTTATCCAATTCTTAAAGGACATAAACATAGCCTCAAAAATATAACTATCTAATTTAATGAAAATACTACTTATGTAATATATTGTTAAAACTATATGTACAATGAAACACAAATGTATATATGTAATATTAACATAGGTAACATATGTATCTGGTGGCCAATAGCCTGAGAAGCTGAGGCAACCATTAATTAGTTAAATTTAAAAAAAAAATACCTTTTTAATTTATCATAATGAATTTTTTTTATTTTACTCTATACACTATATAACCAGAGCCGCAGCAATGTTTTCGGCGCCATTGGCAAATAAAGTAAATTGATAAAATTTACCTCCCCAAATCCAAGTGATGAGCAAAAAAAAGGTCCTCGCTCCTTAAATCCAAATGATGAGCAAAAAAAGGTCCTCACTCCCCAAATACAAGTACTGAGCAAAAAATAAGGTCTACACTCCACAAATACAAGTGATGAGAAAAAAAGTCCTCACTCCACAAATACAAGTGATGAGCAAAAACACAAAAGGTCCTCGCTCCTCAAATCCAAGTGATGAGAAAAAAAAAAAAGTTTTCACCTGCCACTGCTTTTAATGACCAAATATACACAATGGCGCCCCTCATCAGGCCACGCACCCTTGTCAAACCTCGCGTCCCTGGCAAGTGCCCAGATGCCAACCGCGGCTCTGACTGTAACACTAAACACAGCGTTTCTCAAACTCTCCCCCACTTTCCTACCTCCTCTCCAAGGTGTAAGTATAGATTACCGCTAGGTACACCACGAGCAGTTAATGTTGGGTTAACTAATGTAGCAACTAATGCTACAACGGTTAAAAGTCTATACATTTAGAGAAGTAGTCAGAACTGAATTTTCACAATGAATAGCCAGCCTCCGCATCAAACTAGCAACTCCACAGCTCGTCTAACAAAAAATATTGGATTTTCAATCCGTATTTTGCAACTAAATACTGAAGGCATCTCTTCGTCGAAATGCGATTACTTATCCCGGATTACACGAGAATTGGGTGTAGACGTTATCTGCCAACAAGAAACTCGAACATTTTATGAATTTAATTTAGAACATGACTCCCAGGTGATCCAAAGGGCAACAATAAATGGTTTCAAATTAGTTGCGTAAAACCCCTTCAGAGTATATGAATCCTACGAATATCAAATCCAATATTAGTGAATACTTTGCTCAACTAATTGATAACCATTTCTCTATTGACATGATAAACATTCACATAGGGAACGTGCAGGTTATCTCGGACTACAAACCTCCTCAAACCACCTGGCCACCACATGTAATACCCGCTGTGAATCATCCTGCCTTAAATATTGGTGATTTCAACAGCCGCCATTATAATTGGGGTTAATCTACCAACAACCCAAATGGAGAAAAGCTGTCCAATTGGGCAGATACTCATAACCTACGCCTAATTTTCGATTCGAAAGACAAGAAATCGTTTCATTCAGCACTGTGGGACACGGACTCAAACCCAGATCTCTGCCTTGCCACTACTGATCCGAACGGGAAGTGCGTACCAGTCTGTCACCAAGTTGCGAATAGTTTCCGTCGAAGCCAACATAGGCTCAAGGTTGAACTTCCAGAAAGCTGATTGGAGAAACTTCCAGCGAGAAATCTTCAACAGTATTACAGCTGTTCCAGCTACTGTTAAAAATTATAAGTACTTCGTGAACACACTGCACAATGCAGCAAAAAATAATATACCCAGAGGATTCCGTAAATAAATTTACTCCTGGATGGTCTAAAGAAACGGAAAGACTGTACACAAATTACAAAGAGACTGGAGATTTAGAACTAGCGGACAAAATATTGCAAAGACTAGATATAGCGCGGAAAGAAAAATGGAACTCTGTAACAGAAGGGCTAAATTTTACACACTCGAGCCGACAAAGCTGGTCATTACTAAGACGCTTAGGGTCCGCAGCTCCTCCACCAAAACAAAATATGCCCCTAGATCCAAACAACATAGCTCACCAACTCCAAATTATTTCTAACAAAGTCAAAATGGATAAGGCAGCAGCTAGGAAAATAAAGACATAATTAAAAGCGAACTCCCAATGTCTACCCAAAACATCTGAGTTGTCGCACCCATTTACCTTAGATGGGATGAACGTCGCAATTAAACCCTGGAACCACGAAAATCTCCTGGTCTGGACAATGTTTTCCCTGAATTCATCATAAATCTTGGCATGCCGGCCAGAAACTGGCTCACGGACTTCTTTAACGACATCCTGCTTTCTGGCAATATCCCAAATAAAGTACCCAATAAAGTGGAAGAAGTTGCGGTGACCAAGAATTAACGCTAACTAATTATATTGTGGCCGGCTTCCAAAAATGCCTTAAAACTCCAGTGGTCTTTGTAGATCTATCTTGTGCATACGACACTGTTTGGAAAAAGGGGCTCATATATAAATTACAACGCATCTTACCATGTACAAAAGTCACCAACTTGATACATAACATGCTGAATAACCGCCGAATAACTATTCACATAAATGACAAGCCAAGACATCGACGAACACTTAAGAATGGATTCCCGCAGGGTTCGGTACTGGCTCCGCTGCTTTTTAATTCATATATAAGCGACCAACCAAACACCACGTCTCGTCAATTTATATATGCTGATGACTTGGCCGTTGCTCATCAACATCAAAATATGGATTAAGCCGCCACAGTATTAACATTGAACGTTTCCAAACTGCACAAATACTATCATCTGTGATGTTTAAAACCAAATCCTGGCAAATCTGAGAATTATACGTTTCATCTAAGTAATCGACTTGCTAACTACAAACCAACAGTGATTTCTACGGGGAATATAATAAAGCACAATTCATACCCTACCTACTTAGGCATCACTTTGGACCGATCACTCGCGTACAAGGAACATCTCATACAGACGATTCTAGGACACTAACCCCCGGGACACTAACCCCCGGGACATTAACCCCCCATCAATAACCCCCGTGACATTAACCCCCCGTACCAATAACCCCCCGACCATTAACCCCCTGGCAATTGATTAATATTTTAAATGTTTATTTTTATTTAAAATTTGAACATTTGAAATTAGAACAAAATTGAACAAATGTAATCGTACATATATAATTAGCTAACTATGATTTATTTTCTAAAAATCTACCAATATAATTGGTAACCGACGAGTTCATCGAAAATCAATTCATCGAATATCAATTCATCGAAAATCAATTCATCGAAAATCAATTCATCGAAAATCAATTCATCGAAAATCAATTCATCGAAAATCAATTCATCGAATGATCAATTCATCGAATGATCAATTCATCGAAAAAAAATATTTTGTAAATATTTGAGAGAAATGCCGAGGGGATCGGAAAGTCAAAAGAGCAGTGTTCAATTAAAGTAGACAGACTAAGAAATAATTAAGTTTAAAAAAAGGTAAATACAGTGATATAGTGTTTGAATATAAAGTGAAAGAAATATAATAAGAAAACTTATATAATAAAAGAAATAAATGTTTTGTTTTTAAGGTTTAATAAGACAGGTTATGGGCAATTGCACGCAAATAATATTTATAAATTCATACACAATGATACGCATTTTAATTGGGCTAATATGGGGGAAAATAAAGTACTATGCGCCTAAAAACAATGTAATTAGGTTAGGTTTAGTTAGTAAAAGTCTAAAACCGAGCAGAGCGAGTTACCCATCTTCTAGTTTAAGGACAAAGCACTATTTTAGGTTAGGTTAGGTTAGTAAGAGTTTTGTTAGAAGAAGCCGAGCGAAACGAGCTACCCATCTTCTAGTTTAATGTCAAAACACAATCTTAGGTTAGGTTAGGTTAGTAAGGGTTGGGTTAGAAGAAGCCGAGCGAAGCGAGCTACCCATCATCTAGTTTAATGACATAACAAACTCACACTAACATAACAATGCCACCTGTTTAGAATCACCGTACATTTAACAAATCATGTGTGGTATAGTAAATATGAATAGTAAAACTATGTACATAACACAAAACCCTTAAGACTTAACAGATGGGGAAATACCATTTTTATAATCCTTTAAGAATTGGTGTATTAAGTACATTTATGATCCCATTAACCGGGTTTTTCTGATCTAAGGATCCCTGTTCGATTTCAAAATAATCCAACAGGTATCTTTTACCTGGCGTATTTTCTGAATTGAAATTTTAAAAATTATTAATAGACCAAGTATGATAGTTATTTAATAAGTGTAGTCTGTCAACTTTTATTGACCACTGCTTTTTTGGCTTTCCGATCCCCTCGGCATTCCTCTCAAATATTTACAAAATATTTTTTTTCGATGAATTGATCATTCGATGAATTGATCATTCGATGAATTGATCATTCGATGAATTGATTTTCGATGAATTGATTTTCGATGAATTGATTTTCGATGAATTGATTTTCGATGAATTGATATTCGATGAATTGATTTTCGATGAATTGATTTTCGATGAATTGATTTTCGATGAACTTACCGTGAATCAATATAATTACATACGTGTGTTAGTGATTTGAAAATTTTCTCAAAAATGCCTGTAGCGTTTTTGTTAATTTTTTTTGTGTGAATGTGGGTTAACTGAAGTAATAATATGTGCCCAATTATATTTCCAAAAAAAAAGGGGGGGTTCACAGTAGGACTTTTTTTATTGAAAAATGTGCTTTATTTTGGGCCATACGTGCTATTTGAAAATTGTTTATGTTTATTTTTATTTAAAATTTGAAAACTTGCGATAGGTAGCTCGCTTCGCTCGGTTTCTTCTAACCAAACCCTTACTAACCTAACCTAACCTAAGATAGTGTTTTGTCATTAAACTAGAAGATGAGTAGCTCGCTTCGCTCGGCTTCTTCTAACCAAACTCTTACTAACCTAACCTAACCTAAGATAGTGTTTTGACATTAAACTAGAAGATGTGTAGCTCTCTTCGCTCGGCTTCTTCTAACCAAACCCTTACTAACCTAACCTAACCTAAGATATTCCTACGAAACCCTAGATATTTCTATATGTAATTATATTGGTAGATTTTTAGAAAATAAATCATAGTTAGCTAATTATATATGTACGATTACATTTGTTCAATTTTGTTCTAATTTCAAATGTTCAAATTTAAAATAAAAATAAACATTTAAAATATTAATCAATTGCCAGGGGGTTAATGTCCCGGGGGTTATTGTCCAGGGGGTTAATGGCACGGGGGGTTATTGACATGGGGGGTTAATGTCCCGGGGGTTATTGACGGGGGGTTGATGTCCCGGGGGTTAGTGTCCCGGGGGTAAGTGTCCTGATACCCATACAGACGTCGCAAAAAGTGAAAATCAGAAATAACTTATTGTACCAGTTGTCTGGTTTCACATGGGGGGCAGATGCAGAAACTCTTAGAACAGCCACTATTGCCTTGGAGTACTCCGCAGTCAAATACTGCCTCAGTATGGCATCAAAGCGCACACACCAGTAAAGTGGATACGCAACTCAACCAAACCAAGAGGATCGTAACAGGAACTGTTAAATCTACCCAAACTGCTTGCCTCCCAGTTTTTCTAAACATTGCTCCCCCGGCAAGTAAAATAATAGTAGGTACTAAAAATGGATGGGACAAAGCAGTGTCAGCACTTGTGCATGATATACCCATTAGGACAGAGATAGACAACCCTCCTAATCTACGTCTTCCATCCCGCACACCAATCTGGTCCGATCATCGCCTAAAATTCCCTATAAAAACAGCTGCAGAGCGAAACACATCATGGGACGAATGTGAAATTATTCAAAATAAAACATTAGTAAAAAATGCCAGTGCGCGCTTGCCTGGTCTCACGCTGCCAAGGGATTTGTGGAAGAAAATAAATCGGACAAGAACTGGTCATGGTAGATGTAATGCATCGCTGTTTAAATGCTACATTATTGATGAGCGACCAAACAGAAAATTTCCCGGTGGTCTAGCTGCATTGAATGACATAACTCCAGAAGCATTGGCGTGGCTCCTACAGCTAGATATCAACTTAGATATCAATTTAGAAATGTGCCCCCTAGGGGGGCACATTGTTACAGTTTTATTTAATTTATTTATTTATTTATTTTTTCATGTTTGAATATTAATTTTTGTGGCCCATATTGTAATCGAGAAATATGCCATATTACAGTTGATAAATGTATAATTAATATGTAAAAGGGAATATTTTGTTTCTCTAGTTAAATGGTAAAATTGAAAATACTTTAGTAATAAATTTTGTACTAAAGTAGCTTTATGAAACTAATAGCAATAATACTATAATATTTGACTGTTGATTTATTAGTAAAAACGACAGTATTTTCTTTATGTATTCGTTGAACTTGGCAGTTTTATACACACGTGTGAGGTGTTGCTCTTAATATTTTTCAGTGAAAATACGTTAATAAATTTTGAAATTATAGTATTTTTGTGCACAACTAAAGGCTGATAAAATCTATGTAGTGATTTTTTAGATATAGTGTTGAATAACTGTGATATTTGTCAATTAATTAAAAAAAATCCCGTCAGCTGATTTCCAAAATTGAACTTTGACCCCTGTACTTAACATACCTGCACAGACAGAAATTTTGTTATCGCAAAAAAAATCAAGATATCTGTTTGAACGAATCTGTTAGTGTGGTTCGACCTGTACGTTGAAGTCTCGAGTTTCAACACAGGCCTACCATACCAATATAACGGCGGCGATTTTCAAATTAATAAAAAAACTTTAACAAAGAAATCATATTGAAATATCCGTGGTGAGTCCGAGACTATATTCTGTGGACTTTCAAACTCAAGTGCTCCAGTGTGATTCTGAATATTTATTTTTTTTTTTTTATTTTTATTTATTTTTTTTTTCTCTTTTTAATGTCTAAATAGTAGTGAATTAAGACTTTATTTTTATTTTATTTATATTTTATTTTATTTTATATACATCTTTATTTTATTTTATTTTCATTTTACTTTACTTTTACTTTTTTATTGTATTTATTATTATTATTATTTTTTTTTATGATTTAATTTATCTTTTTGTTTTTGTTTTGTTTTGTTTTATTAGTGTATTAGTGTTTTAGTGTTTGTTTTTGTTTTATTTTATTTTATTTCAGAAATTAATTAATTCTCGAACTGGTAACTAATTCACTATTTTTATTTATTTATTTTTATTTTATTTTATTTTATTTTATTTATTTATTTATTTATTTTTCTTTTGTTTTATTATTTTATTTTTATTTTCATTTTTACCTAAATTTGATTTATTACTTATTGTATTACTTACTTATTCCCAAAACCTCTGACTAGATCCGTAATTTCGTTCTTACATAATTTTTTTTTTTTTTTTTTGCTTTCTTAATTTTTTTTTTTTAATTTTTAATTTTGTTTTATTCTATTGACTCTACTGCTAAATAAAAGAAAAAATATATATGTATTACATATACATACATATATATTTGTTATTTTATTTATTTATTTATTTTATTTTATTTTATTTTATTTATTTTTTTTTTTTTTTTTTTTGGACTAATTTAATTAACCTTATTAATTTTATCTTTATTGACTATTTTATGACCATTTTATTTATTTAAATTATTTATTTATATATATTTCATCTTGATATGCTATAAAGTCAATATTTTTATGTTATGATTTATTTATGCGTTTTCTCCTACACATATATCTAAGGTCGATTTTAATTATTTTCCTATTTTATTTTTTTAATTATTGATTTATTTTTTTATTTTATTTATTTATTTATTTTTTATTTTATTACTAGTTTTATTTTATTTTTATTTTTTGCTGACTCCTTATGCCGTTTTAATTTCTACTCGTTATATTATATTTTATCTTATTTTACTATTTTAATTTAATTTATTTATTTATTCTAACATAATCTATGACCATTTCATTTATTTAAATTATTTATTTATATATTTTATTTTTATATGCTATAAAGTCAATATTTTTATGTTATGATTTATTTTTGCGTTTTCTCCCATATCTTGAGTCGATATATATATATATACATATTTTTTAATATTTTTATTTATTTTTATTTATTTATTTTTTTTTTTTTTTCTTATTACTAGTTTTATTTTATTTTTATTTTTATTCTCATTTTTATTTTGCTGACTCCATTTAATGTTTTAATTTCAACTCTTTATATTATATTTTATCTTATTTTACTATTTAATTTATTTATTTATTTTAACATATCTGACATTAAAATCCCAAATTTTTATTGTAACTTTCAATTATCTTTATTTCCATTTATTTTAAAATTAGATTTTCCCCGTCTTCATTATGCCTCGTAGTGAAGATGTGTTAGAGCCTCAACTTTCACTGAGCAAATATGGCATAAAGACACAAAATCTACGTAAGTCGTACTTAATTCTGTTATTATCACATATAGAAAAAGGTAATATAACTTTTACTGATAATTTGCACATCGAAGATAGTGATAAGGATGAAAAGATTTCCGTACTACAAAAACATATTAGAGAACTACAACTAGAGATAAATAATAAATCGTGTCAATATGATAGACTCAAAGATAGTTCTACTAGTTTTCAAGAATCTGTGTATGAAAATGAAGAACTTGCGGACAAACAAATTGTAGAACAAAAAATCATAATAGATTCTCTGAAACAACAACTTAGCAATTTTTCAGTGAATTTAGAGTGTTCTGACTGCGAGGATTTGAAGGCAAAAATGGATGAGCTAGATAAATATATTGTGGAACAAAATAAAGCAATATCATGTTTAACTTTGCAAATACATGATTCTAACTCTACCATCTTGGATTTACACAATCAGATTCAACAACTAAAAATGTTGAACTTAAGTAATAATAATCAATCAGATATTTTGACTACTGATATTGTATCGTCAGAAACATCAAATAAGATTAAAACAACTCTTATTAACTCTAGACATATTAAGTCGAATAATTCTAGACGTCAAATCTTACTTTTATCAGATAGTCAGGGTAGAAATTGCGGAACTAAATTGAGAGACTTGTGTAACAAAAATTACAATATCTTATGTTATTGTAAACCTAATGCACACATGGAATCTATATTAGAAAATGTCGAGAAATTAACTTTTAATTTTACAAAGAGTGATTTTGTTATATTTCTCGCGGGATCAAATAATGCCTTAAATAGAGACCTGATATCAAAATCGTACTTAGAGACCCTTCGAGACAACTTGCTACATACCAACATTATTGTACTGTCAACTCCTCTCTGGCATAATCATATCAGTATCAACTCTATCGTGCTGCAAAATAATCTGAATATATATAACATTTTTAAGAATCATGCCTGCTTCCTCAACACCAACGCTATTCTTTCCCATAAAGACTTCACAAAACATGGTCTCCATATTAGCAATCGTGGAAAAAGTATTTTAATGGAAAGAGTATTTGAGGCAATTTTAAATTTTAATTTTTCTGACACAGAATGTATCCAATCTGTGGACCTCAGCTCTATATCAAGCACCGACATAACTTCACAATCTACACAGGATAAGCAGTTTTTTCGTGGCGGATAATATTTTTAAAATAATGTACCTGAACGCTCAGTCCATACGCCCTATTAAGAACGAAATTGAAGCTTTCATCTTTGACAAATCTTTCGATGTACTGTGCTTTACTGAACACTGGCTAAGAGAAGATGAATGCGAAGTATATTGTATAGAAAATTTCCATATGGCATCATATATGGCACGTAAACGTATGCAACATGGTGGGGCTATGATTCTAGTAAGGAATACGTATGATTACATACCTATAGATAAAATCAACAGACTCAGTGTTGAATTTCACTGTGAGATTACTGCTACACTGCTTACTAAATTAAATACAATAGTTTTATCTTTATATCGATCCCCTGATGCGAATTTTCAAATATTTATTAATTCTTTGGAAGAAATCTTCAATCATCTTGATTTCTCCAAAAATGTAATAATATGCGGCGATTTTAATGTAAAATTTAATTTAGATGAACAGAATACAAATGAATTACTGGACTTTATGAAAACCTATAATCTAGTACCTTCTGTAAATTTTCCTACTAGAGGGAAAAATCAGTTGGATAATATTTTTCATAATCTCGATATTAACAATGTGTCTACTTGTCAACTTATTTGTGCCTTATCAGACCACTCTGGCGTTAATTTATCAATTTCTCTTCCTAAGTTAATAGACGAGAACTCATTAATAAATAAAACGTATAGACCCATTACTAAAATAGGACAACAAGTGTTCTACAATTCCTTAGAAAATATTGACTGGAACTTTTTATACACTTCTAATGACGGAAGTCTTTCATTTGATATGTTTTTCCAATCTTTTCATACGGCTTTTGTTTCAAGTTTTCGTCTAAAAAAGGACAAAACATCTCTTACGTCAATAAATAAAAATTTAGTGTCGTGGTTCAACAAGGACATAAAAATTATGCGTGATAAACTTCTCATCCTCCAAAAGCAATACTTAAATAATCCCAATCAACAATCCTACACAGAGAGAAATACGTTTAAAGCTAGATATAGAATGGCAATTAAACATGCTAAACTTACGGCTAATTCTAATTTTATCAAAAATTCAAATAATATTCCGAAAGCAACTTGGCAAATTATAAATAATAACCGGTTAAAAAATACACGGACCAATTGCGCCTCAACACTTACTGCAAACAAAATGAATTCTTTTTTTGTTGATATTGCAAGCAATATAATTAATTCTTTACCCACTACTGACATTTCTCCTTTATCTTTTTTTCAACCTAATCTTATTCTTTCAAATGAGCCTTTGACATTCGAAACTGTTTCCTTCACAACTGTAAGAGATATAATTAAATCCTTGAAAAATAGCAACTGTAAAGATGCATACGGTCTAAGTATGAATGTTGTGAAACAGGTTAAAAATATTATAATATATCCCTTAACAAAAGTAATAAATACATGTATACTATCCAATTCTTTCCCCGACTCTCTAAAACTGGCATCAGTTATTCCGTTACATAAAAAAGGCGAATTGAATGATCCGAATAATTACCGTCCTATATCACTGCTCCCTGTCTTCTCTAAAGTGTTTGAAAAAATTCTTTTTAATCAGATAACGTCTTATTTCGAATCCAATAATCTCTTTAGTGAGTCACAGTTTGGTTTTAGGAAAAATAGATCCACCACACAAGCTATTTTGGAATTTATTCTTGAAATATCCAGATGTTTTGAAGCTAAAGAGTTTTGCTTATCTACTTTCTTGGATTTAAGCAAGGCTTTTGATTGTGTATCGCATGATATATTACTGGCTAAACTCGCTATGTACGGTTTCAGTCACAGTAGCTGTTCACTTATAGAATCGTATCTAACAAACAGAAAACAATTTGTATGTATAAATAATTCCAAGTCAGAGTCGCTCAATATTATGTATGGAGTACCGCAGGGTTCAATTTTAGGTCCATTACTATTTTTAATTTATTTCAATGACTTCTCTTCTACTATTGCGACGAAATCTATTTTATATGCCGATGATACGACCCTTATAACAAGATCATTGTCCCTGGAACACATGCAACATGTTTCTAGTGATAATTTAGCTAAAGCAAAAGACTGGTTTATATCAAATAAATTATCATTAAATGAGGAGAAAACACAAAATTTACTCATGACAACAAAAAATCATAACTATAATAACCCGCATTTCATTAAATTTTTAGGAGTCCATATAGATCCTCATTTGATATGGGACCATCACGTTGCCCATATATGTGGGAAATTGTGCAAAACTATCTATCTTCTAAGAAACCTACAAAAATCAGTTACAAGAGATGTTTTATTAATTACGTATTTTGCGTTATTTCAGTCGCACATAGCATACGCTCTTTTAGCATGGGGACACTCTGCCTCTGCTGAAAGAGTTTTTAGACTACAGAGGCGTGCAATAAGAGTGATGGGGAGTGCATCTTATAGAACCGATTGTAGGTTACTCTTCAAAGATTTTAGAATCATGACACTACCATCACTTTTTATCTATCACTGTTTAGTATATGCACATCAAAACCTAAATTCTTTTGTTTCTTATGAAGATGTTCATAACTACAATACGCGTAATAAATCAAATATTTACCCCAATTTTACACGAATAAATAAATCAAGATATAGTATTAACTATTATTCCATAAAGTTTATGAATTTGTTACCAGTTTCTACCAAAGAATTAAGTTCAGTACAATTTAAAAAAACAATTAAAAACTTATTGACTGAAAACCCAATGTATAATTTTAAGGAATTTTTTGAACTTAATTTATAACTTCTGTATATCTATTATCATTTGTCATGTTATTGTAATTTATGTGATTGACTGTCCATTAATGATTATGTATTGTATGTGGACAATAAATAAAATAAATATTATTAAATATTAAATATTAATAAATAAATAAATAAATATTATTTATGAAATAGGCTACAGTTCGTAATTCTCAAATTTAAAGTTTTATTATTTTACAGTTATTTATACAGTGGTTGTTGTCAAAATATTATTACTGTTGTTTAATAATAATAATTTATTGACCAAATTACATATACATCTATTGTTTTTAGTCAGTCATTATTAGGTACATACGATTTCATATACAAAATTCAATAGTGTCAAAATTACTAAAATCATAAATGGGATTTTTCAACAAAATGTCCTTAACTTTATTTGAAAATTCTCTGCATGATAGTTGTTTAATCTCCTCTGGCAACACATTGAAAAATTTTATACAATAATAATTTGAGCTAGTTCTGGATTTGTTCATGCGAAGGTACTGAGAACGGATATCGTTTTTTGAGCGAGTATTGTATTCATGCGAATCTCCAACAGTACTGAATTTGCTCAAATTCTTATGTATTAGCAAGAGGCAATTATAAATGAATAATGCTGGTAAAGTCATTATTTTGAGACTTTTAAAATAATCTCGACATTCGGCTCTGTAGGCAGCGCCGGCGATAATTCTGACTGTTTTACGCTGAAGGCTAAAGATTCTGTCAGCGGACGGAGAATGTCCCCATATAAGTATCACATAGTTTAGGTGGGATTGAAATAATGAAAAATAGGCTTTCAATACGACCTCTTTACATACTTCGTATTTCAACCTCCTTATCAGATAAATGGTGGACCTAAGCTTTCTACTAAGAAATTCTGTGTGTTGGTCCCAACGTAAATGAGGATCTACGTGGATTCCAAGAAACTTTACGTAATGAGGGTTTTCAAAGTTATGTTTCCTAGTAGTAAACAGCAGGGTCTGGGATTTGTCCGTGTTTAAGCATAATTTATTGGTGTTAAACCAAGAATTTGCTTCAGCTGTCAAGGATCTATTCTCGGAAAGGAGAGCACTTAGATTGGAGTTTCTAGTTAATAATGTTGTGTCGTCTGCGTAGAGAACTGTTTTAGAAGTCATAAAAAGGGGTAGGTCATTAACATATATTAAAAAGAGTAACGGACCAAGTATGGAACCTTGTGGAACACCAAACTGTAACGGAAGAGTTTTAGATTTATTGTTGTCAAGCTGAGTGAATTGTTTCCTATCCGATAGATATGATCTAAGCAAGGAGCAGCTGTTTTCATCAAAACCATAAAGATATAGCTTATTTAATAAAATGTTATGCGAGATGCAGTCAAATGCTTTGCTGAGATCTGAAAAAGTACCAACACAGTATTCACCAGCTTCCAATGCGTCCACAATATAACCGACAAATTCCAAAACGGCATCAGTTGTGCTTTTGTTAATTCTGAAACCAAACTGAGAGTTGGAAAACAAATCATTTTCGGTAAAATATTGAGTTATTTGTTTGTAAAGCACTTTTTCTACAATTTTTGAAAAAACTGGCAGAATAGAAATGGGGCGGTAATTATTTACATGTCTCCTTTCTTATGCAATGGAAGAACTTTTGCTATTTTTAGCTTGTCAGGAAAACAGTTTTGTAAAATACAAGAATTAATTATTTTTGTTAAAGGTGAGATGACCTGATCCTTGACCGATTTTAGTAATTTAACCGACAAGCCATATGCATCGGGTGTGTTACCACCTTTCAAAGAATTAATAATCTCCCGTGTAACAGTTTCACCTACTAGTTGAAATGAAAAGGTTACATGAGAAATTTTGTTAAGGTGGTATTTAGTGGGTAAATTAGATATTGGAATGTTCTCAACTATTGATTTGGCAATTTCAGAAAAATGCTTGTTGAACTGATCAGGAGTAATAGAAGTATTTACAGGGCTTTTTGTATTTTTCCTATGTCTATTAATAATACGCCACGATGTTTGCTGCATATTGTTAGAATTTTCCAAGAGATTAGAGTGAGCCTCAATTTTTGCCTTAGAAATTTCTTTACGATAAACAGATTTGTAAACATCATAGGTAATTTTGTTCCTGTAGTTGGGGTTTTATAGAAATATTTTATGTAAATTATTAAGACTATTTCTCATTCCACGCAGATGTTCATTAAACCATTTCACTTGATTGGAACATGAAGTTTTTGGAGAAATTTTAACTTTCTTCATAGGAAAAGACTGTTCAAAATTTAATAGAATTATTTCAAAAAATCTGTTGTACATTTCAGTACTGTCAGTAATATGATTTAGAAAATCCCATTGGATAGAGTCGAGTTTATGGAAAAAATTAAAGATGCCTGAATCAGAGATATTTCTGTGGTAACTATAAGAGGCTACATTATTTGTAGAAACATTATAATTGTCTTGCAAGAAAAAAGTTGCGAGAATGCCGTTATGGTCAGAGAATCCAATAACTTTATTCATGTTTTCTTCAGCGAGGTTCATATTTTGGAACAAATTGTCAATTTTATTGTTACCGCGAGTGTTAAAGTTTACCGAGGAGATTAAATTAAAACTACCTAATAAATCTGTAATGATTGTTACATCTCGGGTACTAGTATTAAAATTTACATTAAAATCGCCACAGATTATGATATTCATTGACTTATCTAAAATTTGTAATATTTTGTTTAAATTACTATTAAAAATTGCAAGGTCGGCAGAAGGTGCTCTGTAAATACATACAATAATTAAGTTATATTTACTAACTAGTACGGAACTGACTTCACAATGATATTCAATATTTAATTTATTGACTTTTAGTAAAGGGGTAGCTTTACAGTTTGACTTACACAATATCATTGCACCACCGCCGTTCATAGATTTACGGCAGATACAGGAAGGGCACTCATAATCGAGTAACTGGAAGAAATTCATCTCCTCTTCTTTCAACCAGTGCTCTTGTGAGGTAGATAAAGCCGAACGGTTTATCCGTTAAGTAGGCTTCCATGATTTCCATTTTGTTCCTAAGTGACTGCATATTCATGTAGAGTAAGTTGATTTCGTCGCTATGGTTATTAACGAAAAAACGTTGGAGTTAGGCTACCTATCTGATTGACCTCCAAGGACGGCAGTAGATATCTTTGCTTAATAATGTTAAGCAGCTTTTTTTTGCCCCTATGATTGAGGTGTAAGCCATGTCTTGATAGATCAGTCAAAGATAGTAAGGAGCTGGAATCTATCATTGAGGCGGACTTGAACACTGAGTACAATCGCAGGTTATTTTGAACGACCATTGAATTAAATGCAGTATGATTATTCCAGAAAGGCGTAGAGATTATTTTCAAATGTGTGTGTGCAAATTTTGGCAGTAAATTAATTAGAAACTGTTCTGAAATAGTTTTGTTTCGAAGTGCGTTGTTTGTACCAAGTAAAACAACGAAGTCATTTAAAAAGATTTATTAGAAATTTACATTATTGTTAAAACGTAGCATTTTATATTTTTGTGAGGTGAGAGTTTATTGAGAGTACAAGTTATACGTACATAGTAGCGCTCCGTTTAATCAGTGGAAAAACTAAGTATTTTTATCAAATAAAATAGTGAAATTAAGTTATCTTTTGTACAATACAAGTACGCGTGTAACTATTAAAATAAAATATTAATTAATTTGCTAATAAATAAATTATAGTGAAAAATTCTGCAAATAATTTAATAAATCAAGTGCAGGTCATTGACCTTTATACGCCAAATAAATCCAGATCGTGCCATATCTGTGCGAATTTAAATGTGAATCAAGCATCGGATCATCTTCGTTCGTGAAGTGTCGGGTGTCTACGGTTACAATTCGTTAGATTTAAATAACAAACAGCTGATATTGACATTTGGTATTTAATAATTGATTTTAATATATATAAAAGATTTATATGGCATAATATTGATTAATACATATAATTAAGCAGTAATTTCAACTCATAGCGTAACTATCTTAATTAATAAATTTAAAAAAAAAAATCATAATGTCGTGTAAAGAATGTAATTTGAAAATAAACAGATGCAAAGGTGAAAAAATGCTGATATGTGCTGGCCGATGTAAGGGTACATTCCATCCGAATTGCGTAAATGTACCCGAGACGCAAATATTTGATATGGGATTAAATGGGAAAATTGAAAGTTGGGTATGTGTTTCTTGCTCCTCACCCAATGATTGTCACAAAAATATGAATAGCAACAAAAGCAACATCCAGTCTAACAATAAAAAGTACACTAATGAAGACATCATGGTAATACTGCAAGAGTTAAAAGCAGAGAATGTAAAACTTGAGACCTTAGTACAAGAGACACATACTAAATTAGACCTTCAAGCTGAGAGGATACAAAATCTCGTCTCAAGAATCACTGTTTTGGAAGAGGAAAACGTAAAATTGAGCGAGGACAATATGGCGCTAAAACTTCAAGTCGACGACCAGGAACAATACTCACGAAGGAACTGTTTAGAAATACATGGCCTACCGGAAACCAGTGGAGAGAACGTGGCGGCATTCGGGGAATTATTGTAAAATTCGTTCGTAATTTCGACAAAGAAACATTTTTAAGAAAGCGGAAAGTGAAACGTAACTTAAGTGCTAGTGATCTAGGATTTAATGTGAGTCATAGCATCTACGTCAACGAAAATTTGACACAATATAGACGTTCATTGATGGCTTCTGTCAGAAAATTAAAGCGAGACTACCAGCTTTCGTATGTTTGGACCAAAAACGGTAATATCTTTGTGCGTGTACGTGACAATTCCCCAGTTATTCTGATTAAATCCGAAAGGGACTTAGTTTCTATTGAGGAGAGTTGTAAAAAATTTGCTGAAATGGTCTACACAGAATCTAAATGGTTAAGACCATTGTTAGTATATATTACCAGAATGTACGTGGACTATGCACCAAAACTCACACCTTTTCTAATAACATGCAGACTTGCGACTATGACATTATATCCATTACAGAAACGTGGTTAAATGAAACTATTTATAATAATGAATTATTCCCAAGTGTTTATAATTGTATTAGAAACGATAGAATGGATGGTAGAAGAGGAGGTGGAGTAATGGTAGCGGTCCACAAAAAATGGTCATTTATAGATCTAACAAATTACAACTCTTCTCACGAATATGTATTTTTGAAAGTATTTAATTCAACCTTAACATTTCTTTTGTGTTGCCTGTATATTCCACCCAAATCTAATTGTGTAAAGTACAAAGAAATATTTGAAGAACTTGAATCCGTAGGCGATATGTTGAATAAAAATATTATTATAGTAGGTGATTTCAATTTGCCAGAATTTCATAATAAAATATTCACAGAAAATCTTACAACTAATAATATACTTAGTAATCTTAAACAATTTTCAAATTTTTACAACTTAACCAACAACAACTATGTTCTAAATATTCAACACAAAACCTTGGATCTAGTTTTATCAAACATAATTGTTAACGTTACCAAAGAAACTTAGCCATTAGTTTTTGAAGATAAATACCACCCAGCACTAGACTTTACAATTATCAATCAAACCCCTAAAAGAAACACAGAAAATAAAGATTTGAATGCCTATAATTTTAAACGAGCTAATTTTCCTGCCCTCTACGACGATTTAATCAAGGTCGATTGGTCATTTCTGAGTGTTCACACCAATGTTGATGAATCGGTAGAAGAATTTTATATACGAATATACAACATATTTAATAAAAACGTGCCTAAGGTCAAAAAAAGTGTTCAGTCTTATCCACCTTGGTTTACTTCAGAAATGATCAAATTGATTAAGGCGAAATCGTATCATTTTAAAAAGATGAAATTAGGATTTGGTGATATAGTATACCATACAAATATGTTCAAGGATACAAGGAAAAGATTAAAAATGTTCCTTAATAACAGTAAGAAAGATTTCATCTGGAAAACCGAGAATAATATTTGTAATGACCCCAGGGCATTCAAGAATTATGTAAATAGTAAAAAAAAAAAACACAGACACTAGTAGTACTTTTATCACAAAAGAAAATAAGGAAATAAATAAATCACAAGATATTGCAAATAATTTTGCAGAGTATTTTGCGTCCGTTTATGACAATGGCATCAACAACAATTTAAATTATAATAAGCCAAATTTTAATAATATTGATAATTCAACTATAAAAAATATTTCAATAGCTGACGTGGAAGAATCAATAAATAAGTTGTTACCTAAAAGGTCCTGCGGACCTGACCTAATACCTCCTTACATTTTGAAAGGATGCATTGAAGCTTTTGTATTACCTTTGCAAATAGTATTCAATTTGTCACTACCCAGCAAACATTGAACTAACGGCCGAATGCCGGTAAACTGCTTTTACGCTGGTACATTGCTGGCACCAAAAGTAAGTGCAACGCCAGTATTAATAATGTACTTCACATTTGTATTTCGCACTCCGCCTATACGAAGTACTTTACCAGCATTTTATAAGCACTCCTTATTTGTATTAATCCAAGATTATTTCTAGCGGGCCAGTGCTTATGTTCATAACTTTTTTTGAATGTAATAATTTGAAAAGTCTGATCGTTCTTAGTCATAAAACACCCTAACGGCGTGGCCTTCGAGGGTCGGTACAAGTGATATTCTGTGAGTACAAGTTTGGACGTGTTGGTGAACAGTTTATCAGGATGTGTATTTGAATAGTTATTGATTGTGAGCATTATACAGTTTTTTATTGTGATTTGTGTGTGTTTTGTTAGATTTAAGGACGTAGTTTACACAAACTTCTTCATATTAAATTGTTTAATATTTAGTTTAGTTCAATCATAGTTTTTTTCATGTAATAAAATTTTCAATTATTAATAAATCTGATACAAGATTATAAATATGTCATTTAAAAAATATAATTTGTCATATTTCATTTTGAATAGTGACATCTTAAATATTTTGTAAATATAATACTAACCTAAAATAATACAAACTTAATCCAAAACTGTAAAACTTTTTTTACAATATAACCAAGTTTCTAAAAGTCAGTAATACACGATAAAAATCACCAAAATAACCAGATCTAGTTTGTTCTTACAAAAGTGAACAGCTTATAGCATTAATGCTTATAAAATTTGTTTATTGAATTTATTTTAACAAGTATGATTTCTTTAGGTTGGCACTCTTCAAGTCAGGGGGAAAAGATGTGGTAGATAATACAAGACGAATATTGGCGAAAGGTATTAGTCACCCCTTATCTTTAGGATGAAATTGGTTTGACCGAAATGGCAGTAAACCATTTTCTTAAAATTCTTCATTAAATTAATAAATTAAATAAACTAATTCCTGTTATTCCTGAAATTATATTTATTTAATATTTATAAATAAATCAATAAATTATAACTGTTAATTCAATTTACAATCGGCCAGTTTTACCATCGTTGAATAAATTTATTTAACAACTTAAGTTAACAATATCGCATCATTCTATTGACAGCAATGTTAATTTCTTCATTAATAGTTTAAAACCGATGCGATATTGTCAACTTTACTTGTTAAATAAATTTATTCAACGATGGTGAAAATGGCCAAATGAGTATTTATTTTGCACCTAACCATTAATTTATTTTAATACTGGGTAAGTACACATATATTACATTTGAAACACTAGAGAGTGGGTATAATCTGTCTCAATTTGTAATACGAAACTAGATCTGGTTACTTTGGTGACTGTTGTGGTGTAAATAGACTTTTTTGAAAACATGTAAAATTGTAAATCTGGCTTTTACATTTTTGGTGAAGTTTCATTATACTGAGGTTATATTCACTCAAAAACTACATGTCAGATAACAAATTAACATGTCAAATTTGTGATTGACATGTCTAATATTTTGAATTATATACAAATATTTATTTCATATTATTTCGCTTATTCATATTTTCTGTTCTGGTTGCATAAAATATATTTCAAATACTTGTCAATTAGTGTTTTATACAATTTATGTTAGTAAGTTGACATATAATTTAATGTCAATTATGAACTGTCAAATATTCTGAAAGGTGTTACTTCAGAATTACCACCCTAAGATGATATTTTAAATATACAACATAAAAAATGAAGTTTCCCTGTTAGTTTCGTATTACAAAATGAGACAGATAATATAATATAAGCACTAGTCTGTCAGAAATAAATCTTGCAACTAATGCGATTATTTTGCACTTTACCGTTGCTGGGCCAGCAACTGATACATCAATGGGCCAGCTAACGGCCACGGGGACACCGGGGCACTGGCCCAGTGCAAAATGCCAGCACTGGACCAATGCGAAATGCCAGCACTGGCCCAGTGCGAAATGCCAGCACTGGCCCATTACTTTCAATGCACTTTACCGTTGCTGGGCCAGCAACTGATACATCAATGGACCAGCTAAGGGCCACGGGACACCGGGATACTGGCCCAGTACGAAATGCCAGCACTGGCCCATTACTTTCAATGCCGGCGAGTATGTGCTTTACCAGTACTGGTCCGGATAAAAATGTTTGCTGGGTATCCACAAAAAAATTTCCTAATAAATGGAAATTAACTCGTGTTTGTCCTATTTTTAAAACGGGTGATAAACGTATATTCGAAAATTATAGGCCGGTTTCTATACTGTCATCTTCAGCGAAGGTGTTTGAACAAATTGTGTATAAATTTGTGTACGAACGAGTATCTTGTGTTATAACTCCATATCAGCATGGGTTCGTGGCATCCAAATCTGATGTAACAAATTTGATGCACATAACAAATTTTATAGCTAACAATGATAACATAGGTAAACAAATAGACGTCATTTATTTGGACATGAGCAAAGCATTTGACAGGATTAAACATGATTCAATTATAAGAAATTTGGAAAAATATGGTTTTTCGTTTAATCTATGCAAGTGGTTTGTCTCCTATTTGGAAAACAGGTTTCAATATGTTGAATATGACGGACATCAATCCATACCTTATCGTTTGATTACAGGTGTTCCGCAAGGATCTAACCTTGGGCCTCTACTCTTACTTTTGACAGTCAACGAAATCCCAAGTTTACTAAAAAATTGCGATTGTTTAATGTTTGCAGACGATATAAAACTTTATAGAACAATATGTAATGCCAACGACTGTCAAATATTAGAGAAAAATATCTGTATATTAGAAACTTGGTGTCAAAACAATGGTCTGTGCTTTAATGCAAATAAATGCAAAATGATATCATTTTCAAGAAAAAAAGAAGTGCTCACATTTCAATATAAAGTAAACAAACAGTCCATAGAAAGAGTAGATACTTTTAAAGATTTAGGAGTCCTTTTCGACTCTAAATTAAAAAAACCTCATATTCATCATATTGTTTCCCAAGCATCCAAGAACCTTGGTTTTATACTACGAACGGGCTATGAGTTCAAAAACTGTAAAACCTATCTTCAGCTATTCAATGCTTTTGTCAGATCAAAACTGGAATATGCATCTATAATATGGTCCCCATACCAAGCGAAATACATAAATATAATAGAGAGAATTCAGACAAGAATGCTCAAAATGGTTGAATATAGGTTAACCAAGGTATATCCCAAATATGTGTCAAGTGTAGATTTGCGGAATAAATATGAGGTTGTTACACTAGAGAAAAGACGTAATATATATAGTGTACTGTTTTTGCATAATATTTTAAACAATAAAATTGATTGTTCAGACATCTTATCTGATATTAGTATACGTGTGCCATTAGTTAGCATGAGAGTTAGAAATAATCTCTTTTTATGTAACAAATTCAGTACAGATTATGGACAAATGACTCCTGTACCTCGTATGTTAAGCTTATTCAATCAACTCCTAATGTATGATATGGACATAGATATTTTCAATATAAAGTATGTTGCCTTAAAAAAAAGGATGATTGAAATTTTGCCCTAAATAATTTTGATTTTGTTATTTATTTTTATTGCCTTTGGTATCTTTTATTTGTATATCTCTATCTTATCTTTGTGTTTATGTAAATTGTATGTTATGAGGATAATTTGATTGTAATACTTGTATTTCTCTTTTTTTTTAAATTATTTTTCTCTGTATACAGACACATATAGGACTTATGTCTGTTGTGTCGTTATTTTCAATAAATAAATAAATTTTTATTTATTTTACATCGTCCTATTTCTGCAACGAGGCTAATCGCCGATACCAGGGGGCGAGCTCCTACACCTGAATGAGAGGTAAATGATTGTGAAAATGGGAGTAATGTTAACATATTATTCTCGCCAGAATAATATCACCAATTGAACTAGCAACTTCACAGTTCAGACTGTAACCAGTCAAAACTGCACGATTTAACGAGCTCGGCCACTTCGTTGGCAAACGTAGAATTATTATGGTTAAATATCGTTACGCAATCGTGATTTGAGCAAATGTAATCGCCAACTAATTGATCTGTTAATTAGTGCTGGTAAAATGATATTGTGCGATCAGTGGCATTGATGTGGCTTTACCGTATGCCTGTATATGTCAGCCACTAGTATTGTGCTATAAATGCGATGCATAAATAAAGATTGTATTTGTATTTAATTGTTAAATGATATATTTTTAAACTTTTTGCGTACCAGTTGGTAATGGTTGGTACCGGTGTAAAAATGAATATTATGTTAGTCCGCGTTAATTTTTGAATTAAGAAGCAATGTTCTAAAAAAAGGTTCCCAAAGGTATCTTATTGCAGAATATGCAAAAAAAGAACTCAAAGAACTGGGAATTTATGGGATTTGGGTTAGATTATGTTAAGCAAATTTAAGTGACTGTTCTAACTTTCTTCATACTTACGTGAAATCTTCTTTCTGCTTCTTACTAACATCACACTGTAGACACATCTTGTCCAAAGGCAATTCATTCCGCCTAGCTGTACTCTGCATAATCGCCGTTAGCAAAGACTGCGGATTAAAGAAACCACCCAACCATACCGAAGCTGGTAACTGCAAAATTACAACTATTTAAAACCAAAATCGTAACACGTTAACGGACAAAACATCTCAAGCCGTCCGTTCAATTCGGTTTTTGAAAAGACGGCTGAAACAGACATATTTTGTTAAAATACTTTATACTACGAAGAATGTGTCACACTTATATAAACTCGTAATGGTGCATGTTGAAACATAATAAAATTTAGTCACCCTCACAACAGGTTTATATAAGAGGATAAACAAAAAAAATATGGCTACAGAAATATCAAAATATTCAGATCAGGACTGAGAATTATTTAGATATACAATGGGTGTTCAATCTAAGTGAACCACCACTGCTATCTCGAGAACTATAAGATATATTTTTTTAATATTTTTGTTCGGAATGGAATTTTATTCTGAATTCAACGAATGCATATTAAATTGACATTAATTTAAATCAAATCGCACAGGAATCAGTGTACTATGAATGAAACAAATGAACATCAAAATGTATTGACAGTTTAATTTTATGACATAGTACAATTTTAATCAGGGGTATGAAACTCATATACACGGCCTGGAAACGATTTTAAGTTATATTCCATCCACCGACAGCGCTAAAATCGTTTTTTTTTTACCAAAATTTTGAGAACACCTCATTATGCGGCAATTGTTTTTGACGTTCTAACGACAGGTGACAGTAAATTGTGATTTTCAAAAATAATTATAATTCTATTTTTTATTATTTCTTATTTTATTTCAAATTGTGCCAGCAATTCTAATAACACAATATGGTAATTATTAAATGCTATGTATTAGATGGTATTTTCAAAAGTAAGTAAAAATAATTATATTTATAAGTAAAATTATTGAGTTCAACTCACTAAATGTATTGTTATTGAGTATACATGTTACATGTTTTAATAGGAACCCGTAGACATCGCTTTCCTAATCCGAAAAAAGATATGGAACGATTTAATAAATGGTCCAGGCTTATATTTGGATATGAAATTTCATATATGGAAGCTCTGCATATTTATGCAAATAAAAGAATATGCGAAAATCACTTTCAAACTGGGTATATCATTGAAAGAAAAAATAAGTTGACTAATAATTCAATTCCAACTTTATTTTTATCAGGTATTTATTAATTTAATGTTGTAAACAGTCAGCTAATTTAAGCAGCTTGTATTACTATTTTTTTTATTTATTATTTTTAATTATAAGTTAAAAATATAATAATTTTCTTAATAACTTTTAAAGAGGATATAGTTTACCTTTAAGAACAGTATGTTTTATAGAATTTGGGACTGTATGTGGACTCTTGTAATACAGAAATGGAGCATCAGTTGATCCAAGGTAAGGTTTTATTTTCTCATAAATTTACATTTGAAATTGTTAATAAAAAAAGAAACAAAATATCTCTAAAATAAACTATTTGACTATTTAGAAAAAAAAAAGCAAAATAAACTATTAAACTCTTGTTATTTATAAAACATTTAATGAAAAATTAAAATTTTAGGTATTTCATGTTATTTCATATCATAACTAGTTATAACAGGTTATTATAGAGATATTTTGTTTCTTTTTTTATTGTTTTCAAAGCTTGCTACGTTCAACTTTGTAAAACTTATGTTGATTATTATTTTGTAAATAAATGGTCGCAATTTTGAAATGGTTAACAGAAAAATATGACTTTTTGGTGTCATTGTAAAGCTAATTTAATGTACTTAAAAAAAAATATAAAATTATCGATTCCCTATGCTAGATCAAAAGTTGACATCTTTCCGGTGAAACCGGAAGTGCCTGAGAATTCTTATAGTAACCTTTAGATGGGCCTTTTGTCTAGTTTAACTTTTGTTCTGAAGATTTTTTGTATCTTTACAAATAAAGGAGATTTTCGGGGTGACCCGTTTCAAGCAAACACCCTGTATATATATATATATATATATATATATATATACGGGAATGATGCACCCTCCGCCACTGAGCCGACCCAGAGAGAGAGGGGGGAATTGCATTAGAATTTGTTTTTATGTATCAAATCTCGTTATTTGTATCTGTTAAATTAATTTAAACTATTGTCATTGTTAATGTGTCTTTTCGCACTACCATCCTACACACACACACACGCACACACACACACACACGCACGCACACACGCACAGACACACACACAAACGCACGCACGCACGCACGCACGCACGCACGCACGCACGCACGCACGCTCGCACGCACGCACGCACGCACGCACCCACACACACACACACACACACACACACACACACACACACACACACACACACACACACACACACACACACACACACACACACACACACACACACACACACACACACACACACACACACACACACACACACACACACACACACACACACACACACACACACACACACACACACACACACACACACACACACACACACACACACACACACACACACACACACACACACACACACACACACACACACACACACACACACACACACACACACACACACACACACACACACACACACACACACACACACACACACACACACACACACACACACACACACACACACACACACACACACACACACACACACACACACACACACACACACACACACACACACACACACACACACACACACACACACACACACACACACACACACACACACACACACACACACACACACACACACACACACACACACACACACACACACACACACACACACACACACACACACACACACACACACACACACACACACACACACACACACACACACACACACACACACACACACACACACACACACACACACACACACACACACACACACACACACACACACACACACACACACACACACACACACACACACACACACACACACACACACACACACACACACACACACACACACACACACACACACACACACACACACACACACACACACACACACACACACACACACACACACACACACACACACACACACACACACACACACACACAGATATATATATTGGGCATAGATACATGATATTCGCAAAGTATATTCCCTCCATGAGGTAAGCATACACTAAGACGGGATTTTTCGAAATTAAACCCCTAAGGGGTGAAATGTAATTTCAAGGATTCTTAAATATCTCTACGGACCAATAAGATATCGTCTTGGTTTTTCTTACAAAGATTACCCATATGAATGTGGAAAAACCTATTTCAGGATTTTGTTCTAATCACCCTTAAAGTGGTGAATTTTCGAACAGGGTTAATTATACAACCCATCATATTCCCTGTGTTTGTTGAATTATAAAATTCCTTTTGGCATATAGGTGTCTTCAAAATATCTTGAAATGGTATTGACAGTTTTTAAAATTTTACCCTAAAGGGGTAAATGGATATTTTTTACTCGATTGAACGTCCTCTGGACAAGATACATGACATTCGTAAAGTATATTCCCTGTATGACGTAAGTTCCCTCTAAGACGGTATTTTTCGAAATTCAACCCCTAAGGGCTGAAATGTGATATCAAGGATTCCTTAATATTTCTTAGTACCAATAAGATATCGACTTGGCTTTTACTTATAATGATTAACCATACAAATGCCGAAAATTTTATTCCTGGATTCTTTCCTAATCAACCCCTAAAGGGGTAAATCTATACTCGGGGTGATTTATACAACCCGTCGTATTTCCTGTGTTTATTAGGTTATAACATTCATTTTTGGCACACCGGTGTCTTTTTTAAATATCTCGAGACAGTTTTGACAGTCTTTTAAAATTTCACCTCTAAATGTAAATGGGGGGGGGGACTATAAATGGGTATTTATATTCGATAGAACTTCCCTTGGCTATTGAGACATGAAATTCGGGAAGTATATTCCTTCCGTGATGTAAGGTTAACCATACAAATTTTTGAAACAGTAATTCAGGATTTTGCTCTAATCAACCCCTAAAGTGGTAAATCTACATTTGGGGTGAATTATAGAAACCTTGGTATTTCCTGAGTTATAACATTTCATTTTGGTACATAATTTTCTATTTAAAATATTTAGAAAGCGTTTTGAATTTTTTTAAATTTCATCCCTAAAGGGGTAAATTGGTATTTTTTATTTGAAAGAACGTCCCTTGACATAGAGATATGAAATTCAGGAAATATAGTCCCTCCATGTCGCAAGCACCCTCTAATACGGAATTTTTCGAAATTCGACCCCTAGGGGATGAAAAGTGATAAAATGTTTTTCCTCGGATTCTTCATTATATTGATTTGAATTTTGCTTACAATGTTATCCGTATATGTGTTTAAAAATTAAATTCAGGATTTTGCTCTAATCATCAATCCCTAAAGGGGCGATTCTAGATTTGGAGTGAATTATAGAACCCTTTGTAGCTTCTGTCTTTGTTGTACTATAACTATGTTGTGCTTTTTCGCATTTAGGTGTCATTTTAATATCATTAGTTTCAAGATCTTTTCATTTTGACCGTTTTTTTTTTTATATTTCAACCCTAAATTGCATTTTTTATATTTCCCTAAATTTCATTGGTACATTGGTATTTTTTAGTAGACAATTGAAATTCGGGGACTATATTTCTCACATGACGTAAGCAACCACTAAGAAGAGATTTCTCGAAATTCGACCCCTAGGGGGTGAAAACGGATTTCTTAATATCTCTTGATCAAATAACGACTTGCTTTTTACTTAAATGTAACTTAGAATTTTGCTTCAATCAACACTTAACGGGGCGAATCTACATTAAATCAGGGCGACTTATAAAATGTTTCGTAACTTATTTGTTTGTTGAGTTATAACATTCCTTTTTGGTATATATATATTCTAATCTTTAGCAAGTTTTTTAAACTTTTTTTTTATCTATAAAGGGGTAAATAGGTATATTTTTGATTAGATACATGGAATTCCGGGAACATATTCCTTCCATAACGTAAGCATCGAACCCTTTATATCTCCTGTGCTTCTTGAGTTATAACATTCCATTCTGGCATATAGGTGACTTTTTAAAATCTTTCGATAGTGTTCTAACAGTTTTTTAAATTTCATTCCTAATGAATTTTTTATTAGAAATAAGAAATTCCGAGAGTACATTTCTCGATATAACGTAAGAACGCACTAAGAAAGGATTTTTCGACCCATATGAGGGGAAAAGGAGTTTTTTTTTTTTTTTTCACGGATTCCTCATTATCTCTTAGGACAGATGAGATATCGACTAGGTTTTTGCTTATAAAAGTTACCCGTGCACATGTTTAGAAACAAACTACGAATTTTATTTGTCATTAGTATGAACCTCTAACGGGGTGAATCTACACCTGAGGAGACAGTCAGCAATGTGATCTATAAAGAACTATGACTTATTATAATTGCACGATGATGGCAAACCGACAATAAACCGTAGCGAAGCACGGGTACTCAGCTAGTATGAATATATATAGTGATGAATAGAGAAGATCAAAACATTGTCCAATACCATGCCAATATTTGGACAATCACGTTGTACGTCATCCTATCCATTGGAAGTTTTTACCTTCTCATAAAATGGGTAAAAAACAGGATATCCAAGAAGCTGCAAAATCAAGAAAATGAAAAGGAAAATTCCCAAGAAAATCCAAAATCGAACAGCCTTCCGGAGGAAGCCTTCGTCCAAGGGGGGAGGAGTTACCTCAACAGTTCCCGCTGACTCCACACAATAAGACACCACCCTTTTACATAACATATTCCCAAGATGTACTTGACACTTTTTAATAATCAGCATTTTCTTTTCAGCTTATATTAACATGTTTTGCATATTATTTCTTTAGTCTTAATTAGAATCTTAAACTGTAATAATTTAATTTTGTTAATGACGTAATAAAACTTTTTAAAAACTGATTCTGAACATTTGGACAGTTATTTGGCGCAGTCGAGTGGGATCACTAAACAGTATTAGCGAATATAATAGTTCTGTTTTAACAGTTTACAAGTGATACGAACAATAAAAACGAGAACATTAACAAAGACATTTCGCCACAAAAACAAAGTGCAGAGAACGTGTGTAGAAGACTCTCCGAACGAAGATCGAAGACTTCTCGCAGCCAATTCCGATTCCAGCCAATTCCAATCGATGGACAGGTGGACACTACTATTCTTGTGAGTATTGATGTCATTCAGAGGTTATTTATCCAATTCTTCGGATAGCGACCCGAATTACAGTCACGATAATTCTAATTCTGGCTCAGTAGAAAATTTAGTAAATATTTTTAATACAAGTTTAGAATTGAATAAAGAAATGGCACTACCAGGCCCCGTAAATTCAACGGTTCGTCCGACCCTTAGAAAGGAATATCCGGCTATGATCCCAGAATTCCATGGACAACCGGAACTTTTATCGAGATTCATCGAAATCTCAGAAAAATTAGTCACTAAGTTTTATAATAATAGTAATCCAGACGACTTTGAGAACGAATATCTCTTGTCTAGTCTCATTTCAAAAATAAAAGGCGAAGCGGCAATAAATATATCCTCTAGCCATATAACAAATTGGACAGAATTAAAAGCTGCCCTACTAAACGCGTATAGCGATAAAAAAGATGTCTATACGTTATGTATAGAAATATCCGAATTGAAACAAATACAAAATGAGTCACCTTTTGACTTTTACTTAAAAATACAAAAATTATTAAACTTACAAATATCATATTTAACAAGTCATTATACTCCTAGTTGTAGACCAGCCCTCAGCGAATTTCTAATCTAGCTTTACGAGTTTTATTACGTGGACTTAGAGAACCCATAGGCTCTCTGATGAGAATCAAAAATCCCACAGATCTTAATGAAGCCCTTAACATGCTTACAAACGATTTTAATTTAGAAACTAGGCATAAAATCGACAAAAATCCGTGTAATGCGAACTAAATTTTCAATGCAATTCCAACCACCTCTCAACGTTCTCAATACCAACAACCCTTCCAACGTTCTCAATACCAACAACAATCAAGATTTTCACCCGCATCCACTTCACAAACGTTCAACAATTATAAAAACACTAACCCACCTAAAAAAAACGTCTTTAGACCAGGTACAAATCAAAATCTACCCAAACCAACTCCCATGTCAGTTTGCACAAATAATACTATCCAGAGACCACAACCTCAACAAAATTTCAACTTTTGCCAAAACGAACCAAAATTCTTATCTGAAGAACTGTTCAATATTGGTGACAATAATTTAGAAACAGAACAGATACATTCAGAACTCGAACCAGATGATTATTATGAACAGTCTGTAGAACAAATTGATGATTCAAACGATCATAATTTTTTAGAGGAAATAGCCTCGGACCCCAGTTTGAATTACTAAATTTAAACAATAACAAAAGCCAATTACCGTACGTTGTATTCCCTGACAATAATGTAAAAGTATTGTTAGACACAGGCAGCACTAAGTCATTCATTAATCCCGAAATTGCAAAAAAGTATTTTCAAAAATTAATAGTCAATGATCCCTTTCAAACATCATCAGCACAAGGTAATTCAACAGAGTACTACAGTATGTCTATGCCAAGTCCTAAAATACTTAAAATAAACAGTTTGCCTTTAAAATTCCATTTGTTTAAATTCCACAAAAACTTTGATTGCCTCTTAGGTTTAGATAATCTTAAATTACTAAACGCAAAAATTGATCTGGTTGATAATAAATTGTTCACTCCTGAAACATCCTTAAAAATTAATTTTCTTAGTTCTAAACCATCCTTAAATAATATCCATACCCAAATGAAATCTCTACAATCAATCATTACTCTTAACGTTATAAATGACCATCATATCATGATTCCCTACACAACTTTCGATAAGGTAGAGAAACGTGTAAATAAAACAAAAAATTATCAACTCATTGTCTTAGTTCAAATCTGAAAAAACCTGATACAACAATAAAATTAGATAATAAAATTCAAAAATTACCCCAAAATTCAGAAAACGAATCACCACTTAAGCTTTACAAAAAATATTTAGCTAAAAAGCTAACCTTTAAATTCAATAGTAATAATATTTTAGAAGTAAAAGGAAATCTTTTTGATGCGCCGTTAGACAATAGTCTAGCACATTGCGTTAGTAGAGACTTACATATGTCGGGAGGAGTCGGAAGACAATTTAGAGACAGATTCAATAATGTGGATAAATTAAAAAAACAAAACCCGAGACTTCACAACTTAGTATTCTTAAGAAATCAAAACCGTTTCCTATTATACCTCATAACCAAAGAAAAATATTTTCACAAACCTTCTAAACAGAATCTATTCTATACATTACTAAATTTGAAAATATTTTGCATTAAAAACAAAATTAAAAAACTAAGTTTACCAAAAATCTCATCAGGTCTCGATATGTTAAATTGGAACGAAGTTAAGTCGACGTTGAAATTCATTTTTAATAACACGGACATAGTTATAACAATTTTCAAAATTTCGGACGTAAAACCTCCAAATTACGAGCTTAACACAAACGATATTGAGAAACCCGGAACAACAAAAGATAATGCGGATAATGAATCTTTATTTGTATCCATAGAAATAGGTGAACCCGAACTAGAAACTATAACCATTGACGACGACTCAGATGATCAGACTATACATTCTAATATAGATAACCCTATAGTAGGACTACCGATTATTGATAACCCAGTTAACTACGGTATGAATCAAATCATAGTCTCAGAAATAAACAAGGACCCACCAGTACCTTCAATTATAAAATTATTCAATAATAAACAACGAATTCTTTTCAAAATTTCAAAAAACAATTTCAAAAAACAAGAATAAAAGAGATTTATAGAGAAACGGAGAACGTCGTTAGAGTAGAAGACCAAACGAGCGCATCCTTTTGGACAAGAAAAGGATTAAGGCAGGGTTGCCCATTGAGACCCATCCTGTTCTCGATATACATGGCTGACCTAGAAGAAAATATGGAAAAATGACAGTCTGGCGGAATCAAAATAGGAAACAAAAAAATATGGACACTATCTTACGCAGATGACATAGTCTTAATCGCTAGAAAGCCGGACGAACTGAAAGACATGATTTTAAGATTTACAAGATATTTAGATCAAAAGAAAATGATACTGAGCACAGAAAAATCTAAAATCATAGAATTCAGGAAGGGAGAGAGAAGAAAGAAAGTTGGAAATGGAAAGATCAAGAAATAGAACAAGTCAAGGAAATCAGGTATCTAGGTTACATCTTCCAGAAAAGTAATGGAGACAATGCACACATCAAAGATAGAGTGAAGAAAGCCAGATGTATACTAGGCCAGGTATGGAATTTGGGGGAAAAGAAATTCGGAAAAGATTTTCAAAGAAGAATATTTCTATTTGACGCCTTAATACGGAGTATTTTATTATACGGGGCAGAGATATGGGGCTGGAAAGAATATGAAGAAGTAGAGAGAATCCATGAAACCTTTATCAGGTGGACACTTGGACTGGACAAAAGGACCCCAAGCTACATAATCCTAGAAGAGACAAAAAGGGACAAATTAAGGATAAGAACCGGAACAACAGCGGTAAAATACGAAAAGAGGATTAAGGCTAACAACAACTCCATACTACAAGAATGCCGAACAGATAAAGAAATAAGCCAACGAACCAGCTGGAGAGAAGATAGAAAGAAATATTTCGAAAGAAACGGATATGGTATAGAAGAGATAAGAAGAAGACAAGTAGGAGGAGAAGAACTAGAATACTTATTAGAAGAACGAGACAGACAAGTACAGCGACAGGAACAACAAAACAGAATACAGAAATCAAGATACAATCAGACATACAAGTTCCCTCAGTGCCCCTATACCTCGTCAAGCCAAAAGGAAAAAATCAGAGGACCATCGCCAGATTCCGGTGTGGCAATGAAGATCGGGCTAACTTCTTCTGGAGAACTGAAGGTGAAAAAACATGCAGAACATGCGGGGAAACCACCGAGACGATAGAACACCTACTGTCCTGCAGTGGAATAGGAGAAGAACGAAGGGATATACACAGAGTGTTGGACGAGGCAGGTAGTGGCTATCTGTGGATGAAGGAGGTTATCCAAAGAAGAGAAGTATTAAAAGAGAAAAACAAGAAAATACTAGGAAGCGCAGCCCAATGAACCAGAACACGTATTTGTTTTGAATATTAGAATTTTTGTTTAATTTTGATGTAATCATTGTTATTTTGTTAGAAATTTATTATTATTTATATTATTATTATTATTATATTATTGAATGTGATATCACACAAACAGTATTTTGGGAAAATTAATGTATTAATTCAAGGCCGAAAGGCATGAATAAACTATTATCTATCTATCACAATTTCGAACACGATGTTATAAATTTTATAAAACAATACATAGTACCAAAAATTAAGTATCATTTTTATTTCGAAGATCCCGTTTACGAAAAGTTTAGTCTAGTCATTCAAAACTATTTCAAAAATACTCAACTTAATTTTGTAAAATGTACAGAAAAACTAGTTGATGTAGAAAACGAGGATGAAATTTTAAAAGTTATTCAAAATTATCATGAAAGTAAGACAAACCACCGAAGTCATGACGAGACCGAAATAAAAATTAAATCACGATATTATTGGCCCAATCAACGTAAATAAATTTAAACCTTTATTAACAATTGTGAGTTATGTCAGATGACAAAATACGATAGAATACCCCTGAAACTAAAATTCAATATAACCCCCACAGCTACAAAACCATTTGAAATCGTGCATGTAGATAGCATAACATTAGAAAACGTTAAATTCCTCACCATCGTAGATTCATTTTCAAAATATGCCCAGGCATATAAACTAAATTCAGCACAAGGGATAGAAGTAGTAAATAACCTAGTTAAATACTTTACCCACCATGGCATACCGCAACAAGTCATATCTGATGACAGACTCGAGTTCAAAAATTCAGTCGTAAAAGAATTGTTGCAGGTTCATAAAATCAAAATTCATTTTATTAGTAGCCAACATCCAGAATCGAACGGACAAATAAAAAGATTCCACTCAACCCTTATAGAACACATTCGTTTATTAAATAACCAAGTTGAATATTCTAAAGACCCCATTCACCATTTCACCATTCATGATTCACCATTTGACATTGACCTAAGACAACAATTAGTTAACAATTACGTGACAAATCATAAAAATAAAATTAGACTTCTTTATAACAAGATAAATAAAACCCTGTCAGTAAACAAAGAAAATAAAATAACTAAAATTAACGAAAATAGACAAGATATCCCCAAAGTACCTGAAAAAGTTTATGTTAAAAATAAACAAAAACAGCGGAAAACAAAAAATAAATACAAAGAGGAAAAAAATATAAGTGTAGATCCCGAATTAAAATCCGCGAAAATCGAAACAAAACACGGTAATACCGCGGACAACATTCAGCTCTCTAATATAAAAAATCCTAGAAAACAAAATTACAAATTCAAAATTTTTTCAGGATCCTCAGTATCGCGCGAGGAGCAGAAATAAAGAATATAAGTAAAAATTTAGGAATACTACCAATAAATTTAGGACCGGCAAAATTGCAAAGGACAAAACACACTTTGAAAACGAACTTTTACGTGGACAATATTTGACCCTGAAATACAGCATTTCAAACAATTCATATTATATTAGAGAACTAGATAACTACAATAAAATTATCGAATTTTTGCAAAACTCAATAAACAATAAAATTAATAATATCCGTATTAAATCTACTAATAGAAGCAAACGCGGATTAGTTGACGGATTAGGAACTATAGTAAAAACTTTCACCGGCAATTTAGATAAGATATTATGCTAATGATGGAAAAAAATACGACAAAATAATCAATCATATGAAATCCAACTTAAAAAATGTACAAGATCAAATAAAATTTCAATATTCTACTAACGACAAAATAATAGGAAGGTTTAACGAAACTATACAAGACATTCAGCATAATCATTTTATCCTAAGAGCAAGAATTTTACAACTCCACAGTATGATACAGAATAAGATCCAAATACAAGATATTTTGGTTGCCAAAGACCTTTTCAACCAACTAATAATTTTGTACAACACAATATTAAATATACTACAAGATATCGAAAATTCAGTTACATTTTGCAAATTAAAAATACTCCACCCGACTATTATAAAAACAACAGACTTATCTTCTGAGCTTAAAAAAATTTCGAAATTTTACAAAAATCAACTGCCATTCGAACTAAAATATGAAAATATACTCGATTTCGAATCTCTAATAACAATAGATTGCAAAATTGAGACAGATCAAATTATTTACTTCTTAAGCTTGCCTATTGACTTTGAACAAAATTATGAACTTTATTATTTAAAACCAATACCCACTGAGCATGAAAAAGATTTTGTAACCATAATTCCAAATATTAAATATGTTTTAAAATCCGAACATAATATAATACCTCTAACTGGTATCTGTACCAAGAGTAAGGTGTATCAATGTCCCAGTCATCTGTTAACAAACTACAAGGCTGATTGCGAAGAAGGTATCATTCGTCAAGGAAACCAAAGACACTGCCAATAAACACGATTAAACATCGCCAATAATCAACTGGAATTCATCACTGAAATCAACCAATATTTGGGTGTATTTCCGAAGATAGAAAAATTCACAATCAAATGCCATGATCAAGATGAAACAAAATCCTTGCGTGGGATATATCTAATAAAACAAGATAGCTGCAAATTACTACTCGATCAACAAGAGATAAGCTATAACGACAGAAGCTATGGCACACCACTCATAATGAGCCCGCTAAATTTGGTATTAAACAAATCAAAAATATCAAATTTTACCATAAAATTAAACACGCTCAAACTTGAAAAAATACAAGAAAATCCTGCTGTGATGAATCGAGAAGATCAAAACATTGTCCAATACCATGCCAATATTTGAACAATCACGTTGTACGTCATCCTATCCATTGGAAGTTTTTACCTTCTCATAAAATGGGTAAAAAACAAGATATCCAAGAAGCTGCAAAATCAAGAAAATGAAAAGGAAAATTCCCAAGAAAATCCAAAATCGAACAGCCTTCCGGAGGAAGCCTTCGTCCAAGGGGGGAGGAGTTACCTCAACAGTTCCCGCTGACACCACACAATAAGACACCACCCTTTTACATAACATATTCCCAAGATGTACTTGACACTATTTAATAATCAGCATTTTCTTTTCAGCTTATATTAACATGTTTTGCATATTATTTCTTTAGTCTTAATTAGAATCTTGAACTGTAATAATTTAATTTTGTTAATGACTTAATAAAACTTTTTAAAAACTGATTCTGAACATTTGGACAGTTATTTTACATATATATTACAGCTGAAAAAGTCAAAATACTACCTCGAGAAGCAGAAGGTACTGCCAAGTTATTATTATTCTTTGACAAACTTTTTGACAGCGTCAATAGTAGCTTCGATAGAGTCCGTGACGGGAAAATTTTAAGAGCTGGCGTTAAGCCAAATTCTACACGCAATGAGTTCTGGGTAGATGCCAAAAGGACCCTAAGTACCAGTGGGGTGCGGTCCAGCGCAGCAGGGTAAGCTCTGCTGCCCAATCATTTTAATGTGATAAAAGTAAATGTTGAAGCAGAGCGAGAAATCACTTCCCGTGTTAGTGTGACAAAGGATTCAGAGTGAGAGGGTATCAACAAAAATCACATCTGTTGATTGTACAAAGCGTTTTTATTTAATTTAGCACACAGAACAATTATACACACACCAGCTCACATACATGTTCACAGCTACCCTGCTTTCTGCTTACTACTTAACTGCACGCAGGCAGTACTCAGCACACCACCTATACTTATTGCGCGCGCACCATCACATCTCATTTAAATGTTTATTGTAACGGGCGCGATAACTCAACTTTAACACTACCGCCGTTTGAGCGTCCCTTACGAACTAAGCTATCATCTCGCATGATTTCCGTAATCTATCTCTCGGTAGAGCTTTAGTAAGTATATCGGCGCGCTGCATCTCAGTTGGGATATACTTCACTTCTATTTCTTTACTTTCGTATTTCTCACGAATCTACTATTATATTGTACAAGTGTTGGTATGTATGTTCTATTCAACTTCTGGTGTATCTTCATTTTTCCGGTATCGCAGAGAGAGGAAAATGAACCGCCGTCTTATCCGGGTGATATTTTTTTAGTGCTTAGGCTTAATTTTATTTCGACAGGGGGTACTGGCTAATTTTTATTGATAAAAATCATGGATTTTTTCCTCGAAACCGTGTCGTTGATCGTCACCGACCCGTGCCGAGCAATGGGCACGGATAGATTGTACCAGACGATAAAATATGTTTATTCATATTTCTACTATTTAGGAGGCGATTTCAGACCAAAACTGAGTTGAAAAACTACAGTTGAAGGTATTTTATTTATAAAATTGATGAAATGTGTAAAAAATACATAAGAGCTGATAAATATAATGCAGTTTTTTAAGGTTTTAACACATTTTCATAAATTTTGAAAACTTTTGCTGATCATAAAATTGTCTTCAGTTAAAAATGCTATTAAACGGAAAAGAAAGTAAGAATTAAGAAAGTAAGTATCAGTTTTGAGTTATCAAAATATATTTTAAGGGCCGTTCGAACGTTTTAAATGTTAAACCTATCTGTAGAATACGTTCAAATAAGTTTTCAGGGTGAGGATAGATGTGTTAAGCAGTTTTGTTATTTTAATTCTGGAAACTGTATGTCATTAACTATTTTACTAACTATATTAACGAAAGTATAAAGTAGAGTGTATTAGGAGGATAGATAAGACAGAATAATATTCGATAATTAGTAATCGCGTAATTTTAATTGTGTTAAATCTTGAAGTATAAAATACCCAGATGTCAATTTAATATCTTATTTATTTATATAATGGATTACTATAGGATGAAAGTGTTTTTTTATCATCTTGAAGGTCTTCCGCTGTTTTCTTTTTGCAGTAAAAATGCTAATTTTAAGATCTATTTCAAAAAAACTTAAAAATTATGATAAAAGTATTCATCAGCGCCTCTCTCGAACAACGAGACAACTACCGACATTCAAATTTAGGAGGCAATTCCTTCGCATTACTGAATTATAACAAGTATAGGTAAAATTTTAGTGATTAAATAAATTAAAAAACGACTATAATATATTTACATGTAAATCAAATTATTTTCAAAAAAAAACTGAAAATTATAAATACCTTTTTAAACAGTTAAACAAAATATTAAATTTAATAACGTAAAATATTACTACAACGAATATATTATTACAACGAAAATCCGCAAATTTCACATCTATCAGTGTTACTCAAAAGTTTTTCTAAATTTCCAAGTGACATAATTAATAGTGAATCATATGCAATAATATTTAACTATTTTATTAATTTTTCTCTATTTTATTCAGATTCATGTATTCTTTATAGTGAAATAAAATATTATTATTACGTTTAAATGGTACAAACGTAAATTAATTAACTGATTTGGATAATCCTTTGAACATTGTATGTATAGATTAGAACTTCCCGAGTGTTATAATCGACATTGTGGCATAACGCCTTATTATATTAAAACGAGTCGCGAAGCGACGAGTTTCGTCAACGTAGGGGGAGAAGCCCGGCGTAGCCGGGCTGAGGCCCCTAGTATAATGATATCGTATATCTATTTGTTTCGTGCGCTTGTGAAACACAGGGTTTTGTAAATGATATCGTATATCTATTTGTTTCGTGCGCTTGTGAAACACAGGGTTTTGTACTAGACGTATTGCACTCTGATTGTCTACAAAAAGAGTGGTCTCACGCTCGCACGAATAATTTAATTATTTTAACAGTTTTCTTAGCCAAACTGCTTCCTTGGCGGCCGTCGCTGCTGCCACATACTCTGACTCGGTTGTACTGAGCACGACTAATTTCTGCCTTTGTGAGGACCACGATACCGGCCCATTCGCCACGCAGAAAATGTAACCGGTAGTTGACCTACGCGTCTCGATATCACTTGCGAAATCCGCGTCAGAGAATCCGATCAACTCTACTTCGCTACCGCCGCTTCTGTACTCTATTGCGTAATTAAGTGTTCCCTTTAAATATGCGAAAATTCGCTTCACTGCACGCCAGTGTTCCGCACTGTGATTACTCAGGAACTTACTTACTGAATTGACCGCATATGCTATATCAGGTCGTGACACGGCCGCAAGAAATACTAATGACCCGACTGCCTCTCGATAGGGCACGTTGCTCGACCTCTCGTCGCTTGTCTCGACTGGATACGGTACCACATTAGGATCAGCTGGTACGCTTACCGGCTTCGCGTCGCACATCCCGAATTTTTCTATAATTTTTTCGATATAAGCACTCTGATGAATGCCTAGAGTTTTCTCAACTCTATCTCGCACGATTTGCACACCAACGAAAAAACTCGAATCTCCGATTTAAATTTTAAATGTTTTGCTCAAATAATTTGTCAATAAATTTAATGTTGACTTGGATTTGAGCTTCCGCTACGAGACCGTCGTCTACGAACAGGGCTAAATAGACAGTTTCTCCATTGAATTGTCCAACAAAAACACAAGGATCGGCCTCACTACATTTAAATTTAAATCGACACAAGAACTTAGTAAATTTTTGATTCCAGCACCTTGGTGCTTGCTTTAAACCATATAGCGATTTGTTGAGTTTACATACAACCTTTTTCACTACAGTTTGTTCAACGTTCAGCCCCTCTGGTATCTCCATAAAGATGTCTTCCTTCAGCTCACCGTACAGGAAAGCCGTCTGGACGTCGAACTGCAGCAATTCGAGATCCTTCTCGGCCACTGCTGCCAGAAGTACTCGAAGTGAGTCGTATCGCACGACAGGCGCGAACGTCTCGGTGCAATCGATCCCTCGCTGCTGCATGAACCCGCGAGCACATAGTCTCACCTTGAAACGTTGCGTCTTCTTGTCTGGATCACTTTTGACCTTGAACACCCACTTGGAATCGATTGTCTTCGTTCCTGGTATTTTGGGCACGATTGCCACGTACTATTGGTCTCGTGCGCTTGCAACTCTTCCTTGATGGCAAGCGCCCACTGCGCGGCGTCGCTGCCTCCCGTTGCTTCTTCATACGTACATGGCACGATGTATTCGGCAAAATCAGCGTCGTACCTTGCTGGACAGTGTATTGTGCCTCGATCTCGGAGTACACGCCCCTCCACGCCAGTCATTTCTAAGGGTTGCTGCGCATTTCTTTCAAATTGACCTTCGTCGTCGACCTCTTGCTGCCGAACTTTCTCGAGTCGAACTCCAGCTTCGACTTCTTCTTCTCTTACTTGGTCTTGGATATTTGGGAACGTCACCATCTCATCGATCGGGTCTGACTCCTCAGCTTTCACCTTCCCGACTTGCTCATAGATGGTCGCGTCTCTAGTGACGCTTACACGCTTCGTCATCGGATCGTACACTCTATAGTTTGTTGAGTCGCCTTCATAGCCCACGAAAATCATTTTTCGTCCTCGTAAGTCAAACTTTTTCGTAAACTGCTTCGGCACTAACACATAGGCCACAGATCCGAAGATACGCAGATGATTCATTGTTGGCTTCTTGCACACCCACATCTCGTACGGTGTAGCGCTGCCGCCCGACAACACGGTTCGGTTTAACACATAGATTGCTGTGTTCACCGCCTCTGCCCACAAACTCAGTAGAAGAGATTTCGCGTGAATCATTGTTCGCGCACTCTCAACGATTGTTCTATTGTCTCTTTCGGCCTTGCCGTTCTGCTGCGGAGTATACGGAGCCGTATTTTCTTTTTTAATTCCACGGGACTCTAGATACTTGTTCATTTTAAAATTGCAAAATTCACGACCGTTGTCCGATCGCAGGACTTTTATTCGACGCCCGAACTTGTTTGCCACTTCCGTCTCGAAGATTTTAAATTTTTCGAACACATCCGACTTATCTCGCAAGAAATACACATGTCTATACCCGGACGCGTCATCCTTAAATGTCAGAAAGTACTTTGAACCGCCCGGCGTTTCAACGGACATAGGACCACACACGTCAGTATGCATGACTTCACCAGGCTTGGTTGACACTTTCTCGCGTTTCTTGAACGGCAATCGATGCGCTTTCCCGAGATGGCACATCTCATTTGTGTGTGAGATTCTTGAACGGCAATCGATGCGCTTTCCCGAGATGGCACATCTCACACACAAAGTCACTGTCATCAGTCATAGATATACCGTGAACAAGTCCCTTTTTCGCAAGCTCGCGGATTGCACGTTTGTTGACATGTCCGAGTCTCTCGTGCCACACGCGTAGGTTGTACGCCGACACATTTGCCTCTTCAGCACGGGATTTTATAACGCGGAAGAACATTCGGTAAATGTCATTGTCTTGCTTCACGCCTGATGCGACCACTTCTTTCTCGCGCACTATGTTCACAACCGTGTCTTTAACCGCTTAACGCCCAGCGACGTGATAGGACACGCGCCGTTCACAGGCAGAAATGCCCAGTGACGTGATAGGACGCGCGTATCGTGTTAATACTTACAGAATTTTTCTAGCGACGTGATAGGGCGCGTTTCATTTATTTACATACGAACGCTGATTGCGAACAGACTTATAGTCTAGATTATGTTTATTTACGTAAATTATAAAAATATTATAATAATATTATAAAAATTAAAAAGGGTGAATCTATAGCTTACAGACGACGTAAAGTAATGGTCATGAAATGGCATGATAAAAAAGATGTGTACTTACTGTCAAAAGTACATAACCCAGAAATGACAGAGACCAATACAAAAGACAAAGAGTTTATAAAAAAACCGAAATTGGTAGTTGATTATAATAATACCATGGGTGGTGTCGATCGATTGGATCAACAATTGCACGATTACGAGATTACAAGAAAAAGAGGGAAAAAAATTTATAATTTTTTTTTTTATGCATTTACTAGATCTAACAGTAGTCAACTCTTTTATTTTATATAAATAAAATAATGGTGGAATGGATAATTTAGAATTCAGAATACAATTAGTGGAACAGATTATTCGAAAATATCATTCGAGTGCATTTATTAAAAAGGCAGGACGTCCAAATAAATTTGGGCCACTAAGATTGACGGAAAGACATTTTCCTGACTTCAACCCCCCTACAAAGGGAAATAATTTCCCGTATAAACGTTGTGTGTTATGTTCCACAAAAAAAGATGAGATGGGTAAAAAGTTAAGAAAAGAAACAAAATATTGTTGTAAAGAGTGCGACGTTGCTCTTTGTCCTGCTCCTTGTTTCAAAAAATATCATACGGAAAAAAATAATTAGAAAATATGCTATTTTTGTAATTAAAATAAGTGTGCTTTTTAATATTTGTCATTTTTTTACTAACTTTAGTTTAAAAATTTGTATTTTTTGATAGGAACGTTAATCTATCTTATATGTACATGGTATACAATATACATAAATAAAATATTAAATAAATCGGTTTTGTTATTATAATTCATTTTAATGCGTTTAAAAAAGTATATACTTCAAATTTCAGGAATATTAAAAATTAAATTTTTTTTACCATAATCCACTTAAAAAATCGGGCGTTAAGCGGTTAAAGTTCACCTCAAAACCTTTTTTCGTGCAGGCACCCACGGAAAACAAGTTTTTCTTTAAACTAGGAACGTATAGCACGTCTTCAATGCGGGCATCGCGCCACAAACCATTTACGAACTTTTGTATACGCACTATACCTTCGCCGACAATATCGCACTCTACGCCGTCACCGAGAGATACTTTCGCGCCATCGTTGACCGGTCGGTAATTTGTGATCCATTCACGTCGATTGGTCATGTGCCTAGATGCACCACTGTCGGTAATCCAGACCTCGCACTGTTTGGCCGCAAGAAGCATTTGTAATTGGTTCTCACCCCGCGATCCGAATTCACCCGACACATCACTTCGTGTTTTCTCGACAACGAACGCACAATCACGTGACTGATTGTCATCACTTCCTTTTCCGCCCTTTTTATTCGAACACTCGCGCGCGGAATATCCTTTCTCGTGACATCTGTAGCACTCAATTTCCTTTTTCGGCTTCTTGGTGTTCCCTCGTTTCTTTCTCTCATGTTTGAATGAAGCGAACGCACTTGCTCCGTCCTCCCGATCAGCGCCTAATCGCGCTTCCTCTCGTATCAGCCTTTCTTCTAGGTTGCTCAGTGTCTGACGCGACGGATCAACACTGTCCCACGCGGTCTGAAGTGTACTATACTTGGATGACAAACTTCCAAGTATCTTGGCTATCACAGTCAATTCCGACACTCCTTCACCCACGTTCTCGAGTTGCGCGGCCATGTTGCGAACTTTCGCGATATGTTGCACGACGGAATCACTCGACGTCATACGGTACTGGTGAAATCTTTGTAACAGCAAAACTTTGTTTTCTGCAGATTTCTGTTCGTGCATCCGGCATAGATTGTCCCACATGTCTTTCGCGGTCACACACACTAGTAACGGCTCGAGCTGTGCGGGCTCTAGTGCCGATGATTTAGGAACATCGCCTTCGCATTATCACGCACCCACGATTTTTTTTTTGCGCCGCACACGCGGTTTTCACTTCCGCGGTAGCATCAACCGGCGTCTCTGGAATTTTCCTGGTACCATCCACTATGTCATCGATTTCATTTGCGATGAACAATGTGTGCATCTGAAATTTCCAAACCTGGAAATTTTCCCCGTCGAACTTCTTGACACTACGCGCTGAGATATCTTGAGACATAATGAATTCGTATCACACGTAAACTTATTCTCAACAACTATGTTCGACCGCACAAAATGGCTACCACCAACGCCTTGTTTTCCGCAACCTCTCTCCTTTATCACACAGGATTATTTACTGGGCCCATAACCTGTTGAAGCAGAGCGAGAAATCACTTCCCGTGTTAGTGTGACAAAGGATTCAGAGTGAGAGGGTATCAACAAAAATCACATCTGTTGATTGTACAAAGCGTTTTTATTTAATTTAGCACACAGAACAATTATACACACACTAGCTCACATACATGTTCACAGCTACACTGCTTTCTGCTTACTACTTAACTGCACGCAGGCAGTACTCAGCACACCACCTATACTTATTGCGCGCGCACTATCACATCTCATTTAAATGTTTATTGTAACGGACGCGATAACTCAACTTTAACAGTAAATATCATTAAAATATATAACATTAAAACTGATTTACAACAATTTTAATAAGTACATGTAGTTATTATCATGACATTATTTAGTTTATTATATTATGGCTAGTACAAATCTATTTTATTCACATCGCTTCAGAACACTGGCCACAAGCAGAATATTTTCTGTATACCTAACAGTGCGATATAAGGAATATGATTGGTTAGTTGTATGACGTCACATCTGTGACGAGATATCTGTAGCACGCAATTTATCTTACTATGCAAGCAGAAATTTCTCTGCTTATGATGCCCACTTGCACTCATTCGAGTGTTGCTATTGCTTGATTTCTGGATTATCGCATACGTTACGAAAGCAATAAGCTCATTATATTTTATATTAATTAATTTCTTGTTGAGTTAGAGTATATTTATTTAGTTTAAATTGTTGTTAGGACTGTTCTAGTTGCTAATCCAGTTTCACTGTTTTTTACGTACTGTTGTTTTTTCTTTTATTTTTTTTTCTGTGCATTTAAATTAAAATGAGTGACACTGAAATATTGTCACCGGATTTGTCCAATTTGTCCTGCATTGGAAAGGGTTGTATTATTGAACTCTTACTGTAGAAGCCGTTTTCTCGTTTTTCTGTAGAAGAAAAGGCCGAAATACAAAAATATCCACGACCAACGCCACATATGTCGCAATTTAAAAATGAAATTAAAGTTAAAAATAAAACCACCACAAAACATTTTCAAAAGTTTTATTATGACAAAAATCTATGGCTATGTGGTTGTGAAAAAATTTTTTGCTCCTAAATTAACGGATTAGAGGATGCATTATCGCAAGATTTTAAATTATGTGCACTAATTATTACTATACCTCACAGCACAGCTTCAGTAGAAAGAAAATTTTCTACTTTAAAACGGGTGAAGACGTATGCCAGAAATTCAACAGATCAAGACAGGTTATCATATCTATCATTATTTTCAATAGAAAAAGAACTATTACAGTTACTGCGAACGTGGGCAGATTTTTATGATAAAGTTTATGATAATAAAGTTTATGATAAAGTGATAAAGAAAATTTTTGTAACAAAAACAGGCGTATTGATTTAGTATTTAAATAGTAAAAATAACAAAATTTAAAAAAAGTTAATCAAAATAAGGAAAAAGTAAAAAAAAAATCTGCTGCCCATTGTAATAAGTCACGGCACGCCACTGCTAAGTACCATGTACTATATTGATGAAAGTGGGAAAAAACAGTGCCGCCATCATTGAAGAATTGGATACTAACTATTAATAGTGTCCAAAATATTTGTAGCATCATGTTTAAGAAAAAATTTAAGTACATTTTATTACGAAATTTTAATCAGGACCCATTAGAAATTTTTTTTTGGTTCCATTAGAAGCCTTTATTGCTGCTTATAAAACCCTGACTATAAATAGTCAGGGTCAAATAAATTTAGTCTCTGCCCATTCAGTTGGGTCAAAATGCGAGGACGACGGATCGACCGGATCCTTGGCAAATTTAAAAAGTTTATTTTATTTCAGATCTAGTGCAAGAACAGTCGATAATGAAATTGTAGAAATAGCTAAAAACGTGAGCAATATTGAAACGTATTTGTCAATCCAAGCACAAGCCTATGTGGTTGGCTTTTTATTAAAAAATTTAAAAAAAATATTTAGATTGCCCATTATGCAAAATTAAATTAATAGATGCTGAAGTGAAGATATTCACGGAGTTATTATTGCACGTGAATATAAAAAAAATTCATTGCTTCGCCCAACGAAACATTTTGTTGAAACATTTGTAAAAATCAAGAATTACACAGACAATTTTTTAAATGAAAATTGTCTCAAACAAGATTAAAAAAAATATATTATAAGTGGTGTATTAAGTCAAATAGATAAAAAAAACTCGCCTGTACATTACACAGCGATGAATTTTATAAGAATTTTTTAAATATTAGCACCACATTTTTTATTTTCAAATGGTGTAGTGTAATTAATAATATTTTAAATGGTAAATGCAAAAAAAATATAAATAGTGTAATAAAAAAAATGGCACAGACTAAATTTAATATGTACAATAAATATAAAAGTAAAAAATAAATACTTGTTTATTTATTTCATATGCTTGCTTGCAAATAAAATAATAAAACTTAATGCTTACTGAAATATTAACTTTTAACAATTGTAATTAATTTTAATTTTAGGAAATTAGATTCACCAATTAAACGAAATTCTTCACAAATTAAACAAAATTCTTCACCAATTTAAAAAAAAATCTTCACAAAATAGTCGAATTGACATTTAATAATTAATCAAAAAAACAAAAATATTATGATTTGTTCATTTGTTTCATTTAAAAACAAAAATATTATGATTTGGTCATTTGTTTCATTCATAGCACGCTGATTCCTGCGCGATTTGATTTAAATTAATGTCAATTTAGTACGCATTTTTCTCAAAATTTTTATGATGTAAAGGTACTAAACTGTGTATTCGTTGAATTTAGAATAAAATGCCCTTCCGAACAAAAATATATATAAAAAAAAATGTTCTCATATAAAATAAGAAAGTTGGGTCCCATATTTGGAGAACCACTGATCATAAAAAAAAAATTGTTAATAGTTTTGTAATAGACTTTCAAAATGGTATTTCTTTGCTAATTTAATTAATCTCGTAGCTCTTATAGTTCTCGAGATAGCAATGGTGGCACACTTAGATGAACATAGGGTGACCACCCGTCCTACTTTGGGAGGACATGTCCTACAGTTAAACCTTTTGTCCTACGTCCTACCGCCTAACGAAAATGTCCTGCTTTCACAGATAACTACTTTGCTATTATTTTTTCATATTTTTATATTAAATAATGGGTACAATTTGCAACAAAGAGTTGCATTTAAAACACTAGAGTAGTATATCTCTTTAAAATTATTTACTTATCAATTTTTAGTGTTTTGTGCTTTTTTTACTACCAATTTTTATTGTTTTAAGCTGGGTTGTCAAATGTCCTACTGGGATGCGTTATAAAATTTCAAATGTCCTACTTCGACTAAGACAATATCTGGTCACTCTAGATGAACACCCTGTATATGTATATATATTTTTAATAACTAAATTTCCTAGGTATATATTCTCTTATTATTCGATCCTTTACTGCCGGTCACAGATCCCATTCTATATTGGGTTTTACTTTGCCATTAGCAAGTCAAGTCTATTTTCTTGTAATTTAAGACTCATTATGCTAAATCGAGGGGTGTAAGTCCGCCTCTGTACACGATCAAATAATTTGCAAAACAAATGCCATTTTGCAAACAATTTGATTGGGTATGATATGGTTTATGGCAGTGATTGACAAGGTTCAGTGCATTGATTCCGCTGAGTGTTTTCTTTTAAGAGAATGGCATCAATCAACGTTAATATAAAGTTTTTTGAATCGTATCGTAGTTTGTTCTGGGGAAAGTAAAAAGTGATACGTTCCATCCAAACCCTTGCCTCCCCACCCCTTTCTCTGGAAAGCAATGATGTATTATATGTAATTTATTTAGCGAAAATATAAAAATGTGTTGTATATTGACTATAGTTTCCTAGAAAAATAAAATATTAGTTTATTGGAAACGTACGTAGGGTATCCCTTTCCTTGAAAAAATTGCTAGATTCTAGAAATAACACATTTGGTTGCTTATGCTTAAGTAGACACCGGCAAGTGAAGCATTGAATTTTTTTCCCAGTGAATTTATTTTCTTTCCGTGATTAATCTTGATTCTCCTAATAAATCGTAGGTACTGTCGGGTTATCTTAAGCTGGCCGGTTGTAATATTATTAAAGTAAAGGTTGTCTCGTAACTTCTGACCAATCCGAGCGTAAGAGGGAATACGTCACATATCTGCTTAGTTCAAACTAGCATACAAAATTAATATAGATATTGCATGTTTTTAAATATTTTTATTGACTACCCAACTAACACAAAAGGTGCAACATAAAACCTAAATGATATGTAGCATATTTATTATAGCAACAAATGTAACTTAATTGTTTTATATAACCTTCAAATATACTAAATGGCTGTATAAGCAATTTGGTATCGAAAAATAGTTTTCAAAATGTTCTGTCAGCTTTAATATAAAGTAATTATACACTATATTTATTATTATTATTTTGTGACATCCAGCACTCGTGTTATAAAGCTAAATTCTCATATAAAAGTTTTTTAACATTATTTTAAAATTTGGTGGCATAAATATATCTATGAAAATCATTTATACAGCATACTTATACTGGAACAACTTAAAATGAACATAAAATAATTAACTTAGGAATAGTTCAGATCCTGATAAACAATTTATTTTTTAGGATTATGAGCCCTTTTAATTATTTTTTATTACAAATTAATGATATATCAAATAGAAAAATAAAATTCCTAATTAAAGCATGAAAGCCGATATTTTGTTAACATCATTTATAGTTTATTTTTGTTTTATGCATACAAGCAGTTATAATTTCCTAGGCTGGCATCTAAAAATAAATAAAAAATACTGACGTATGTGGCTGTAGATGTTTAATATAAGCAAATATTCAACTAACCCCTTTTTTAACCTGTTTTTCCAAGTGCCGTATTTATTGGGATTACTCCTTCCCCACCTCGAGGTTACTGTCCAAGTATATGGATCTCTTGTCCGAGCTTAGAAAGCTGTATCTCGGGTATAAAGTTAAGCTTGTAGTCCTGATAGTTCGTGTTTTGGGTGGTATGAAAGCCTCCTATTGAAGGGAAATCGAGTCCATTCCCGTCTGCAGATCTTCTGCCAACTCTTTGATATGTAGGATGCAGAAAGCAGTGCTGCTCGGGTCACTTCGCATTGTGCGGGCACTGGATCTAGCGTAATTTCCGGGCTGCATATCGCCAGGGTTTGGGTAATTAGCTCCACTAGTCTCTAGTATGACGCGGCTCAAAAGTTTGCTGAAGTTTGAGATTAGTGGACGCTTGTCAAGACCTGACAAACCCCAATAATAATAATAATATACAGATAGACATGTTGACAGAAGACCACATGAGTAAAAGTATGCACTCTGTGTTCTTCAGACATATTAAAAGTCTAGAGTTGTCCACCGAACTCACGTTCTCGTTTCTTAAGTCTGCGGGTTTGAGATCGGAAAAAGATGGTTTTGTGTTTGCGTGTCAGGATGGTGTTATAAATACTTTGGCGTACAGGGCCCGCATATTCCAAAAAGCGGAGTCCACACTCTGTAGGTTGTGCCACCACCATCCTGAAACAATTATGCACATTCTATCTGCTTGTCCATCTCTTGCAGCGTCGAGCTACGTGTCTCGACATAATGCTGCTCTCCGCGTGCTCTACTATCATCTTAGACATGTCTATGGTATTGACCAAATACCGGTTATACCGTACGTCCCTTCTGACATAGAATCGGTGGTGGAAAATTCCAAGTGCCGAATTTATTGGAATTACTCCTTCCCCACCTCGAGGTTACTGACAGCCACTAAGCCGGACATAACCCTCCTGGATATCGAGACCAAACAGATGTTTGTGATCGAATTCTCAAGTCCAGCTGAGAAGAATATCTCTCTCAAGGAGGAGGACAAGAGGTCCAAGTATATGGACCTCTTGTCCGAGCTTAGAAAGCTGTATTCCAGGTATAAAGTTAAGCTTGTAGTCCTGATAGTTGGTGTTTTGGGTGGTATGAAAGCATTCTATCGAAGGGAAATCGAGTCCATTCCCGTCTCCAGATCTTCTGCCAACTCTTTGATCTGTAGGATGCAGAAAGCAGTACTGCTCGGGTCACTCCGCATTGTGCGGGCACTGGATCTAGCGTAATTTCCGCGGCTGCATATCGCCAGGGTTTGGGATGCAGTCGTGTGTATTTAGCTCTACTAGTCTCTAGTATGACGCGGCTCAAAAGGTTGCTGAAGTTTGAGATTAGTGGACGCTTATCAATACCTGACAAACCCCATAATAATAATATAACTTTATTTTAGGATGCCAAAAAAGCTCGTAATAAATAAAACTCGTAAATATTTTCTGATCAACGGCCATAATTGCTATGAAAAAAGGTTTATAATCGATTTGATAACAATTATAAAGCCAGTTTATAACTTTTATCGGATATTTTGATGTTACAAAAACTGCAATAGACACAACATAAGAATGTCTTATAAATATTTTATATTTCTTAAAAGAGAATAATTATAAAATATTCAGACTATTGTCGTTCTTGCAATTTATTAGAATACTGTATAAAGAAAAATAAATCTAAAACTTCAAGAAATGATAAAACAAAGCCAAAATAAACAAACAAATTTATTCACTTCTTCATGATTACTAAAAAAACAACATGCCAATGTCAAATAAAGCGTTTATTAAATATGTTAAGGTTTAATAAATGCTTTATTTAGAAGGCCAGCAAATACATCGGGGCAATAATGCGACTTTTTAGTAACTTAACCTAATAATAAATGAAAAATATTTTATAAAGGTTACGATCAACTACTTTATATCAGCTTATAGCTAGTTTTATTAAAATTCATATAACACTAAAAGCAATAAATTGCACAATTATAAAATCAAAACGCTGTATACATATTATATTAAAGTAAAGATTATATAATATATAAACCATTTAAATAACAATTTGGTTCTTCTGATGTCTAAATAATTTTTTAGTAGCTTTATAGGGTTTCTTAAGGTTTTATAATCAAGACGGCCATATTTTTATGAACAATGTAAATACATAGTGACGTCCATTTTGACTGAATGTATATTTTACTTAGAAAAAAATAGTTTCTTTTTGCATTTTCTTTTATTTTTTAATATTTTGCCCTTGAATACAAACTTTTCCCATTTATTGAAATAATAGAGATGATGAAAAAATGTTTTTCTTTTTCCATAACATTTTTAATTGACTTAATTAGCCAAAAATTAACATTTCTTTGGCGAGTTGTAATTTTTGAATGTTTTACCTTATATTTTCACAGTAAATTGGCCTTCGCTAGAAAATTTTAATTCAGAAGTAGCAATAGGATAAATATAACAATGCATATATGTTTCATTGTCATGGTGATTTTATACTTCAATAAGATTTTTCATCTATATGTATCGCAGTTGCAAAATTGTTTTAACATGCAGCTACAAAAGAGCAAATCTATAAATATAACAGATAAAAAGTTGCTGCTGTATAACTAATCAAAATGTTTTATTAATGTTTTATTGTTTATTTTATAACTATTTTAAGAATATTTCCAAAGAGTGCCATTAGGTTTTTAAAATGTTGCGTATGCAATATTAATATAGCCAAAAGGTTTTATAAACCTGTGCCTATTTTGGAAGTTTTAGTGTTTTTTTGTTGCTCGACAGACATTCTTGTTGCTGAATTATATAGCTATCAGTTGTATAATTTTGCTGTAAAAATGTTTATACAATTTTTATAAAGCAATTTGTGCTAGTTGGGATATATTCATAATAGATATTTATTTCAAGACAATTCTACTGAATAAATTATAAATAAATTCTTAAGGAAATGTTATACTGACTTATATAAAATTTAAAGTGATGGGTATTTGTATTATAGTTAATAAATAACAATAAAATCGAATACAAATATAATTTTAGGTATATTTAAATAAAAATGGAAAAGCAAATTGCTATAATAATATAGTAATTATTAAAATTGGAGGTTATATCTCTTTTTAAGAACGGCTGGATATTTTCAAGAAATTTGGTACAATAGAGTACAATAGAGTATAACCAGGATTCAAATATAGGCATAGTATCTCAAAAATATCTTTCTTAGGGACTGTTTCTGGGTTAAAACTGGTACTAATTTTTTTTAAATATTTCCTTTATAAACAGAACTATCTTAACAGAAAAAACTATACAATAAATGTTGTTTATAAGAAAACAAATTTTATTTATTCTCTGCATTTTATCAATTTGATGAATATTAAGGTAGTTACGGGGGGACACCCTAAAACTAAAATATTGAAATATTTCACTTATTATTCTCTATTCTACTACTATTCATATCAAAAATGAATGTAAGAAAATTTATTTAGAACGAAGACACATTCCTGTCGAAGAAAAAAGATATTAAAACAAGTAGAAAATCAAAAAATTAAACGGTATTTTTATATTTATAGACAAAATTCAAACTTCACGTGTATATAACATATACGATAAACAAAGGCTGACATCCCGTTAGCAGACATGTAGGCAGTGTAGATTCACTATTTACTCCCACCACTACAAGTTACGAGACAATCTTTACTTTAATAATCTTGGGTCGGTTGGGCACTGTATGCGCAGAGTGTGACAGTATTATGAGTGAGTGAGACATAAGTAGGACCCAACCGAGTACAGCCGGACAAAAAATTGGCTGACTTTACAAGGTGCGAGCGCTTCTAAATTTGTCTTGAAAATTCATTTCAGTGTGATTTTACCGCACGACTGCTACACGAATACTAACGACGCCTCCTCTTATTATTATTATTATTATTATTTTATTTTATTATTATTTTTTTTTTTCCGCAACCAGCGAGCTTAATTTATCCAGGCAGTATATATGTAGACCAAAATACTTTATTTTTCGTTAATTAATGCTCCTGCCATGTAAATATTCTTCCTACTACTTTAGTGGCTACGACGATATTCACGGCAAACTGAACGTTACAATTTTTATCTAAAATGAAAACATACGAATGCTTATTGTGAGACATATTGATCTGCGATATACGCTTTCCGGAACACTTTTGTAGCAGCGTCAAACCTTAAAAATCTGGCATATATATTTTCGAAACATCTTTTACTGTTTAGCTGCCGTAACAATTTTAATATGATCACGTAACATTTCAACGACAAATGCTGTATTCACAATCTTAAAATTAGAAATTAGAATTAACGTTTAATTAGTACTTAACATTAAATTTGTATGTAGAAATTAAGTAGCATTTACAATGTAAATTAAGAAATTAAGACTCTGACAACGTTGTATCGGTAAATTTCTATCGATTTCTACTCTATCAATCGATATTTGACAGCACTTCATTTTGCTAATGAAAATTTGAGTGTTTCATAGCATATAATAGAATACAGGGAAAATTTATATCTATGCTCGCAGAAAATAGAAAGATATGGATAGAAACAAAGAAAGTTTGTTGCTTGCAAACTCTTAATTTTAATTTATAAGTATAAGATTTATAAGTATATTAATTTAGAAGGTGATCGCTAACGTGCAATTACGTAAAACAAACATTAAATTTAATTCCAAGTACTAATTCTAATTTCTAATTATGAGTTATATATTATATATTTCTATATAGTATATAGTATTATATATTTCTAAATAGTTCTTAATTTGTCAGGAATTTTGTGTTATATTGTCATGATATATGGCTCTAAATGTCCAATACGCTGGCGAAAACTGCATCAAAATCGATTTAGTCCTTCTCGAGTTTTAAGGTAACATACAGACGTTCTCTTTTGGGTAAGGTAAATGTACCAAAAGCTGACAGTGCCCTAAAAGCTGACACTTTATTAATTTATCGCTTAAAATAAGAAATACGTTATTATTTACACTGTTGTAATGCATTACAGGCAACTAACTTATCATCTGAACTCGAATGGTACAAAGAAATCTTTCTTGCTAGCGAATACCGCCAAAATATTTTCGTTTTAGTTGTGCAGTGTTCTTGATGCAATACAGTATGTGATATTCCTTGCAAGGTAAGCTTAGAAACTGAATACTTAAAAAACGTATTACCGCTCTGCTATCACAAACTATATATATATATATATATAGGAATATTCAAATAGCAAAATAAAAGTTAACATTATATATATATATAAAGTTAATGTGTGTGTGTGTGCGTGCGTGCGTGCGTGCGTGCGTGCGTGTGTGTGTGTGTGTGTGTGTGTGTGTGTGTGTGTGTGTGTGTGTACACGGTAACTCAAAAACGGTTCAACTTAGAGAGTTCGTTCTCTCTTCGCCACTGGTTTTCTGGATAGTTCATTATAAAATAAAAAATTTCACTGTCACAAACTCGGATAGTACGGAGGTTTGTTTTTTGTACTAGGGGCCTATATAGGGTGACCATTTTCTTAAGAAGGCAATGCGGGACGGCGCAAAAAAAGGTCGTCACTTCCCAAATATAAGTGAAGAGCAAAAAAAAGGTCCTCACCTCCCAAATCCAAGTGAAGAGCAAAAACAAAAACAAAGGTCCTCACCTCCCAAATCCAAGTGAAGAGCAAAAAAAAAGGTCCTCACCTCCCAAGTCTAAGTGAAGAGCAAAACAAAAGGTCCTCCTATTCTCAAATACAAGTTACAATGCGGAACAAAATGTTAAAATGCGGGACAAAATGTTAGAATGCGGGACTTTTGCGGGACGCATCTTAATGCGGGACACCCAATCAAAATGCGGGACAGTCCCGCAAATAGCCGGACGAATGTTCACCCTAGGCCTATACTATTACTATTACTGGGAGAAATTCAATTTGATCATATTAATTAATAATTCTTAAGTGGGCCATGAATGATTCAAATAGTAGAAAAAAGAATAACTTTGTTAATAATTTCAATACTCTATATATATAATTAATGTGTAATATTTTGCTAAAATACCCGTAATATCACACACTCACACACTCACACACTCACACACTCACACACTCTCACACTCTCACACTTACACTCTCACACTCACTCACACACTCACACACATTCACACTCATTCTCACACTCACACTCACACACTCACACTTACACTCACACTTACACTCTCACACTCACATTTACACTCACACACTCACACACACACACTTAGACTCTAACACTCACATTCACCCTCACACACTCACACACACACACTTACACTCTCACACTCACATTCACCCTCACACACTCACACACACACACTCACACTTACACTCACACACTCACACTCACACATTCACACAATCACACACTCACATATTCACACACTCACACACTCACATTCACACTCACACACTCACACACACACACTCACACTCACACACTCACACTCACACACTCACACACTCACACTCCCACACTCACACTCCCACACTCCCACACTCACACACTCACACTCACACATTCACACACTCACACACTCACACATTCACACACTCACACACTCACACTCACACACTCAGACATTCACACACTCACACACTCACACACTCACACACTCACACTCACACACTCACAGTCACACTCACACACACTCACACAGTCACACTTACACACTCGCCCTCGCCCTCGCACTCACACTCACATTTACACACTCACACACTCACACTCACACACTCACACACTCACACTCACACTTACACTCTCACACTCACATTTACACTCACACACACACACTTAGACTCTCACACTCACATTCACCCTCACACACTCACACACACGCACTTACACTCTCACACTCACATTCACCCTCACACACTCACACACACACACTCACACTTACACTCACACACTCACACTCACACATTCACACAATCACACACTCACATATTCACACACTCACACACTCACATTCACACTCACACACTCACACACACACACTCACACTTACACTCTCACACTCACATTTACACTCACACACTTAGACTCTCACACTCTGATTCACCCTCACACACTCACACACACACACACTCTCACACTCACATTCACCCTCACACACTCACACACACACACACTCACACTTACACTCACACACTCACACTCACACATTCACACAATCACACAGTCACATATTCACACACTCACACACTCACATTCACACTCACACACTCACACACACACACTCACACTTACACTCTCACACTCACATTTACACTCACACACTCACACACACACACTTAGACTCTCACACTCACATTCACCCTCACACACTCACACACTTACACTCTCACACTCACATTCACCCTCACACACTCACACACACACACTCACACTTACACTCACACACTCACACTCACACATTCACACAATCACACACTCACATATTCACACACTCACACACTCACATTCACACTCACACACTCACACACTTACACTCACACTTACACTCTCACACTCACATTTACACTCACACACACACACTTAGACTCTCACACTCACATTCACCCTCACACACTCACACACACACACTTACACTCTCACACTCACATTCACCCTCACACACTCACACACACACACTCACACTTACACTCACACACTCACACTCACACATTCACACAATCACACACTCACATATTCACACACTCACACACTCACATTCACACTCACACACTCACACACACACACTCACACTCACACACTCACACACTCACACACTCACACTCCCACACTCCCACACTCCCACACTCACACACTCACACTCACACATTCACACACTCACACACTCACACATTCACACACTCACACACTCACACTCACACACTCAGACATTCACACACTCACACACTCACACACTCACACTCACACACTCACAGTCACACTCACACACACTCACACAGTCACACTTACACACTCGCCCTCGCCCTCGCACTCACACTCACATTTACACACTCACACACTCACACTCACACACTCACACACTCACACTCACACTCACACTCACACACTCACACTCACACACTTACACTCACACACTCACACATTCACACACTCACACACTCACACACTCACACTCACACACTCACAGTCACACTCACACACAGTCACACTCACACTCACACACTCGCCCTCGCCCTTGCACTCACACTCACATTCACACACTCACATTATTACAATTACTCAAAATATGAAAAAGAATTATAAAAAAGAACAAATAGAGGACATTCAAAAAAGTTTTTCAACATTTCAGTATTAAAAAAAAGAAAAATTGATAGTTCAAAAAGTTCTCTTTAAAAGAGATACTCTAGGAACCCTAGGTGTCAATCAAAAAAATTTAATTCAAAAGATATAACAAAGAAATAAAACGAATAATTAATTGTTTTTGATGTTTTTATTTTGTGTATAAAACAAAAATTGGAAAATAAAATAAAATATCTATTTTATTATTAAATTTAAAGACAAATTGGTTCGCCGTAACTTTCAGTCTTTGTGACATGGTTAAACACGGCAACACTGTCGGACGCTCGTATATCTATTAAGAAAAAATAATTATACGCCACGGACGCCCTACTCTTGAGGATATGACAACAGTTTATATAATACGGACGCTCCCGTGAGACCTGAATGAAAAGACGCTTCATTGATATCCCAATGGAAACAGAAAAACGTAAATTGATGCTGATAAAATAAATGCTGATAAACTGATATCTATCATTCGGCAAACAGCTTCTTTTGGAGTATAATTTGGTAAAATCATTTGTTGTAAGCTAAATAATGAAGTTATAGCACTTTTTGCAAGCGGACGCCCGTCCCTTGCATTATCCTACTTACCTTTGAGCGTCTTTACGTTTTGCAAGGGACGGGCGTCCGCTTGCAAAAAGTGCTATAACTTCATTATTTAGCTTACAACAAATGATTTTACTAAATTATACTCCAAAAGAAGCTGTTTGCCGAATGATAGATATCAGTTTATCAGCATTTATTTTATCAGCATCAATTTACGTTTTTCTGTTTCCATATATATATATATATATATATATATATATATATGTCAGCTATGGAACTAAGCATATCAGCTTTTGAAACTATAAAATCTTAATTTCCGAAAGCTGTCACTCTCTGTCAGCTTTAGATTATTTACAATTTTAATAGTGATTCTAAAGATGACATTATTAATAATATAATATTAGTTAATTGATAATATAGTAGTAGTATAGTATAATAAATCGGTATTCATACTTTTGAGCTTATTTTTGAAGTATTTAAAATTTTTAATATGGAACATTTACAGCAAAATGGGTCCTAAGTAAAATTTACAATACACTGAAGATTCAATGAAAAACGCGTATCAAGATGTAAAACAGAGTTTACCTTTCGCAACTGCAAGTCGCATTCACGGTGTACCACGCGTCACATTATTATACAAATGCAGGGGTAAATATCCTGAAGAAAGGATTATAGAAACACCAATCTTTCTTTCTAAAAATGAAGAAGTAGCCTTAGTTACATGGATTCTTCATTTAGGAGTTTTCCGGCAATTAAGCAGCAGTTGTTCGATAATGTTGAAATATTTTTGGAAATGGCCTAAAGATATATTGTGGTATGATTTAGATGATGTGATAGAAGTCATAGTTCCTCCAACTATAATCAATAGTCGGGGAAAATACAAAGTGTAATCTATAGAAAATTATGAATTTGTAAAATAAATATATTTGCTTTCTAATAAAAATGTAAAAAACTATTAAGCTTTGTCAGCTTTAGGCACGAATCTGTGTTAGCTTTTGGAACATGATCCTGTCAGCTTTAAGAGATTTTTTGCATTATTTTAATTAAGTGCAATACTCACCAAATGAAACAAATTAAGTGAGATTTTGTTATTGTCAAAATAAACGCCCTAAATAATTTTTTTCTAGAAAATTTTTGATTTTTTTATATTAGTTTGATATTGTAATGGGAATTCAGCATAGATAGTCAGCTTTTGGTAGATTTACCTTATTTGGAAATGATAAAATTCCAGAACCCAGTGCATCAAGGACTGAAACTTAAACAGCTACGGCTCAATATTTTATTGCCAAACACCCAGTGCTAGATAATTATAGACGAAAAATGTGAAGTGTGAAATTTCACACATTTCAGGGTTTCACAGGTATTTAGTAAGTGAATGATGATTATTTGGGATGCCAAAACAAATTTTATGTTAAAATATTTTTTTTTTTTTGCTAATTTTAATTCGAATTCCTGATACCATTCTTTAGGTTTCTAAATATGTACAGTATTTTTTATTATATAACAAGGTTCATTAAGATTTTGAAAATTGCGCCTATGGCTGTTGATTTAAGTCATAACTCTGCCCCTATGATTTCGTGTATTCAATTACAACAATTGCCACTGGTTATTAAATGTACGCTTTTAAAAATTAAATGCAACATTTGCCCAAATATAACTAGAATTTTGAAAAAATTAATTAAACAAATAAAATGAAAAAAAAAAAACAGAAAAAATAAAATTTTCTTGAGACCGGAACCTTAGTTTGCAAATTAGAACGCGTGCATGCTAACCATTACACTATCAAAGCATGCTGGTTTACATAAGTTATTAAATATTTTACACGGTCAAGCAAAAACACAAAAAATGCGTTATTTTATACGAAAACATAATCTGATCAAAAATTCCTGTTGTACTATTCCGGCTCACATAAATGTACATTACTTACAATTTTTTCATATTTTTAGTTTAAACCATCTGGGCTACAGGATGTGGGACAATTTTTTTTTTTTGCACAATTTGGGCAAAAAACGCTTCAAAATAATTTATTTTGAAAAAATAAAATTTTGATCGTTAATCCACGTACTTAGGGCTTTCATCTGATACCCTACTCAGAATTTTAAAAAAATGTTTGTTTTTTTCGATGGTTAGACATTTATTTATATTTTTAGGGGATATGTTTTTTAGATGTTTTAGTATTTTTCCTATGTTCGGGTCAAAGAACTGTATAAGCATGCCAAATTTCAACTCTCTAGGTTTAGCCTTTTGGCTACAATTTTTACCGAACAGGCAGATAGACAGACAGACAGACAGACAGACAGACAGATAGACAGACAGACAGACAGACAGACAGACAGACAGACAGACATACAGACAGACAGACAGACAGACAGACAGACAGACAGACAGACAGACAGACAGACAGACAGACAGACAGACAGACGACAAAATGACCGTATAAGGGTTTTTGGTCATGCCTACAAAACCCTAAAAACGTATTTACTGTGATGCAGACCATGGATTATGTGTCAACTTTCTAATTCAGTCAACTGCTATTAATACTTACAACAAAATCTGTGGACCAAGTTTCCAGTTCTCTGATACGAAGCAAAAGGTCTATAAACCAAGCAGTCAGACCAAGAAGTGATGGATATGCTCTATTACCCCAAATTACTGGAACCTGATCGAGGAACAAAGCATTTTCCAGGTCTTCCATGTCTGACGTGATAGTTAATTCTCCTTTTAACCCCAAATCTAACTCTCGGAGAGACCTTTTGAGTTCTCCAGTGAGATAGTTCATCCTTTCGCATTCTTGAAAAGCGACTATAACATATGGAGTTCGTTCTTCTACTTTTCCCATTATTTCCGTCATGTTAAAATCCTCTGGGAGTTTTTCTATCATTTCGTCTATCATTTGTTTTACCTAAAAAAGAAATTAAATTTAAGGCAAGATATTACTTGGAAAACCAATCAAATATAGAGGCGCTGCAGTCGATAAAGGTAATCCTCGAATAACGACGTATTTGACTTACGACCATCTGACCAATTTTTCTTTTTAGGGTGTTTTATGATCATAAATCCATGTACCGTGACTTTTATAAAATGTGAAAATATATTTATTTTGAACAAAAATATATTAACAACTTATTTACAATATTTTTTATGCATCAGGCAATACAATTTAAATTAAAATCAACCGCATTAATTATTTCAAATATATAATATATATATATATATATATATATATATATATATATATATATATATATATATATATATATATATATATATATATATATATATATATATATACATATAGAAGTGGAAGAAAAAGAAGAGGCGCGATAGGAGGAAGCGTATAGCAGAGGAAGAAGTGGAGAATTGTTATCCAGGGGGAAGCCGAATGTATCCTTTGATAATTAATCTAAATATAAGGTAGAATGTTTAGAGGTTAAGTGGGTCAGAATAAGCAAGTAGACATTTTAGTCATTATAAACTAGGGACATCTAGTGGTCAATAGACATATTTAGATATTGATATCACAGCAGAGAACAGACGAGAAGTGAGTAGCGGGGAATTAATATATTAATATTTAGGTACATAAGTGTTGTACATAACATTTTCAGAAAAAAAAAAACAGTGTAAATAACATTAATATTCCAAGATTACATATGTATATCAAAATTTTTGTGCAGTGTATATCAGTATAAGGATACCTAAAAATAAATGCACATAACTATGTACTCATTATTGTATCGTTTAAAAATTGTTCTGTGCTACAATAAGCCTTGCCTAATAGAAATATTTTAATCCTTCTTTTGAAGCAATTCAAACGTTTTCGTGTTTCTTGGGGAAGTTTGTTATAAAGTTGAGCCCCTACATATTTTGGCGCTTTCTAGTAACTGTGTAATGCCATTTTGGAACCCGTATATTATGTCTACTTTTGGTGCAATATACATGAATTTCTTCATTTAATTTAAAGTTGTGTATATTTTATTTAACATACAGCAGTTGCTGATAAATATACAACGACGGCAAAGTTAAGATGTTCAACTTTGGAAAAAGATCTCTACAAGTTATTCGTCTATTAACCCTTGCAATAGTTCTAACAGCCTGTTTTTGTATAATAAAAATTCGTTGCCACTGTGATGCATTGACCCAAAGATTTAACCAAATGACATTACACTTTGGAAGTAGGCATAATATACGGTTTTGAGTATATCAGTAGACACAATGGGCGCGTTCAGCGCTTAAACCGTTAAGTCTAAACTTAAACGTACGTTGATTAAACAATTTGGTGAATGTCTGAACGGTTACCAGTTAGTTTCAACGCTAGTGTTTGACAGTTTGGGTAGATAACCTTAAAATATATTTAGAGATGGATCCATTTCTAATAGATAAAAACCATTTTAGACTGTCACGTCCTCAAGTAACAGAATTAATCAATTTTTTAGCTCCCGTGCTGTTTAACTTGTATATTGTATAAATTTTCCGCTAAAAATTTAGGTTAGGTACACAAGTCAACATAAGTAAACGTAAAATGTTTACGTTGAGATGTTTAGTAAACTGTTGACTGTCAACGGTAACGTTCAGAAGGTAACCGTAGTGAACGTACTAAACTGTTTAGGGCGCTGAACGCGCCCAATTGGTCCCAGTATGGTTAAGGAATAAACACTAATTTTTAGTTTGCTAGCGACGTGTGTTATGTGGTATTTCCACGTTAGTTGGGCATCGATATGTAGACCCAGAAACTTCATACACTTATTTTCATATAATGCATTGTCAGGCAATATTCTGTTCTGACTAATCACAAGATTTGTTGTCTTTGTTTTATTTAGTGCCAGGCAATTAGCACTGAACCAGTCCAAGGCTTGGTCGAACATGTCCTGAACTACATGGGATATTTCGCCTGGGAGACTCTTTTTTACAATACTAGTATCATCCGCAAACATAATTGTCTCAAAATCATCTAGGGTCAGTGGAAGGTCATTTATAGATATATAATAAATAACAGAGGCCCTTAACTGAACCCTGAGGGATCCCGATATTTATTATTTCGTTGTTGGATGTACCCTGTTGTGTTGTAACTATCTGGTGCTGGTTTGATAAATAGTTTTGGATAATATCTAAGGCAGTTCCCCGTACTCCGTAGTGTTCCAATTTGGATGCTAATATGGAATGTACCACGCAATCAAAAGCCTTAGTAAGATCGCAGCTCGTGGTGACCACATGAAAGCCTTGTTCAATGTTTTTTACTATCTCATCTACGAGAGCAGTGGCTGCAGAGATTGTTGATTTTTTTGTTCTGAAACCGAACTGATTATTCGATAGTAAGTTGTGTTTATCGAAAAACTGAATGAACCTATTTTTTAAAGCAATCTCAATTATCTAAGATAGAATAGTTATAGGCCTATAATTATCAAGATTTGCCGTGTCTCCTTTTTTGTGCACCGGTGTGACCTTAGACACCTTGAGTGCATTAGGGAATTCGCCGGATTCGAAACAACTATTTATTAGACTATTAGTCATGATCGAGGTGATTGCTGGTGCCGCTGCCTTTATGATCTGTACATTTAGATTGTATATGTCAGAGCTTTTGGTATTATTAAGGCTTGATATAATGCGGGACACTTCGTTATCGACAACAGGTTCAAGGAATATACTATATCTGTTTAGGTTAGAAACTAGATATTGCTCAGCTGTTTTGTTGGGAGTGCTCAGTTTGGACTATATGGTTGTAGCAATATGGGCAAAATGGCTATTGAACTCATTCGGAGATATATTATTACTTGGGCATTTTTTACTTTTTGAATCACCTGTCTCTCTTCGTATAATATCTCATGTGGCCTTTATTTTATTATTAGCCATATTTATTGGTTTTTCATAGTATTGTTTCTTACATGTACCTATTTCTATTCTATATCTTTTTTGAGTTTTGTGTGTAGCGGTTTGAATCTTCCATCCTGTTTAGACAACGTATTTAACCATAATATGTGATCTTTCATTTTTTCCAATTCTGTGGTGTACCATTTTAGTTTATGGTTGTTATATTTAAATATTTTGAATGGGAAAAATATATCTACACTATGTAATAGCTTCTCCAGAAATGTTATTATTTACTGATGTCGTATTGTACAATTTATTCCAGTTGGATACGAATAAATGATTACCAAAGCTTTCTATTTTTGTGTTTTTAATGTGCCTATATTTATTCTGTCGGCTAGTATTTTTGACCGAGATGTCTTTTGTATCAAATAGTATATGGTCCAATATTGCCTCATCAATAATTTCAACAGCAAAATTTTGTATATTAGTGATAATGTTGTCTAAACAGGTACCATTGTTTAAATAAAAATATCTTGTTATCTCTAAATGAGATATCGTTAAGCTATATCCAAAAATGACATCTAGGAATTTAGAGTACATATCATTATGACACCTGAAATCAAAATTAAAATCGCCACTCACAATTATATTAAATTTGTAGCGTACAATTTGATCCAGTATATTTTGCAGTGTATCTAGGAAAATATTGAAGTTACCAATAGGAGATCTGTACAGGTTAACTACTTTAAGGCCCGTGATATCCACCTTTGGATAAAATGTCCGATAAAAATATCAATCAGATAAATATATTTTGGTGATATTCACTACCTGGTAACTATCTGGTGTCAGTTAAACTGCTCTACCTAACAGATAAGTTATCTGCTACTTTTGGTACCTGATAAGTGTTCTAACCTATTTTTGTAATATCTCCAATGTTTAATTTTTCTTCATTAAAGTGAGTAAAAATCAATAATTTGTTTCCAAAAAAAATTTTGAAAAAAATACTATTTTTATTGTTAGATAGATTTTGGTGAAATAGACGATTTACTTGAAATTCAAGAATTAGGAAACATGGAAATCATTAGACACAGAAAACAATATGAAATTCGAAATAGAATAGAAAATTTTGACACATGGGATGATGGGATCAGTGTTATGAAAGATACCGAATGTCCAAAGAAACTATTTTATATGTATTATCGTTAGTAGAAAATGAAATAAAACACAGAACCAATATGTAACATAAATTTGTATCAAAAAATAGTTTCATTAGTTCATTATTAAGTATTGTTATAGGAATTTTGCAATAACTCCTTTACAACAACTTCTAATAACAATTAGATTTTATGCAACTGGCTGTTTTCAAAATGTGGTAGGAGATTTCGGTGGTATACATAGAACAACGGCAGGACAAATTATATAACGTGTCATATTATCCCTTGCACAATTGAGACCTCAGTTTATATCCATGCCTGTAACTGTTGAAGAAAAGGCTAATATTAAAGGAAAATTTTACAACATTGCTTAATTCTCAAGAGTAATAGGTGCTATTAACTGCACACACATACGTTTACAAAATCCAGCTTAATTTGTTAAGTAAATTAAGTAAAAAAAAAAAAAAAAATCACAACGCAAAAGTTTTCAGAAACAGAAAACGATACTTCTTTATAAATATACAAGCAGTTTGTGATCCTAATTATAAAATCAGATATATAGTTTGTCGACGGTCGGGATCATCACATGATAGCTACATTTTTAGAAATTCACAATTACGATTTCGATTTGAAAACGGAGTAATGGGCATCGACTTGCTTTTAGGCGATAATGGGTATCCTCTCTGCAAATATCTAATAACACCCATGCTTGACCCTCGAACACCAACGGAACGTTTGTTTAATAACAGTCAAATAAAAACGCGAATAGTTATCGAACAAACTTTTGGAATATGGAAGAGGCGCTTCCCTGTTTTATCACTAGAGATGAGAAATAAATTAGAAACAATACAGGCAATTGTTGTAGCAACAGCAGTTTTACATAATATTGCTCAAGAACATAATGATATGATACCAGAAATAGAAGAAGTACAAATAAATGAATTTAATGACATGGGAGTAAATAATGAGAACAATGAGTATAGACAACAATTTATTGACTATTTTTCTAATTGGTTATAGTAAATAAAATTATAAAATTCTGATCTGTCAAATATATTTTATTTATATTTATATTTTATTGCAGCAAAGTGATACTTGATATGATTCAAGAAACTATCTTTCTCACTAACTAACGTTTAATTTGTATAAGTCTGTCCTTTGTTTTGATTTGCGGCAAACTCTGAAAGCTACCAACTTACAAAAATATATATCAAGTACTTGAGAACTATTTCCAAGATTTTAAAATATTGATATCACGAAAAATGTTATCTGACGGACAAATAAATTATCTATAAGATAGTTATACGGAACTTTATTCAGATGTGGATATCACGGGCTTAAGTTTAGAGAAGTTAATTTTGACAGCAGTAACTTCACAGTGAGTTTCTATAAACATATTTTGAATTGATTCCATACTTGTGACTTCAATATTTTCCCTTACATATATACAGACGCCAGCATAAGGATCCCCTCTGCAATTGAAGCTCGCTAGGTTATAATTTTGCAGTTGGATTCTATGTATTTCATGTACTGTAGCCCAATGTTCACAGATACATAATACATTAACAGATTCATTAATCATTCTTTATTACAAATTCATTTATGATATCAGATTTATTTTTTAAACTTTGAGCATTTATTAAAAATAATTTTATGAATAGAGGGTCCTTATTTTGATGCTTTGGTTGCACGACTGCTGGTACGGCATATTGTTCTGCAATACTAATCTTTGATTGCTATGCATATTGTACCTTGTTGCAATAGTCTTTTACCCTTCTCTTGTACACTGCACAGTCACTGTCCCAAGCAAAATGTTGAGTGTCCAATCCTAAGTTGATTGAGTTGTTCACTCTTACACAATTTACGCATTTGTTGACCGAGCTTTCGCATTCTTTTTCTAAATGACCTTCACCACCGCACTTTCCACACACTTGGGTTTCACTCTTGCAATTTTTCGCAGAATGATTGTAATTCCAGCATTTGAAGCACCAATACACATCTATGTCTTCATACACTTTGTTGCGTCTCCAACCCAGATTCACTTTATATTCGCATGTGTCTAAGGCCTTCCAGCTGACAGGATCAATCCCAATTATTAACGTATGCTTTTGATATTTGTGTCGTTTTTTCTTTAGATCAACTATCCTTATCACCTTCATTGTGGCATCTTTTAGAACATCATTTTGCTTTTTTAGTTTACGTATCAAAGCATCTTCATCTTCATATGTATCCTCTACTCCTATTATTTTCTCCGATTCTGTAGATTTTGATCTTTGACCTCATAATCATCTCCTAATTTGTTTGACAATGTTTTGATTACATCCATTTTCACTTCTTTATTCTTACATTCTATCAGTATTTTACCTTTTCCGCCGCATCTTAGTCCTTGTATTGGCACTTCTTCAGGTTCTATATTATTTTTTATTTCATCGATTATTTCCTTATTCTTTTTTCCTTTTTATTAGATTCAACTTCTATCCAGGTTTCATTTGTTCGTGTCCTATCTTTTCCGTTTTTGGTAATATCCGCAAAAGTGAAATTTTGTATATTACTTACATTATTTTTGATTTCATTAATTATGCCTTCTTCACTAACTATACATTTTTCCTTGATTGAAGTTAATTTTTCTGTAACATCATTTATTTTTAGATCCTGTAGTTGAATTTTCATATCCATCTTATACATAAACTCAAGCATAGTATTAACTTTGTTTATCAATGAATTTATAGGATTTTCATCACAAGTACCACATATTCATTTTAATTGTTTGCATGTATTCCAGCTTTCATAATTTGCCTTTGCTGTTTCAGACATCTATAATGATATATATCACTACAAGCACAGTCATATTTTATCCGGTCTCTATCGGTTGTAGGTTTTTTATATTTTTTGCATTTATTTGTCATTTTATGTCATTTTACTAACTATTTAAATCAGTAAAAATTTATTTATTTATTGCAACAGTTTGGTTACCGCAGGTACTGAGAGGTGCGCAGAAGATATGCGCAGTCCCTATCACCTAACTTGTCACTTCTAATAATTTTTTTGGCCGACTTTATTTATTAAATTATTTAGTTAGGAGTAGGCAACCTGCAAGACACCGGAGTAAAGAAAATGGAAGAGAGTCAGGCGCGGTCACGAGTGAATAGTATAGGGTCTTTGACGGACTGGATGAGGAAAGGAATGGAGAAGGAGAAAGAGGAAGTGTTTGGAAAGTCAAGGAAGGTAGTTAGATCGCCGTTGTCAAGGAAGAGGAAAGTTGAGTATAGAGCTAGCAGCGAAGAGATAAAATGGGTGGGGGAAGAAGATGGAAGAAAGGAGGATAAGGAGAACCATATGAAAGGAATGTTGAAGGAGATCCTGGGGAGAATGGAAAAGGACAAAGACGAAATAAAAGAATAAATAAGGATGATGGATGAAGAATATGGTAGGAGGCAGGCGAAGAGATCAAGGAACTGAAGGTAGATTTGGAGGATACAAGAAAAAGACTAAAATAATGGAAAAGAATGAGAGAAAGCCAAGGTCGGGGGAACAGGAGGGTGAGGAATTAAGGCAATTGGAGAAAAAGATGGAAGAGATAGAGATAGGACAAGAAAGGGAAGCGAGGAGAAACAATGTAGTAGTCAGAGGGGCAGAGTTGAATAATATGGAGAATAGGGAGGTAGGAATTAAGAGAATGATAAAGGACAGGAACAGAAAAACAGAAAAACAGGAAAAGAAATGGAAGTAGGGTGAATACAGGAGATAGGAAGAGGAGAAGGGAAAATGTGGATAGTATAATTGAAAAAGTGGGAAGATAAAAGAGATGTGATGATACAGAAAAGTAGGCTGAGAGGAAAGGAGCTGTACGTTGATGATGACTTAACAAAGAAGCTAAGGGGTATGTTGAGAGATGAAAAGGAAAAAGGCAGACAAGCGAAGCTGGGCTACATGAAGATACAAATAGATGGTAGATGGATGAGGTGGAATGAGTTTAGAAGTGAGTTAGAGGAAATGCGGGATTTTCGGCAAGGGGGAAAGCGGTAGAAGAGGGGATCCAGAGGGGAAGGGGGAGTGGAGGGAGGGAGGACGAGAAAGAAGTTAAGGCAATCTTCTGGAATGTGGCAGGGATCAAAGGAAAAGATGAAGAATTTTGGGAATTTTTGAAGGAATTTGATAAAATAGGGTTGACGGAGACAAAGATGGAGGATAAGGAACGGGAATTATGGGAAGGAAAATTACCAAAAGGGTGGGTATGGAAAAGTCAAGGGGCGAAGAATGAAAAAAGAAAGGAAGGGCGGTGGGGGGTATCATCACGGGTGTAAGATGTGAGTTGTGTATGGATAAAGAGGAGGCACAGATATCGGAGGAGATAGTTGAGAGAAGAGTGAAGATAGGGAAAAAGGGGTGGCGCGTAGTCACAATGTACAACAGAGGAGGGAGTAAAGGGAATTGGACGGAACTCTGGGGGTAGAGGGGGAAGGGGACTGGATAGTAGTGGGAGGGGATAGAGTATACTAAATGGAAACAAGGAGGCAGATGAGGAGGGAAGATGGACTTACTATAAGGGGGAAAAAAATAGAGGATTGACTATCCGGTAGTGAATGAAAGAGGGTGGGGAAGAGTAAAAAGTTTCAAGGTTAAGGAGAGGATAGAATCGGATCACCAACCGATCATAGTGGAGATTAGGAGAGGAAGAAAAAGGGAGGTGGAAGAGAAAAAAACGGGTGTACAAGACTGGTCGGAGGAAAGAATAAAGAAATTCAAGGAAACAATGGTGAAAATGGAATGGACTGAACCAGGGGTGGAGAGAGGGTGGAGAGAATTGAGAGAAGGAATAGAGAGAGCAATGGTGAGAAAAAGGAGAGGGCTTAGTACAAGGATGGGAAAAAAAACCATGGTGGGAGGACAGATCCAGGAAAAAGAAAAAATTAGCGCAGAGGGACCGTCAGGGGAATAAATAGTGAGCATAATAAAGAACATAAAGGAAGGGGTGATTGTACCGATTTACAAGAGAGGAAACAAACAGTTAGCAAGTAATTATAGAGGTGTGACCTTGATGAGTACAGCGTACAAGGTATACGTGAAAGTGCTGAATAAAAGATTACTTGATGAGGTAGAGAAGAAAGATTTATTGGAGGAAACGCAGTTTGGATTCAGGAAGGGAAGAGGGGCGAATGACGGAATAATTACAGTAAACCACACAGTAGAGGAGAGGTTAAAGAGAAAACGAGGGAAAATGTTTATGGCGTTCGTGGATCTGAAAGCGGCTCTTGACAGGCTGGATAGGGGGGAGTTATGGAAGATAATGGAAAGAAAGGGAATAGGGAAGAAGTTGATAATGAAGATAAAGGAAATATACAAGGGGACGAGGTGCAAGGTGAGAGTAGGCGAGGAAGAGTCGGAAAGTTTTTGGGTGAACAAGGGGGTGAGACAAGGATGCCCGCTGAGCCCGACTTTATTCAACTTGTATGTAACGGATCTAGAAGAGAATATAAAGAAGGAACAAGATGAGGGGGGGGGGTAGTGGGGAAGCTGAAGTTGTGGTCATTGGGGTACGCGGACGATATTGTATTGATAGCAGAGGGGGAACAGGAGCCGAAGAGAATGATAGAAAGAGCAGATAAATATTTCAAAATAAAAAAACTAGAAGTAAACAGGGATAAGACGAAGGTAATGGTATTCGGTAAAGGAGGATGGAGAAGAAAGAAGATAAAATGGGAATTGGGAGGCAGAGAAATCGAAGGTGAAGAGTACTAAGGGAAAGAGCAAAGAAGGCAAGAGTAAAGAAGGAAGCTGTGTAGTATAGGAGAGAGGAAATTTAACGATGATATTAGATGGAGACTGAGAGTGTTTGACGCTGTGGTGAATAACATCCTGCTATATGTGGTGGAAATATGGGGATGGAAAGAATGGGAGAAGGTAGAACGAGTATAAGACAGGTATTTGAGATGGCTCTTAGGGGTAGATAGAGCAACACCAGTGTATATTGTAACAGAAGAACTGAAAAGGGATAAGATGAAAGTGGGTACAGGAAGGAGGGCGGTTAAGCACGAGGAGAAAATTAGAAGAGAAACAGACAAAAGAATAGTGAGGGAATGCTGGGAGGAAAGAGCCAGAGAGGAACAGAAAGGAAGATGGTACGCATGGGGGGAGATGAGAAAGGAGTATTACTGAAGATGCGACAGAGGTGGAAAGGAGAAGAAATGAAGGGATATGCGTGATTAAGGAGGTGTGGAGGAGGGACAAGGAAGTGGGGGAGCAAGAAAGGACAGTCAGAATAGACAAATCAAGGAGCGCAGGGAGATATAAGAAGGTCAGAACTATAGCGGTTCCAAGCTACTTGAAGGGAGAAAGAGGAAGGTCAGGAGGGAGGGTTAGGAGGATTGCGAGGTGCGGGAAGGAAGAGAGAGGAAATAGATATTGGAGGAAACAGGAGGATAAGATGTGCAAGATATGCGGGGAGGAGGAAGAAAATATAGAGCACCTCGCGAAGAGGTGTAGGGAGACGCACAAAGATGGAAGGGGGGAGAGGAATTAGAGGCAAGAAGGATTGAGAGTGGGGAAGGATAACAGGATGGTGTAAAGGAAGGAAGAAAGAGGCCCGGTGTGAAGCAGAAGGGGGAAAATGAAAGGAAGGAAGGGGGCTGAGGTTACCTGGGAATGGGGAGGAAGAAAGAGACATAGGAGGAGGGGTGAAGAAATGGTTGGAAGGGAAGAGAATGGAATAAAATAAATAGTAATGTAATGTAATGTATGGTGAATAGGACGTTGGGATGCTGATATGAGATATGATATGTTTTGTAATTGTAGGAAATACCCTAAACACTGAAAGGTCGAGAGGAAATAAAGGATTATATATATAAAACACATATAAATAATTATAGTAGAAAGTAATTTAACGTCCAAATTTTGAATATAGGTAGAAGTGGAAAATAATTTCACTCAGCTTTTTGGACAAGAAGCGTTTATTTTAACAAAACACAACGTTTCGCCAACAACATTGTTGTCTTCTTCAGGTGCTATAACAATAACATCATGATAGAAAAAACAATATTGTACAATTAATAACAAAATTTACCTATGTTAGTTAAACGTAGTCATAACGTACAATAACACTGTACATCAATCATCTCCAAGGATGGTGAAATTGCAGAATACATAGATATTATGTGTACTTGAAGGTAACAGACCATAGGAAAAACCAGGAGTAAATATAAATTAAATTTAGAAATATAGTGATCGAAAAATTAGAAACTATTGTTTGAATTTAACAGTGCAACTGAGACAAATAAACTATATAATTGTCCAATATTAACTTATATAATAAATATAATGATAACAAGTTTTATCGCTGCATCAATATGACAGGCTGCGACACTATCCCCCCTAACTACTTGGTACGCACAAATCGACAGAGTTGACAGTGTCCCACCCTGTACAACATAACGCAACGATAACCCCCGTAATCATGAAATTTTAACTACTACCAACTAAGTGGAAAGAACCAGAATGAATTAGTTGAGATCTGGAGCAATCATACAATTCGACGTACCAATCTCTCAGAACAGTGGTACGTACAAAGTAATGAGATAAAGGTACCTCAAACGGTATATCAAGTCCAAACCCCAAAAAACCCTTAAGGATCCTTACATCCAATTTTTAAATACAATATGAAATTGCAAAAATAATAAATGTTAAACCGGTACATACACCGGGAAACCCTAACAGTAACAGTTGGAAACCCAGGAAGATATAGAGTATTAGATCTTAATACAGTCCGACGTACTCAATCCCCAAAAATCGATGGTACGCACAAGGATCTTGTGGAGAGAGTACCCCAAACTGTATATTGGACCCAAGCACTCTACTTATCCGGAGAATCCAAATCGAACTGCCTAACACATGTTAAATGATATTGCTACGTTAAATTTACTTAAAATTTTGATTTTGTGGAGATGGAAGGAAAGAAACACAAGGTAAAATGGATATTGTTCAAGTTAACTCGCCAAACTCTTCAAAATTCTGAAAAAACAGATTAGAATAAGTATAACCTCAAAATGGTACATGTGAACTAAATTAACTATCGAGTAATCAACAAATAAATTACTCACCAAATGTGTACCCCATGTGGAAACAAAACAATTAAAGAATTGTGCAAATAAACTCAAAAATATCACAGATGTAAAAAGATATAAATGAGACCAATGTGGCTCAGACACTTCTAAATCCACAAATGGCGAAAAAGTCAGATAGACCACAATGCAATCTGCAAAAATGCGGGAAATTCAAACTACAAAATCTCATAAACTGGGAAGAAAAAAAAACTACTAGATGTGATTAATGATATTACTATAACAAGCAGTTAAATTTTGAGTATCAGTTTTATAATTAACTGTAGGGAATTTATTAATGAAAATCATTTCGCTAACACTGCGTTTGAAATAATTTTGTTCCGTGTCTAGGATTTTAATATTTTTGAAATCAAAATTATGATTCAAATCAAAATGATGTTTAGCTAGGGCAGTAGATTCCCTTTTATTACGATTTTTTTCCCTACAATCGTAAGAATGGTTGTACATTCTGGCTTTAAGATACTGTTTAGTCTGACCAATATATGAAAGATTGCAATCTAAACAAGGAATTTTGTAGACAATGCTCGATCTGTATTCATAGATCGGCATGTCCTTAATCTTGGAATACAGATTGTTTATGGTTTTGCAATTATAAGTTACAATTTTAAAGTTATCATTATTAAACAAAACTTGGATAATGTTGGACAAATCCTTAACATAAGGAAATTTTAAATGAGAGATATTATCCCTATCCACAGGTTTAGGAATACGAGAGTTATTATAGAGAATTAAGTTTATAAGCTTTCTTGGTACGTTATTTTCCAGACCTATTTTAGTAAGAGTGTCGTAACCTTGTTTGATGAAAGAAGGATCACAAATAAAATCTAACCTTTTTTTTAAAGCAATAATAGGACTGATAGTTAATTTAGTTCACATGTACCATTTTGAGGTTATACTTATTCTAATCTGTTTTTTCAGAATTTTGAAGAGTTTGGCGAGTTAACTTGAACAATATCCATTTTACCTTGTGTTTCTTTCCTTCCATCTCCACAAAATCAAAATTTTAAGTAAATTTAACGTAGCAATATCATTTAACATGTGTTAGGCAGTTCGGTTTGGATTCTCCGGATAAGTAGAGTGCTTGGGTCCAATATACAGTTTGGGGTACTCTCTCCACAAGATCCTTGTGCGTACCATCGATTTTTGGGGATTGAGTACGTCGGACTGTATTAAGATCTAATACTCTATATCTTCCTGGGTTTCCAACTGTTACTGTTAGGGTTTCCCGGTGTATGTACCGGTTTAAAATTTATTATTTTTGCAATTTCATATTGTATTTAAAAATTGGATGTAAGGATCCTTAAGGGTTTTTTGGGGTTTGGACTTGATATACCGTTTGAGGTACCTTTATCTCATTACTTTGTACGTACCACTGTTCTGAGAGATTGGTACGTCGAATTGTATGATTGCTCCAGATCTCAACTAATTCATTCTGGTTCATTCCACTTAGTTGGTAGTAGTTAAAATTTCATGATTACGGGGGTTATCGTTGCGTTATGTTGTACAGGGTGGGACACTGCCAACTCTGTCGATTTGTGCGTACCAAGTAGTTAGGGGGGATAGTGTCGCAGCCTGTCATATTGATGCAGCGATAAAACTTGTTATCATTATATTTATTATATAAGTTAATATTGGACAATTATATAGTTTATTTGTCTCAGTTGCACTGTTAAATTCAAACAATAGTTTCTAATTTTTCGATCACTATATTTCTAAATTTAATTTATATTTACTCCTGGTTTTTCCTATGGTCTGTTACCTTCAAGTACACATAATATCTATGTATTCTGCAATTTCACCATCCTTGGAGATGATTGATGTACAGTGTTATTGTACGTTATGACTACGTTTAACTAACATAGGTAAATTTTGTTATTAATTGTACAATATTGTTTTTTCTATCATGATGTTATTGTTATAGCACCTGAAGAAGCCAACAATGTTGTTGGCGAAACGTTGTGTTTTGTTAAAATAAACGCTTCTTGTGCAAAAAGCTGAGTGAAATTATTTTCCACTTCTACCTATATACATAATTATATAATTTATGGAAAACTTTTGGAGACCAACGGAACAAAATTAAAAAGAAGCGAAGAGGGCTAAATATATGGGAAATTGAGGGGTTAATAATGTACCACCTTTAATTATTTTTTTGGCAAAATTTTGGAGGATGAATACACAATATTTCACAATTTTTCATTAATAATCTTAATATTATTTTACTATTATACGAGTAATAATCGAAAGTTTGATGAAATAAATATTCGTATATAAGCTGTTCACTTTTGTAAGAACAAACTAAGAGGAAATTTTGTTTTCAATGGTTTGTACCTTTGAAACTATATGTGATGTTGGTATTAAAAAATGTAAAGACATTTAAAGTCAGTAATACACTACCAAAGTAACCAAAATAACTAGATCTGGTTTGTCCTTACAAAAGCGAACAGCTTATATATATTCAAAATATTAGACATGTCAATCACAATTTTGACATGTCAATTTGGTATCTGATATGTAGTTTTTGAGTGAATATAACCTCAGTATAATGAAACTTAACCAAAAATTTAAAAGCCAGATTTACAAGTTCACATGGTTCCACAAAAGTCTATTTACACCACAACAGTCATCAAAGCAACCAGATATATTGTAGTTTCGTATTACAAAATGAGATAGATAATAAAATAAGAACATGTGAGTGTGAGTGATACTAACTTAAAATCGGTAAACATTTGTAAAAAAACCGAAACTCCCAAAGTTAGCGAGCCTGTACAAGCGGTTCTAACGTCACCTGAAGTCGTTAAACTGGCGCTAAAACCGAAAATGAGTTATGCAACTGCTTTAACAACAGAGCACGGCTGGACAACAGTTACCAAGGGGTTGCCAAAAAAAGAAAAAGAAAATTCTAACAGACCTAAAAAAATTGTTGGCTTAGGCCCGGTCTCTGATAACAACATGTTCAAATCAGCACCACGGAGAGCATGGCTTCATGTGTGGAATATTGCCAAGGGCATTGAAGAGGATACTATATCCAATTACATCCGGGAGAAAAGCCCTGGACAAATTAATCCAGTTTGTGAAAAACTTAATTCAAGAGGCGATTATGCATCATTTAAAATTGGGATTGACTTTGAGCAGCTCGATAAATGGATGGATCCAAACATTTGGCCAGCAGGTGTCTACGTAAATCGTTTTTTTCACTGGTGCACGAAGAATATGAAAATAACGTGAATTCAGTCAATTTCAAGGATGTTCTGGGGATGTATTTATTGAATGTTCGCGCAATAAATTACAAATAGTAGACTTTTTTATATCAACACAGTACAATATTGATTTTCTTTGTATTTGTGAGCATTGGTTACGGGTTGATGAAATTGAGCTCTACAATTTCGATCATTTTTATCTAGCCGATTATTTTTGTAGAGAAAAGATGGGCAATGGTGGAGTTAGTATTTATATTAACAATAATATCAAGGCTCACATCTACAAACAAATTTCTAACATGTCAGTGGAGTATGACTGTGAAATAGCTGCAGTTAAGTTAGATTGTGAAAACTTAATTATTGTAACAATGTACAGATCCCCCACAAGCATGTTTGATATATTTATTAAAATTTTGCACGACATTCTTGATGTTCTGGTCGAAAAAATTTTGCAATCTTCATTTGTGGTGATTTTAATATTGATTTATTATCACATGTTCATAACTGCATGGTTTTCAAGGATGTTGTGGAAAGCTATGGCTGTCATTTCTCACATTTTGAAATAACAAGACTCTCTTATCTCAATAAGGGATCTTGTCTTGATAATATCATTACTAATGTTGACAGCCAGAGACTTCACACCATCGTTGAAAACCCAGCTATCTCTGACCATTTTGGGGTTTATCTGCAATTTTTCCTTCATAAGTCTGTTAGAGACAATGAGGTGCAACACTGTAAGCGTACTGTTATAAATCAAAGAAGTATCGAGATTTTTGTGCAAAACATAATAAATAAAAATTTTAACACCTTAATTAATGATTCTGATTTTTTTGGCAGCCACTTTCTATATATATATATATATATATATATATATATATATATATATAAAATTAAATAATCTAATTAAATAATCTAATTGACAAATTTTTTAAAGAAACTGGTAAGTAGTTAAAGAAAGTGGCTGTCAAAAAAATACTATTCCTAGATTTAGACAATCTAAGTCTTGGTAGTCTGATGTTGCTAGCAGAGCGAATATTGTAAACATGTCTAGAGGATACGGTTACATATTTGTTCGGGTTTTCTTTAACATATACCAGACAAGCATAAACAAAAAGACCATAAAAAGACAAAATGCTACATTTCCTCAAGAGCTCTTGGCAGTGGTGCCTGTTAGGAACATTATTCAGGATTCTTACAGCACGTTTTTGGAGTAAGAAAATTCTGTTGACAGACGAACTTAAACCCCAGTGAATTATGCCGTAAGTTAAATGCGACTGAAAAGCAGCAAAATAGAACATACGCAGCATATCAAAAGACACAAGACGTTTTCAGCCTGAACGCATAGATAACCCTTTTAAGAACTTTTGCCAAATAGTCAATGTGATCATGCCAGCTAAGTTGACTATCGATATAAATCCCAAGAAATTTGATTGGCCCTCCGAACTGAATATTAATATCAATATTGCGGTTAAGTGAAAAAATCATTTGTTGGGTTTTATTATTATTAAGGGAAAGTGGGTTTGAAGTAAACCAATCTTTAACTTTCATCATTTCCTGTTCTGTATTTCTGACCACATCGTTAACAGACGTATGATTTGTCAGGACAGTAGTGTCATCGGCGTAAAGTATAACTTTGACACTTTCAGGAAGTAAATTTGGGAGGTCATTGATATAAACGATGAAAAAAAACGGACCCAAAATTCCGCCCTGACAAACTCCGAAATTTACCTTCCTATATGAAGAATCTACGTCGTTCATCGAAACGAACTAATATCTATTAGAAAAATAAGATCTAATGAGATCATTTGCATTGCCGCGGATGCCATACTTTTCAAGTTTGTCCAAAAGCAAACTGTGAGGAACGCAATCGAATGCTTTTGAAAGATCACATAAAGTGGCTTGAGGAATTACATGACCTTCAAAACAATCGGTTACGTAGTTGACGATCTCAGTGATGGCAGAGATAGTGCTTAATTTAGGTCGGAAACCAAATTGGTTTTTATTAAGAAGGATGTTCACTGAAAAAAAAAATTAAAAGCCTAGTTTTAAGGATGATCTCAAATACTTTAGCAATTACAGGTACGATGGCAATCGGTCTATAATTAGAAGCATCATTAACATCACCATTCTTGAAAATAGGAATTATTTTAGTAATTTTTAATTTATCGGAAAAAACACCGGTTTCAAAACTATTATTAAATATTGATGTTAATATATGGGATATTAACTTGGCAACAGATTTAAGGATAGCACTATTTACTCCAAAAGCATCTTGAGTTTTACTATTAGACAATGAAAAAATTGCATTCTCAACCTCGATATGATCGGTAGGATGTAGAAAAAGTGAGACATTACAACGGGTCACATTAGCTGAAGCATCAGTTCCATTGAGTGGAAGTTTGTGGTCCAGTATTACAGCTATATCCGCAAAAAAAATATTGAAATGTTCTGAACTGATGGTTGTTGGGGGAGACTTTTTATGTTGAGAATTAGTCTCAGATTTCACAATCGCCCACATCGCCTTAGTCTTGTTTGTGCTGTTTAGAACAAACTGCAATTTTCGCATCCCTTATTTTTTTCTTGTAAATAATTTTCGTTTTATTAATTAATTTAGACAGCGAAACACCACCAAGAGCTTGCTTTAGTTCATGCAGTATGTACAGTTTGTTCCTAATTGATTTTAATTCCTCATTGAACCATTTGATGGATTTATCTGCTTTAGGTACAACTTTCGTCTTGAAAGCGGTACTCATACATTCTGTGAATAAAACGAAGAAGTTATCAAACATTATGTTAATATCAGAATCATTAATTAAGGTGTTAAAATTTTTATTTATTATGTTTTGCACAAAAATCTCGATACTTCTTTGATTTATCACAGTACGCTTACAGTGTTGCACCTCATTGTCTCTAACAGACTTATGAAGGAAAAATTGCAGATAAACCCCAAAATGGTCAGAGATAGCTGGGTTTTCAACGATGGTGTGAAGTCTCTGGCTGTCAACATTAGTAATGATATTATCAAGACAAGATCCCTTATTGAGATAAGAGAGTCTTGTTATTTCAAAATGTGAGAAATGACAGCCATAGCTTTCCACAACATCCTTGAAAACCATGCAGTTATGAACATGTGATAATAAATCAATATTAAAATCACCACAAATTTGTCAAAAATTTGTCAATTAGATTATTTAAGTCCAAAATAAAAAAATTCTTATTTAGAATTGTCTCTACAATTCGGACGATTTTTTCAAAATTAATATTAGTTCCTACATCTAACATGTAAGCTGTTGTTTTTTTGCTCTACCTTTGTTAATTATATATATATATATATATAAACTCATATGTCCAATAACGAAATTGATAACTTAATTGATCAATTCGCAGCTACCGCGTTAAATATGACCACTCCAATTCAAAATCCAACAATTCAAGTTACTAACCCTTTACACCAAGCACAACCACAAGTTAATTATCAACTTTTAAAACTCTATGTAGATACTATTCCAAATTTCGATGGAAACCCTAACGTTTTAGGAATTTTTATTAACAACTGCGAAAGCGTAATAGCTCATTTTGCAGATAATAGTAATAATACGTTAAACACATATATTCTACGCGCAATAATCGGTAAACTAACAGGCAGAGCCCTAACCCTTATAGGTTCGAGACTAGAATTAACCGATTGGATAGAAATTAAAAATGCTTTGATACTGACTTTCGGAGATCAGAGAAACATAGATTGTTTAGTACAAGACTTAATTATTTTACGTCCTAGTAAGAATGAAACCCCTTACGCCTTCGGCATGAGATGTCAAGACGCCAGGAGTTTAATTCTATCAAAATTAAATTCTACTAGTATGACACCCGAAGAGAGAACTATTCACATTAAAAATTATGATGAATTAGCGTTAAAAACCTTTATCAGAGACCTTCCTGGGCATCTACAAAATAATATTAGACTACGAAATCCTGACAGTCTAGAAAAGGCAATGTCATTAGTAATAGAGGAAGAAAATTTCCTTTATAGCCAAATTAATCAAATAATTTAAGTAATCCTCAAATACTCTATAAGCCAAATAACAGAGTAACCCCCATTAATTTAACACCCCCGCAAATGCATAGAACAATTCCGCAAAATTCTAACCAACCGCTTAGAAAACCAAATCCAGCCTATCAAATACATAACAGATTCTCTCCTACTTTACATAGAAATCCAATGCACGTTAACCAACAAACTCCTTTCCAAAATTCATATAGACCAAACTATCAAAATTTCCAACAAAAAACTCCCACACAAATCTCCCGCGAGTACGGCCCTGACCTTATAGTGAATGGCATGTGATCTCTTTTTTCGATTCGAAATCCAGGTAAACCTAATATTTATTAGATTTTCTAACATATTATAGCATCTTTTACTCACCCTAATCACCCATAAAATCATCCTTCAATTTTATCACATTTTTCTTATAAATTATCACATAACCACATTGTTACACACAAGCACATTATCTGTCTAACAACTTCGGACAAGTGATAACACACTTGACAAGAGTGATACCTGCACACCTCGAACAGGTCATTTGCACAATTTATAATGAACGAACGCGCTGCAACACCTTAGCGCGTTTTTCAAAAATAAAAATTATTAAAATGAACATTTCTGAAGATAAAAACAACGCAAGCACCTCAAACAACATGCAAAAAAACAACTTAGATACCCAAATGACAAATACAACCCCAACAAAAAGTTTTGCAAATGTAACAAAACTAAACAGCCAAAAATATCCAAACAAAAACCAAGCAATTATCGCCCAAACAATTAATGAAGTACCCATACAAAAATATGTATACAGAATTGGTGAAATAGTAGGTGCCACAAATATTACGCACGCAATCAAACTCTCAAACAACAGACTATGTATCTACCTTACTAATAAAGAACTAGTTGATGAGATAATAACAAGATATAGTACCCTAGATGTTTGTAATCATCAAATAGATATGAGACGCTATGTAAACACAGCCCATCGGGTTATAATCTCCAACGTATGCCCATCCATACCTGACTCTCTAATAGAAGAGGAACTTTCTAAATTTGGCATAAAAACGGTATCACCTATCTCAATTTTAAGGAGTGGCATTTTCCTGAAGGAGGAATATAAACACGTCCTAGGCTCCAGCAGACAAGTATTTATACCACAAGAAATGGAAAAACTGTTACCTGAGTTCGTAAATATAAATTATGAAGAAACTAACTATAAAATATACTTCGCGCTAGACACAACGTGCTTTGCATGTAAACAAAAGGGTCATATAGCTAAGAAATGCCCAAATAAAAATAACATGAGTAGCCACACTGTAAATATCAACCAAAGGGAAAAAGGTGCCAATGAACACATACCGGAAAACACCAATATCCCCTTAACCAACGCAGAAACACAAGAAGAGAATACTAACACCGGGAAAGAAATTTTGGAAAAAACAGGAAACGTTGAACCAGTCGATGAAAGCTCTGAAAAAACAAAAAACGTTGAACCTCCAACTACAGTCGATGAAAGCTCTGAAAAAACAGGAAATAAAAGAACAGCACAATCGCTTAGCAGTATTGAAGAAGATGCGATAAGTGAAACACCTGAAGACGCGACACTTACTGGAGAAGAGAATAAAAATAAAACCTCAAACAAGAGAAATAAAAAGAGTCGTAGATCTACTAGAAGAAGGTCAATAAGTCCAACAAGCGATTCATCACTTACCCTTGAAGAAATACTGGCCCCAATGAAAGAAGAAATGGAAAACAACCCCGGACTGTACGCAGTGCCGTTTGATGATATACAAAACTTCTTAGAAGAAGCACAAAATTCAACGGAATATCTACAAATCGTAACCAAACACACATTAGATACAAGCGGCCTCCTACTTACTCTGAAAGAAATAGGACCCCGTCTCCCAGATAGGGCTTCTAAAAATAGATTAACTCGTATGGTGAACAAGCTAAAAGAACAAATAAACCAACAAGTTATAACAAGAGTAGCAGTGACAAAACCTAATGCACAACCTAAACAATAATGCAAGAAGTTAAATACTCAGAACACCACAACTCAAAATATCTACAGCTTAAAAATGGCATTAATACAATGGAATTTAAATGGTATTTTTTCACATCTACCAGAATTGCAACAGATTATTATTGAAACCAACGCTAGCTATATATGCTTGCAAGAAACACGGCTCCATGATGACCAAAACATCAACATGCGTGGATACACAGACTATAGAAAAGACCGCACTAATCCAGCAATAGCGAGCGGTGGGGTAGCAATACTGGTTAAAAATTCAATTTTTGCGGAAGAATTCAATCTGATAACCGATCTAGAGGCAGTGGCCATAACAACTTACATCCCAAACTTCCAAAAAGTCACAATATGTAATATTTACCTCCCACCAAACTTCCCCTTCACTACAAACCAGATAGATTCTCTAATCAAACAACTCCCAAGCCCTTTCTTACTAGTAGGTGACATGAACAGCCATAATTCAATATGGGGATCTGACCACATCGATTCAAGAGGAAGAAAAATTGAGAGAATAATAGACGATAACATAATACTGCTAAATGACCAGTCTCACACTCATTTCTGCTCAAGAACAGGCACATTCTCCAATATTGACTTATCGATATGTGATGCAGTTCTAGCCCCATATATCTCTTGGGAAACACTACAACATGTTTATAGCCTTGGTCACTTTCCAATCAAAATTTCTTTCCCCACAAACACTGAAGTTATACAGTCAACTAGAAAATGGAATATAAAGAAGGCCAACTGGGATGGCTATAAAAACGACTCAAAAATTGCCATGTATGATATTCCGGAAAATAGCGACATTAATCAGCTAGTCCAAAATCTAACGGAACATATAGAAAAAGCAGCTCTAAAAAACATAGGGTACAAAAATCAGTGCATTAGGAAAAGTACCCTTTGGTGGAATAAATCATGCTGGGAAACCACTAAGCAGTTAAAAAAGGACCTTAACAAATACAAAAAATGCAATACAATTGAAAATTTAATCCAACTTAAAATAAGTCGTGCTAAAGCCAGAAGAACCATTTTAGATAGCAAACAAAAATCTTGGGAACAATATACTTCCACTATTACCAGTAGCACCCCACCAACTCAAGTCTGGGATAAAATCCGTAGAATAAAAGGAGCAAAGACCAACTCATTTACATCCTCAATTATAAAAGATGGAAATACCATATCTTCACCCCAAGAAATTTCGGACTGCCTCGCTGAAGCGTTTGAGCACAACTCAAGCAACGAAAATTACACCCCAGAATTCTTGGTACATAAAAATATAATAGAAGACAACAATCTGTCTATAGAAGACTCTGCAGAAGATATAAATAAGACCTTTACCCTAGAAGAGCTAAAATCCGCAATAGGCCACCTAAAAATCAATAAATGTGCAGGACCTGATGGAATAACAGCAGAATTAATCAAAGAGCTCCCCGAAGAAACGATTCAGTACATACTCCTGCTATACAACTACCTCTGGACAAACAGTCTCTATCCAGAGCAATGGAGAGAAGTAATAACGTACCCGATTCTTAAACCTGGCAAGAATAAAATGAATACTGATAACTACCGACCAATTTCAGTTGCAAATAATCTAAGTAAGCTACTGCAAATGATGGTAAATAGAAGATTCATGTGGCATCTAGAAACAAATAGCATTCTCTGCAAAAACCAGTCTGGATTCAGGAAGTTCCGATCAACCACTGATAACCTACTATATTTATCGAACGAAGTAGAAAATGCCTTCAAAAATAAACTGGATACAATAGCTATTTTCTTTGATTTGCGCAAAGCCTATGATATGACATGGAAGAGACACATCCTAGATTCCCTCAAACACTGTAGACTGAAAGGAAATATAATCAAATATATCAACAACTTCTTGACAGGACGTAAATTCCATGTCCTTGCAAATGGCTGTCACTCACAAAAAAAAATACAAGAGAATGGGGTACCCCAAGGCGAAATACTCAGTGTAAGCTTATTTTTAATTGCAATCGACCAAATAATGTCAAAAATAAATATTCCAGTCAAGGGCAGCCTATTTGCAGATGATTTAGTTATTTTCTGCAGTGGGAAACATCTACAGACAATCCAACGTCACCTGCAAAACGCCATTTCTAACCTAATAGACTGGACTAACAAAACCGGTTTCCAGTTTTCCATATCAAAGACCAAAGCCATACACTTCAACAGGAAACAATATAGTAATTTTAACCCCAGACTAGAAATAAATGGAAATGTCATAGATTATGTTGACGACATCAAATTTCTAGGAATCACTTTTGACAAAAAACTTAGATGGAAACAACATTTAATAAATCTGAAAAAAGACTGTACACAGAGACTCAATATATTAAAAACTTTGGGACACCACAAATGGGGCGCTAACAGGGAGGTGCTATTAAACATCTACAAATCACTGGTTAGATCTAAATTAGAATACGGAAACATAGTGTTTAGCACCGCAAAACCAAGCTACCTAAAAATAATTGAGCCCATACAGAACGCGGCAATAAGGATAGCCACAGGAGCTATGCGCACAACTCCCATAATAAGCCTACTATGTGAATCAAACAATAATCCCTTGGAATATAGAAGACTACAGAGCACAATAAACTATGCTGTACAACTAGCTAGCAAACCAGACATACCAGTCTTCTCAGATTTATTTTAAAAAAATGACAACCAACTTACATTATCGAATCACACAACACTACAAAACAAAATCAACCACAGCCTTTCCGAAATCAATATACCCCTTCCATGCACAGACACACAAAACCTGACTACTTATCCACCATGGATTCTTACAAGCCCACAATACAATCTCTCCTTATCTCAGTATCCGAAAGATTCAACTAATCCCGAACTATATAAAGCTCAATTCCACGAAATCCTAGACAACCTAAAAGAATCTCATGCCATTTACACCGACGGGTCCAAAATAGAAAATAAAACAGGTGCCGCAATAATATTTGACGATGCAGTACATAAATTCCGACTACCAGATATTGCCACTATATTCACCGCTGAAGCATTTTGCTTATTAAAAGCGACAGAACTGATACTTCGACACCAAGAAGGCTACAACAAATATGCTGTTTACTGCGACTCCCTGAGTGTCATCCGAAGTATACAGCAGCTATACCCAGGAAACCACATATCGCAAAAAACCAAAGAAAACCTACACCGTATTAGAGATATGGGCAAGGAAATCACGATAGTGTGGATTCCATCCCATATTGGTATAGATGGCAACGAGAAGGCAGACACAGAAGCGAAAGAAGCCCTACGGGAAGATATAACACCAATACCGATCCCTACTTCCGACTTAAAAACAGCAATTAAAAGATATGTACAAGCAAAATGGCAAGACGAATGGAAAGGCACAAATAACAACCATCTACGACAAATTAAAGAAAGACCCGAACGATGGGAACCAAGACAAGACCGACGAGACCAAATCGTACTGACGAGAATGCGACTAGGACATACAATGGTAACTCACAAGCATATATTCGAGAAAGAAGATCCCAGCACATGTGACAACTGCCATGTTAGGCTAACAGTAGAGCATATTCTAACTACATGCCCAAAATATAGTCAGCAAAGGCAGAAAAACAAGATCCCACAAACCCTAAAAGAAGCACTTTCACCAGACAGAAAATCAGAAAATTCCACCATTGGCTTCCTAAAAGACATAAACATGTACAGCAAAATATAATCAAAATATATCATAAATATACTAAATCTGTAAACAATATAACATGCAACCCTATAAGTAAAAATGTAACCTGAGTACTCTGGTGCTAATAACCTAGCTGTTGATGCACCTAAAATAATAAATAAAAAAAAAAAAAAAATCTCCCGCATGCAATGGCAACCTGTAAATGCATCCTCTCAAAGATCCAATCAAATTCTAAATCAATTTAATCCTAGACCAAATCAATACAGATCAGAACCCATGGATATATCATCCGGTTTTTCAAAATACCAACCCCAAAAACCCTTCGCTCAAAATCATTTATTTGCACAAGAAATAGAACCGTCAAATTTAAATTATAATAATTTTGAAAATTTTAGTAATGATTTTGAAAATGCATGTAATTTAAACTCTTATGACACAAGTTCTCAAATTGCAAGTTACAACGAAAGCGGATACACGTTAGACTCGAGTCAGCAAAATTGTTCTGACAATTACGAAAATGCTGACTATCAAAATTGTTTAACAAACGACAATGACCGACCTTTTAATGAATCATATGACAACACGAATGTAAATTTTCTAGAGGACATTGGCTCAAACCACCTGACAAAATAAACATAAACCTTGTCAATTCCAACCTACCGTATGTCCTAATTCCCGAAATAAATGCCAAATTCCTTATCGATACTGGTAGTTCCCGAAGTTTAATTGACCCAAAATTAGCTTACAAATATTTTCAAAATTCAATTTTTAAAGAAAGTTTCCAAATTCAAACTGCACATAATATTTCATGTCATGATGAAGTAATACACATTCCTATTTTCAAAATTTTCATTGTAAAAGAAACACATAAATTTTATTTATTCAGATTTAGTGAAAATTTTGATGGCTTAATTAGCTTAGATCTTTTAAAACAATTGAAAGCTAACGTTAACCTTGACTCAAAATTAATTATTACCCCTCATGTTTCTATTCCTATTATTTGTGAAACTGAAGACACTCAAAAACAACCCCAAAATAATAACAATTTTCAAAATTATTCAGTAATTGTTCCAGCAAGAACAGAGCAAATAGTAAAAATACCTGTCAAAATGAAAGAAGGTATAGGTCTTTTAGAATATCGTAAATTTGCACAAAACGTTGAAACTCCTAAAGCAATAGTAAATGTTAAGAATCATTTTGCCATTACCACTATAATAAATTCATTCACTAAACCAGCAGAAATAAACTTTAGATCCCCAATAGACATTGAACCCTTAAACATTCAAAAATTCAACTTTACACAAAAAATCATTCCCGAAACTAACTTAAATAAAGACCTTGATAAAATTTTAAAATCAAATTTAAAAAACATACGTCTAGACCACTGTAATTCGGAAGAAATTAAAGCCCTTCAGAAATTATGTTTTGAATACAGAGACATATTTCATAGTGAAAAAATCCCATTAAGCTTCACAAATAAAATCCAACACCAAATTAAATTAACAGATGAAACTCCCATATTTACAAAAACATATCGTTACCCCCAAGTCCATAAGACTGAGGTTAAAAATCAAATTGATAGTTTACTAGAACAAGGCATTATTCAGCCATCATCGTCTCCTTATTCAAGTCCGATTTGGATAGTTCTAAAGAAATTAGATTCATCAGGTAAAAAGAAATGGAGAATGGTAATTGATTACCGCAAATTGAATGAAAAACAGTATCAGATAAATACCCACTTCCAAACATCTCTGACATCCTTGACAAACTCGGTAAAAGCCAATACTTCACTACTCTCGATCTTGCAAGTGGTTTTCATTAAATAAAGATGAACCCTGAAGACATCGCTAAAACAGCCTTTACAACTGAAAATGGGCACTATGAATTTAAGCGTATGCCCTTTGGACTAAAAAACAGCCCTTCCGCGTTCCAAAGATTAATGGATAATGTTCTCAGAGGCTTACAGAACGAAATTTGTGTAGTATATTTAGATGACATTTTAATATTTAGCGTTTCCCTTCAGGAACACATTGAAAGACTAACATCCATTTTCGAACGTTTAAGACAATCAAATTTCAAAATTAAGTTAGATAAATGCGAGTTCTTAAGAAAAGATGTTTGTTATTTAGGTCATATCATAACATCAGAAGGTGTTAAACCAAATCCCGATAAAATTCAGTCAATTACAAATTTTCCCATTCCAAAAACTCAAAAAGAAATTAAAAGCTTTTTAGGCCTAGTAGGATATTATCGTAAAGTCATTCAAGACTTTGCAAAAATTAATAAACCTCTTACACTTTGTTTGAAAAAAGGTAGTAAGATAGTTCATGATCAAAATTTTATAACTGCCATCAATACTTGTAAATATTTATTAACTAATGCCCCTATATTACAATATCCAGATTTTTCCAAACCCTTTTTATTAACTACTGACGCATCTAACATAGCCTTGGGCGCAGTCCTCTCCCAAGGTCCTATTAATGCAGACAAACCTATAGCTTTTGCCTCCCGTACACTCAATGATTCGGAACAACGTTACAGCACTATAGAGAAAGAATTACTTGCCATAGTTTGGGCATGTAAGTACTTCCGACCTTATTTGTTTGGTAGAAAATTCACGATACTGACTGATCATAGACCCCTCGTTTGGCTTTTTAACTTAAAAGAACCAAATTCAAAATTAGTTCGTTGGCGTTTACGATTGGAAGAGTATGAATACGTTATAGCTTACAAAAAAGGTAGTACAAACACTCTAGCTGATGCAATTTCTAGAATTTCAATAAATGCACTAGAAAATGAATCAATCATAAATAACCCCGGAGACATTATTCAAGTAACTTTAGAGTACTTTCGAAATTTAGCTGAAAACCCTATCCTTGACGATACCCCTATTACAAACGGCAACCCCGAAACTTATAAAAACCCAAAACTCCAAATTCTTTCCGATATCCAAATTAAACCCCCAAACGATAAACAAATTGAAATAGGTTCTTCCACGCAACATAGTAATTTTAATGAAACAACTAATAATGGAATAACAATATTAGACGACATTATAAATAATAAAACCAACCAAATTTTAGTATTCCTTCAAGTACACTACAAATTAAACGTTAAACAAGAAAACATAGATTCACAAAAAATCATAACGGTCAAAATTCCAAATTCTTGTAATGAAAAATTAATTTTAAAATTTTTAAAAGATTATACAGTTAACGAAAAAACATATTGGCTTTATTTTCATACAGAACAATTGTACAGAGACTTTTGTAAAGTTTTTTTTTAAGAAATTTAGAAATTTAGAAAACTTTTCAGAACGTGGTCCCAAATTAATTAATTGCACTAAATTAATAAATACTATCAAAGACGAAGAAGAACAAATTTTGCTTATAAAAAACCATCATGAAGGAAAAGTTAACCGAAATAATTTAATAATCGAAAATAATTTAAAAAATAAGAAAGAAATTATACACATCCAAGAATTAAAGAAACCCACTATTGTTTCAGATTCTTCACGTCCACCAGACCAGAACTGACCTATCCTAAATTTCACAATATTATTCATAATCCCGGAATTCTCCCTTTAAAACTCGGAAATGCACAAAACGAAATAGATTATTGGTCCTTCATACAAATTTTCGATTTAAATCCAATAACTGACGAATTCGAACACCTAAAATCCAAATTTTTTGATTTAAAGAAACTTATTCAAAATGGAACCAATGATGACGAATTTTATACTTCTTACCGTTTACTTGACATACTACAACAAAAAATTAAAGCCCAAATAACTAGATTGAATCCAGTAAATGTATCTCAAAGATCAAAACGAGGTCTTATAAATGGTTTTGGTTCTGTAGTAAAATTTTTCACAGGAAATTTAGATCAAAATGATGCGATGAAATATGATAACGCAATTTCTATACTGTCAAATACACAACTCAAAATTAAACTTTGGTTAAACAACAAATAACTTTAATTCAAAATTCCACAAAATCATTTCAAGAAAATGCACAAATTTTATTTCATAATCAAAAAGCTTTAGAGTCCAGAATGACTCAAATTGAAAAATGGCTACAAACAGTCGAATTAAAAAATGTAAATAGTTATCACTACTTCATAATTCAAATGACACTTTCTCAATTAGTAACAGCTTTTCAAATAATTTATGATTCTCTGGAAAAAATAAAAATCGCAGTAACTTTTTCCAAATTAAATACCTTCCATAATTCTATAATCGAACCACATGAATTGTTAGATGGAATTAAATCCATCGAATACTACCTTTCCACTAATAAACTACCTTTTGAACCGAATTTAAAAAACGTACTACTTTTCGAAAAAATAATAGAATTAAAAAGTTTTTCAAAAAATAACCAAATAATATTTATAATACAAGTTCCTATAGTAGAGACCATAAAATATTATTATTATCATTTATATCCCTTTCCTACACTGCATAATAATTCCTTTCAAGCAATCTTACCTAATTCCAAATTTATGCTAATTGGCGAGCAGAATTATGTGTTTTTCGACGTGCAGTGCAGAGAAATATCAAGCGAACAATTCATTTGCCGAGAAGCCATTCCGTTGAAGATATCCAACTCCAAGGACCCATGCGAAGTACAAATGATAAGATTCACAAAAAACTTATCTAATTGCCAACCGATACCAGTGGAATTAAGCCGGCCCAAAATCCAAAAAATCGAGAAAAATCAATGGACCATCATCGCCCCATACCAAACGATAGCCATCCAGACCTGCAGGCAAGATTCAGAAAAAATACCCTTGTCCGGAAGTTACGTCCTGGAACTAACCCCTTTCTGCGAAGTCACCATCGAAGGAATAAAAATTCAATCACATGAAGAACCAAAAAGAAAATTCAAACAAATAGAACTACCAAAATTGAAACAAAATCTTAAGGACCCTCCTACATCAGAGATGAAGCCAATAAAATTAGACAACATCAATCTGGATCAGACCAAAAACATCTTACAGGCCATCAGCACCCAAAAGAAGAAATTGGAAAAAATCTCCGAGCCAGCCATTCATCTTAAATTTAGCATCTGGAATTTATTTTCATATATTTTAATTTTTCTTGTAATCATTTTGTATTGTTACATGAAACTACGATTCAAGTTCCAGTCAAAGACAGCAGAAGATTCCAAAAGAGGCCAGTCCACTCAACCCGAAAACTCCAGGGTCACCCCCCAAGTTTCCTTTTAAGGATGGAGGAGTTATATATTCCAAACCGCTGAGTCTACAATAATTTATTGATGACTTTATTATTTATAATTCTTGTGAAATATAAAATATGCTTACATTGTAAGCATATGCTGACTTGTAGTTTTGACGTGAAGTATATTTTGACTTTGAAAACTGAATTTATACTTCAAAAAAAAAAAAAAAAAATGTTTTAATTTAAAAGGAAACGAACTGCCAGGTGGCAGCACGGAATCCCATTTTGTGACGTAGTTAGTTGTAGACATACGTGATCTTTTTCTCGGCCCACTCAGATTTGTTTATTTTTTTATTTTTTGTAGCTCACTTCACAACGAATACGAAATATCCATTTCGCACTCGTATGGACTCGCCAAGGGTCATGCTGCAAACTTTCATACTCGTAGGAAATGAACACCATACCGTCCTCCTTGTACAATATACCATTTTAAACTCAGTGTTAATTCTGTACCTTTCGTTAAAGGTCCATATATATTAGGACTAAAAACCAAAAATCATTTAAAAAAAAGCAAATTCTGTACCTTATCTTCTCTGGTAACAGTAGCTCCACCAGAAGCTCCAGCATCTCTGGGCTGCATCTCAAAAACAGTTTTGAATAGATTTTCTGCCGTCGTGGTTAAGAATCCAATTTCTGCATTAGGGTGAAGACCATAGAGGTATGGCGATTCGGGAGGCATCATCTCATCTATATACACGTGGTAACCAACGTAATCTGTATTTGGCGGAGCAGGAAAACCAGGTGCTAACTGCAGTTCTCCGTCAACCTGTAGGAAATCATTTGGCATTTAAGCATTGGATGGAATAAAAGGTTTGTGTTCAGTCTACTGTTTTTAGATTTTCGTACATGTGATCAGGAAACCCTTATAACGTCACTCATGTGTCTGTCTATCTGTTCTGTAGAAATTGTTGACAAACGGCCTGGACGTAGAGAGTTTAAATTTGGCATGCTAGTACAACTCTTTGACCAGCATATAGGAAAACTTTTTTTTAAATAATAGCTTAAATGTGTAAAAAATACATAAGAGTGGGTAAATATATATATATATTGTAATTTTCAAGATTTCAAAGATTTTTGCTGACCATAAAATTGTCTTACAGTTAAAAATGTTACTGAACTGAAAATTACTAAGTAAGTAGGTAATAATCGAAAACTAAATATAATTTAAAACATGTAAAATATTATTTTAAGTTGTAAATATCTTCCGATTAATTAATCGCCAAAGTTTTACAATTCATCGCTAAACCAAGCCCCACTATATTTAGAGTGTAAATTGACAGGTATAATAACAACTTAGTTTTCTATATAAAATGGCCACGATATTACTTTTATATTATTTTAAAAACGTGTAAAAAAGGTATGTATGATTTTTGATTAGCTAATCGAGACAATTTTGCATAAATTGTTCTTAAATTAAACCAAGACTCACTGTATACATATATAGAATATACATTCTTTTTCACAGTTATAATGACATTTTTCTGAGGTTATTTTTCTAAGCATAATTCTATAAAGATTAAATTTGCTTTAATTTGCATACAAATTGTTAAACTGCTGGAGGATTAAAGTTAATTTAATTATAGAAATGTATAAAAATACATAAAATTGAATAAGTGTTTATATTGGTTATTTTTTTAAATGTTCTAAAAGTATTTTGAATATTTTTCAGCTATGGATGAGACAAAGTATTTGTTGTTAAATTTTTACATGGAGAGAAGATGGAACGTTTTTATTGGTGCATTCAAAATGTATTAAAGTAGTTTTGGTTCAGGTTTATCGAATATTTTACTGAAAAACCTATCATCAAATTTTGCCGCTGCAAAATTTTAGTTTCTCTGATAAAAACTATATGCTGTTACATAAAATGATTACGTATGGTTTCAAAATAAAATTCTAAAACTGAGCTGTTTATGTAGTTTGTAATCCGAATAGTAAGGACTGCTATTAATAATATATACCACAAGTTAATCGTAGTAACCCGTAACTGATTATTCATTCCGTAGTAATCTAAAATCTGTCACCGATTAGTTTACGGAACTCAGTTTTTGAAAAAGTTTTACTACTGATCACTATCAAAAGTAAGCGTGATATAAACTTGATTTTTTACTTTTTTTCTAAAAAAAAGTACTAAAACAAATTACTGTACCGCACTCTTTAACGAAAAGGGGTTAAATTAAAAATCTGTAATCATCGTATGTAATGTACATTGATCTAAACCGGAAACGTACGAGAGGAATTTTTGAACAGATTACATTTTTGAAAAATATTGCAGTTTTTATGTTTTTGACAAAATTATTATTTTTTTTAATACCTAGCTAAATTATGGATTTTTTTGTATTTATGGCTAAGGTGTCTTATATCTTTTTGTTTTTTTTTTAATTTAAAAATATGATAAAAAAAATTAACAGCTAAGAACCGAGTTCATGTCTGTAGAGTGTAGTGTTCAGTAGTTTTCTACCTACGTCGTAATTCAACCTATTGTTATTATTTTAGTTTTTTGTTTTAAACGTATCTGAGGAATAAATCATTTATAGTAGGGAAATGCTTATAAATCAAATAACACATTGTTAATAGGGGAGATATAAGATCAGAAGCCTCTGTAATAATGAAAACGATTATGTTTGTTAAACAAATTAGTGAAGAGTTGTTCTTTATAAAATTGTAATTTAGCTTCAGTGTGAACGTGAGCCTTCGGTACGTTACCGATTTATTTAATAGGCAGCTTGGTTGCTTTAGAATTGTGGAGGAGTTAGACGCCGTTTTAAGAATAAAAATTGGCGTCGCATCAAAATGAAAATGTAATGTAATTTTGATCTTGCGGGCAATCACAGGCCGGGGTTGTAGCCGGGCTGAGGCCCCTTGTATATAATACAGCATATTAAGTAAACGTATTTCAACACAAATAACTCATTGTTAAAATAAAAATTTTGTCATCAGACTTTTGTGCCATATAATTAAAATGTGACTCGAAGACGTAATACGTGCTGCGTCAATAGAGAGTTTTTCAAACGGTATAATAACGGTATAAGAGTTGCCGTGGCTCCGTGGTAATGGTTGTCTAAGTACAGGGACGCGGGTTTGATACCCCCCCCCCCCCCACCTCCTTTGGATTTTTATCTTTTGAAATTGTGCAAACAGCTCTGGGGTCGACTTAGCCTCAAGTAATTAATACTTAAAATGAGTACTTGTTTATACAGGGATAATAAGACCGACCGAATCGTCACACTGCCCACGTGGCTTTCATATCTATGGCTGGCGGTCTAGAAACTGTAACGTTTTAAAAGAAATTTGTTTATTTTATAAACAAATTTAATACGGTACGCTAATGTACAGCAGCCTACTTTATTAAAATAAGACAATATCGCATAGATTTCGGTAACCATGATTACACAATAATATACAAGTAACAAACAGTATTTTATTATTCGTGAAAATCATTTGATACGTGGTCAGACCTTCGTTCTCAACAGAAGAATATTATTATACGGTGAAGAGTATAAGTATTTAGACCTTTATAGGGATTTGTTTTGAGAACGTAAAGGTGAAAAGGACGTTGAGTTCCTACGATTTATTCGGATTTATATTGCCACAATACAAATTCACTACAGAGAGCCGCATAACATCTTAAGGTAAAAATCTAAATTATTGTGTTGTATTGCTTGTATATTTTTGTATAATTGTATGCGGCGCTTAAAACGCAAGCATTTACCGAGATTTAATGGATATGATCTTATTTTAGGCTCTCCTTCCCAGTATTTCTCCTTTTTCTCTCTCTCTCCCTCTTGGTGCGTCGCAGGATATATCCAGAGCCAGCTTACGGCATTGGCGTACTGGTTTGGATAATTTGGGGCTGGATGTACTGAGCGTCGAAAGAAGGCAAGGATAGAGGAAACTTCAAGAAAAAAAGATCCAGATAAGCCTTTTTAATCAAAATTATTTGTGTTATTGTTTATATATTGTTTATTTTAAATTTTGAATATCAGTTATATATATATTTTTTGTATACGTTAGATTTTATTCGGAATGTGTAGGAATTTCGTGGCGCTGGTCGACCAACCCGGGAAAGCTTTGTAATCCAGCGCATTCTGGTAAAATCGCTTTAACCAAATTTACCTTTAATTAATATTTTTATTATTTGTTTGTAATTTATAATATTATTATTCTAAATTTATTTTTGGTATCTATATATATTTTATTTACATTTCAATTTTCAATTATAATAAATTTTATTGTTTTGATATTTACTATATTCAGTTGTTGTTATTGACTTATGTCCCAAAAATCTCGTTTTAGGTTAGGTTTCGCCTAGTGATACTGATTTAATCAGTCTTCGTTAAAATCTAGTCTGTGCGTGGGATCTACTGGTCGGTCCCAATTATTTTATTTCAGACCAGTTGGCGCCCTTAATTTTTTTTTTATAATTTCATCTAATTTTGGAACCGCACGACCGTCTCGAAGCACGAACCGCACGAAGGTCCTGGCTATGCTCCTCCTATCTTGGTTAGTCGCTTAGGCCGACCTAGAAGTGATGGAAAACCACGACCTTCTAGAATTGTATCCTCTACAGCAGGGGTTCTTAAACTTATGTAGTCCGAGGACCCCCTCTTGAACAACATTTTTTTTGCGGACCCCATCCCAACCTTAGGCATTTTACGTCGTTCTTGAGACTTAATTTCTGGCTCAATAATCTCATAGGCACTACATTATAATCAATATTGGTAAAAATGTATCCCTGGTTATTTTAATAAATGGTCTTGCGCATTTATAGAGATGAACATTTTTATTAGCATTGAGAATAAAAAACATAAAATGAATAAAAATAGTAATACAAAGAATTAAAATATCAGCTGTGGCCACCACAGGACCGACCGCCATCACAAAGTACTTGTATAAAATACATTCTAGCAGAAGAGTAGAAATAACTTGGCCTAATATTTTCTAATTTCCTAATAACAGAGATATTATTTATTATGACCATGGAAACGTTACATATAAGTATGAAAAATAGATACAAAAATTTCGAAAAATTTCGAAATTTTTTTTCTTTTTATCAAAAAATGTCTCAAATAAATGTTGTTAGTTATTGCTTTTACAGCAACTTTTCTTAAATACATTTTTTCGAAATATTTTTCTGTTGTTTAATATTCGCAAAATTCTTAAAATCGACACGAGTAAACTCCCAGTTCAAGTCAACCGATTTTTACCAAAAGTTGATCAACTCGTACCATTGATGTTAAAAGCTTAAATATGAAGTTTCATAAAAATCCTTTAAGCCGAATTTGCTCTGCACGTGTACACAGACAGACAGACGGACGGACCGACAGACGGACAGACAGACCGACAGACATCATGCTAAAAATAGTCAAAACGTTATGTAGGGACCTGAATTTATGGAGATCCATCGAAATCTCGAAATGTCAAAATCGGTATGATCACAATACCTCCCTTATATATGTTGGTGGTTGGTAAAAAGTTACAAATTATAATACGTTAAACTCATGCAAACATTTCTTGGTCAAATATTGGTCAAAATATATCTTATTATAATATGTTTTCTGTAAATAATTTGCAGTTGAATAAAAATAATTAAATTATTACAAATTATTGTTTAGTTATGTCAATAACTAGTTAGATAACAACAAATACAAAAAGTCTTGACCATGTAGGATTTTTATTAAATGAGTTATTTGAATAAAAGCGAAAAGTTGGGGGATGTAAAGTAAATATCTAAATTGTTTCGCGGACCCCCGGTAATGGCTACGCGGACCCCCAGGGGTCCGCGGACCACAGTTTAAGAACCGCTGCTCTACAGAGAGCCAAGCACGTTCGATTCTTCGTAACAAAATGAATCTCGCACAAACCCGTTACAAGTTGGTTTCTCTCAAATCAGATCAGACTCCTGCTCAATAGGGGATAGGCATGATTTTATTTTAATTTTTTATTATATTCCTCTTGCATATAAACATAAAAAACAGTTTTGCATTTTTTTTTTAATTTGAATGCTTAAAAAATCATAAATGTATGTAGCGCGCGAAAACGACGTGTGACGTCATACCCCTTCTAAGTGACGCAGTACACTACTAGCCTACCCAGTGTACTGCGTACAGCCTACCCAGTGTACAGCGTGCAGCCTACATAGTCTGCTGTGAACTTATTTGCTTGTATAACTTTTATAGGTTATGGAAAGTTAGAGTGATTTTAATTAAAATAAAGTTTAATTCTATAAAAACAATTTATACATGTTTACCGAATTAAATTTTATATTAAAGTATATAAAATATGGAAGATCCAGGCCCCAGTACTTCGAAACATAATCGAAAATATTGTTTAGTACCAATGTGCACAAATAGTTCAAATAGAAATAAAAAAAAAAACAATTTATATCATTACCTGATGGCGAAAAACAACAGAAAAGGCGAAATTTGTGGCTAAAAGCTATGAGGCGAAATAAAACCGATATTTCAGAAAAAAGTAAACTTCATGTTGTGTGCATAAATGCATCAATGTTGGGTAAATTATAACTCTGAGCCCTAACAAAATCTTTATCTGCCATTTTAATAATAAATGCGTGAAAAATTGTTTAAAAACAAATACAAAACTCTCGAACAATACAATATGCACACGTAAAGATTATGTTGTAGCTGTATCTATGACGTCAAACCCCAGTCGTTTGATGTCATACTCAGTCGTATTTACTCGGCAACCTTCGCGCCGTGGTCGGCTTATTTCAAATTTACAATATTTTAATTAAAAAAATGGGCTATAATATTAATTAAAATGTGATTTTTGTTTTGTTAGGTGACATAACTAACATTAATATATCAAAAAAAATGTAGTTTTAAGGAAATATAAATTTTATGCGTATCCCCTATTACAACATATAAAGAACCTACGCACCGAATTGCGGCACCGAACAGATAGCGGAGAAGGCAACCTGACAATTAAATATAATCGCGGAACTCCAGAAATTTGCAAACTGGACAATAAGATTTTTCGCCCGCAACACGCCTAACGTATTCGATCTTCAAGTTTTCTACATCAACATCGTATCTCTCACAGCTAAATTTGATGACCTTATCCTCAACATAAACAGACACGACTACTCTATCATTACAATCTCGGAGACATGGACGACTACGAACATCCCAGACTCTATAATAAACATTCCAGGATATCTACTTCACAGAGTAGACCGCATTAATAAAAGAGGAGGAGGACTGTGTTTTTATTTTAAACATTCAATTTTCCAAAACTCACACATTCTACCTTTGCCTGTCACAATCTCTGGAATAGATAATATTTGGCTAGAAGTAATCATAAACGCCTACCGACTCACAATTGGCTGTATCTATCGTTCCCCCAGCACAGATGCAGAAAGTGACCAAAAGCTCTGCACCGCAATTCGGCAAATGTCTTCAAAATTCCCCATTATCCCAATATTGGGCGACTTCAATTTACCTACATTAAAATGGCCGTTTCCGACAGCGCTTGAATCTGAAGTTCTCTTCATAAACAACCTCCTATCCTCCGGTCTCGAACAATTAATAGGCAAACCTACTCGTTATCGCTCTGGTCAATCTCCATTAACCCTTGACTTAAACCTTGTTTCCGACTCCAACTTGGCTACTGAGATAAACTACGCTGACCCAATTGGAATTTCGCATCACTCAACATTGCTTAGTACGATCCAAATTCCACTTAGCACAACCTCTAGATCGAATCGTACACGGAATATCTGGAAGGCCGACTTCACAAGTATGAATGCTGCCTTCGCATCCGTTGATTGGACGACCGCTTTGGACACCCAAGATGTCAATGAACAATGGAACAAATTTAGCAGCAAAGAACAAAAACGTGTTACCCAGTTTACTTCTTTAACACTCTAGAGAGTGCTAAATTAGTAATTAAATTCTAGGTATTGTCTAGAGACAATACAAGCAAACCCTGGATTACTCACGACCTATCTCGCCTAGCGTCTAGAAAAAAACATCTCTGGAGGAGATTCATAATGTCCAAGCGTGATACCGATCTGGCAATCTACAAAAGATTCAATAACACTAAGACCAACCTAACAAAGAAAGCCCGCCAGGCTTATGAGCTGAACGTTTTATCAAGAGGGCAAAAATCATTTTTTTCCTACTTCCTTTAATCCAAAATCGCTGTGGTAACCTATGTTCTACCGAAACTGAAGTCGCTGAGGAATTTTCACACCATTTCAAATCTAATTTCACCACCGAATCGGCTGGAGAATTGACAAAAGTACAGTCTTTACCTTTTACCAACTATTTGGTAGCAGGTACACCCAAAATGGTAGCAAGTAAATTAAAAGTACTGTGTGCATCTACGGCAACTGGTCCCGATGACATTCATCTTCTGGTTCTCCAAAAGTGTTGTAACGAATTGGCAATACCGTTGTCGAAAATTATGAGTAACTCATTAAACTCAGGATTAATCCCAAATGTATGGCTCACTTCAACTGCTGTTCCAGTTTATAAAGAGGCAACCGTCTGCAGTCATGCAATTATAGACCAATCAGTCTAATTTCCACCACCGCCAAAGTGCTGGAAAAAATAGTAACCGATGAAATTGTGTATTTTTTCCTGCACAATAATATAATTCCAAAAAACCAGCCAGGCTTCATCCCAGGACGGTCAGTGGTATCTAATTTGTTACTTGCAACTAATACCTAGGCAAAACATCTGGATGATTCAAATCCCATGGACGTAATCTACTTGTCGATTTTGCTAAGGCCTTCGACAGAGTAGCACTTAGGCAACTGTTTGCTAAATTGCACCACTATGGCATCAGAGGAAACCTGTTGTTATGGATAACTGCGTACCTAACCAACCGCTGCTTCAAGGTTCGAGTTGGATCGTCGCATTCCGGAAACTACCCCGTCACAAGTGGTGTTCCACAGGGTAGTGTAATAGGACCAATTTTATTTTTAATATTTATTGTGGACCTCATAATTGAACTTCTGACCGAACACCAGATGTTTGCCGACGATTTAAAAATCTATGGTCAAGCATCCAACTGGACAATCTGCAATCTCGATAATATCACTGCATGATGCACAATATGGCTTCTTCCTCTCAACATATCCAAATTCCAAGTGATTCACTTAAGAAAGAATAACCCACATCAGTATCACATAAAGGGCAATGCTATCCACCGAGTCGAGTCTATAGTTCATTTAGGAGTCACTATAACCCAGAACCTCGACTGGTCCACTCACATTCTCCAAGTAGTCAAAAAGGCAAATAAAGTTCTCTACCTGGTCGGTAAATCTTTCCCATACCTTACTCCTACACTATTTCGCAAAATGTACCTATCCTATATCCGCCCACTTGAATTTGCATTAATTGTATGGTCGCCTTATTTACAACGCGACATCCAGTTGTTAGAAGGAGTTCAGAGACGAGCTACCTAACTCCCGAGAAGTTTAAAGCACCTGCCATATAATGATCGTATAGAAAAACACGATCTCTCACTACTGACAGTTCGAAGAACCCATGGTGACCTGATCCAGATGTATCGAATGACAACAGGAAAATTCTCTACAGACATGTCCCCATTATTTTATCTCAATGCTGGCCCACGTCTTCATGGTCGCCACTTAAAGTTGAAACATGAAAACTACCGCACTCAACAACGTGAAAACTTCCTGTCCAACCGCATATTCGACATCTGGAATTTTCTCCCGGATGAAGCAGTCTCGGCCCACTCCATCAACAGTTTTAAAAGCAAAATTGACTTCCTGTTTTCTTAAAAATTAATAATAATTGCTGTATATATTGATGTTACCTGTTTTGTTTACCAATGTATATTCTGTATTGCAACATTTTCAATTGTGATTTGTGTGAATATTAATGTCTGTATATGTATTGTATCATTGAGAACAACAAGCCACTTGCTTCTGATCTAATCAGTGTAATAATAATAATATTAATAATATTTAAGACAGACGTGTTATTTTATATATTAAAATATACAATAAAAGTAAATTGCTCTATTAAAAACAATTTATACTCGCGTCGGCGAATCAACGCAGTTACATCACACAACGTAACAAACGACTGTATTGTCTGGAACAATGCAGTCGTTTGTTACGTCTTGTGACGTAACTGCGTTGATTCGCCGACGTTAGTATACCATTGTTAATATTTTCAATTTAGTCTAGTGTCTATGTAACGAATCGGTTAGCCCACCCCTGATTATGCCATGCCTCTATAACTTCCGAACAAACCACTCGTCCTGTGAAGAATTTAAATGAGAGGGATTGCTAGCGATTTAGGGAATTTTAAGAGCTTATTATACTTAAAATTTGTGAGAATTCAGACAATAACGAATTAGAATCCATATGTACATCACGTAACATAAAAATAAATTTGTTTATAGTTCAGCGACAATTGTTCAATGTTATTGCCTAATAACTTTGACAATTCCTTGAACAATTTCATACCTGGAAATTCCTAGAAATGCTACAGAACTCTAATATATACAACCGTCTCTCTGAAGACTAGGTGTTGCCGTAGCAAGCCTCGCTGTTATAAGTCACTTCACGCGTCACTCCAAATCAATCACCAGGAAGAGCGCGAGGAACGACTGGAAAGCATCGGCCAGCAAACCCTCCGCTACCAGACACGCTACGCCGGTGGCGAAGCGCAAGAACCCCACGATGTCGGAGAGCCGGTGATGATCCGAGCTCACCCGCAGTCCGATGCGAAACGGCACATTCACGCCGGATTCCATCCCAAATGGCTAGGACCTTATAATATCCGAGAGCTCCACTCAGGGCGCGTGTATACGGTAGACAGAAATGGAACGCCCGTCCGTGTTCCAGCGTATGATGTCAAACCAGCCCCACGCCCCCGCTCACCAGAGGACCAGCCCCGATCACCCATCGACACCATCGAGGAAGACCCCCCTGACGATGATGAGCCAGACGCCCCATCTCCAACGCCAGGACCCTCAACTCGTGCCTAACCCCCCCCCACTCACCACATGGATACACCAGTGACGAGCCCCCATGTGAGTACAGCGCACAGACACTTAAATAGTGAGCCCCTAAAAACATTAGTGCAAAAACACCACTAAAAACACTCTCCCGAGACAATTTTAAAATTTTTGTGGAAGTGCAGACTAAACTTTTTCCACGACCACCAACTTAAAACATTTGTGTTGTGTGTATACTCATATTTCATGTCTTTTGTCACACAATCACTCGCACACAATCTCAAATCTTATATATCAATGTCACACTCACACCCGTACACACTATTTCATCTTTTTAGTAGAATGTTTAATCTTGCAATATTGTGAAAAGGTATGCTGACCTTATCGCAATGATTACGGTTATCAAAAATTGCGAAGGCTCACTGGAGAGGGACTTGTTGCCGTAGCAAGCCTCGCTGTTATAAGTCACTTCACGCGTCACTCACGAGTTTTACCTGTTATATTGTACACCGCTAGGTTCCGTGAGACTTCAGCAGTTTTATGATAACCGCGAATCTATATAATTCGCGATACAATTATATTTATCAATATTCTTAGTTTTTAATCAATTCCAACCAATCACAAACAACCCTAGAGTCATAAACCACATTCCGTCACCAAAAATCATATAAAAAAAGGGTCATTTTTACAATTATACACACTCTGAGATTAGCATGCTGGAACGCGGATGGCCTAAATGAAAAGATCAACGAGCTTGAAGAGTTTGTACACAGACACAAGCTGGACGTTGTACTAGTAAATGAAACACATTTGAGACCAAGTTTCAACCCTAAATTAGCTAATTTCTACTGTCACCGTCGAGACAGGAAGGATCAGAAAGGAGGAGGAACTGCCATCTTCGTGAGAAGAAGCATTGACCATTGCGCGCTCGAACACCACGCTCTTAAAAACTTGGAAGCAAATGCTGTTTCCATTACGATGAAAAACAACAAACGGATAAATATTGTGTCTGTATATCAGACCCCGAAATACTCTCTACTTGCAGAAGACCTGGAAAAGATATTTGGTGAGTCAACTCCCACGGTAGCAGCAGGAGACTTTAATGCCAAGCACCCACTTTGGAATAGCCGCATCATTAACACAAGAGGGAAAAACCTGCTGAAGTTCGCCTTGACCCATGGTTTGGTAGCCCATGGGCCAACGGCACCAACTTTCTTTCACAAGCAGGGATACCGACCCGACGTCATTGACATTGCTGTGGCCAAAAACACATCAATAGATAATATTGAGTCCCTAACCGACCTTTCATCTGACCATAATCCTGTCATCATGGACATTAACATTGAACCGGTCTGCTCAAAACCTCCGACGATCAAGAAGATCAACTGGCCACTCTTCACTGATAAGGTACAGGAATACCTTAGTCCCTTTCCACTTATCACTTCAAATGATGAGTTGGAAAAACAAACTGCCGGACTCACGGAAGCGATACAAGAAGCTCTGGCGGCGGCGACATCTACTACAGTGGCTCACGCCTCTAACCCGCTAGCTCTTCCTCATTGGATACGCCAGCTTATCAGGGAAAGAAACAGAGTACGGAAGAAATTCCAAAAATATAGGTCCTCGGAAGATAAAACAACATACAACCAACTCAAGACTAGAATCAACAACGAAATTGCTTCGATAAAAAATGATAGATGGAGATCTACCATCGAAAGCTTTGACGAAAACCAGAATGTAATGTGGAAAATCTCTAAAATACTACGGTCCAAGAAAACTTTCAGCACTGTCCTACATGGAGAGAACGGGCTGGTCTACAGTACTGAAGACAAAGCCGAACAACTGGCTAACAGCCTAGAATTACAGTTCCAAAACAACTACGATAATGTGGACCTGGACCATATTCATCGGGTGAACAAAGTCACCAGATTACGTCTTCGTGTAACTCACGAGCACGAAGAAATTGACTTTGCTACTCCCGAAGAAATATATCAAATTACGTCCAAAGTCAACATCAGAAAAGCTGCAGGACCAGATGATATCCCAAACGCCGCGATTCGCTTTCTACCTAGAAAAGCAGTTGTAGCATTGACAAATATCATTAATGCGACAATGAGACTTGGCCACTTTCCGTCAATATGGAAGAACGCCAACGTTGTTATGTTACCAAAACCGGGGAAAGATCGCAAATTCCCCCAAACTTACCGACCGATCAGTCTTCTCAGCAACCTAGGTAAAGTGACCGAGAAGGCAATACAAAAGAGACTACAAAAACATGCAGAAGAGAACAACACCATCCCGGACACGCAGCATGGTTTTAGAAAAAAGTACTCCACCAATCATCAACTGCTTAGGGTAGTTGAATACATTGTCGGAGGCTTTAACACTAGACGCGCCACGGGAGCTGTCTTCCTCGATGTGGCGAAAGCTTTCGACAAAGTATGGCATAATGGTCTTTGTTTCAAACTTTTTGAAGCAAGATTTCCGCTACACCTAGTGAAGCTGATCGCATCCTATTTAAAGAAGAGAACATTTAGAGTTAAACTAAATGATCACCTGTCCACTATCAGGAAAATAGAAGCAGGCGTGCCCCAAGGATCCATACTAGGGCCCCTATTATTTAACATTTATGTTAGCGACATGCCCCGTACCGGAGGAACACTAGATGCTGAATACGCAGATGACACTGTGGCCTTATATAGGTCTGTTAACGTGTCTGTGATCACTCAGAGGCTCCAGACCAAGATGGATGCTCTGAGCGAATGGTATGACACTTGGAGAATTAAAATAAATCCTGAGAAGAGCTCAGCAGTGCTATTTACCAGGCGCAGGCTTAAACCCACTGGAGCAGTGGAAGTCTCAGGTAAAGCTATACCATGGAATACATCCACAAAATATTTAGGCGTCACTCTTGATAAGAGACTATCCTGGTACGAACACCTACGAGGAAAACGCATACAAGCTAGAACAACTATAGCTAGACTATGTCCGCTGCTAAAACGCAAAAGTAGCATGAGCCTAAATAATAAAATTAGGCTTTACAAGTCGATTGTAAGACCGCAGATACTTTACGCTGCACCTATTTGGGGATATGCGCATGACAGCGCAATCGAATTACTGCAAAAGGTCCAGAACCGGGCCTTACGGATGATCTCAGACGCTCCCTGGTTCATGAGAAACAACCAGCTACACATGGATCTAAAGATGCCCATGATCCGCGACGTCATCAAAGAACTAGCTACCAAGTTCTTTGAGACAACCAAACAGCTAGATTCGGATCAATTTAATGACATGTTCCTTGAATATGATCTACACACCCCGCTGAAACACAGGAGGCCCAGATGCGTTACATTTAATTAACCACTAAGGACAACAGTCCAAACCAACACAAAGTGAGCCAATGGCAAAAATAAACAAACAAGAGAAACCATAAATGGAAAATAGAGATTTTTGAGATATGCACATAGTGCGGGGCTCAAATTTACGATTAAAGATCTCAGTCAATTATACACAGTTCAAATTCAGCCTTCGACCATCAAAATTCACTCTACGAAATAAATATCTCTACGTGAAAAAACAAATCTCAAAATATTAAGTTCGCTTTATTGAAAAACTCACGCTTTCTGTTGTGTGTTTTTCAATCGTCACATCACACTGAAATCACGCTTTCTGCGGTGGTTTTCAGCCGTCAGTTCCACTGCGAAACCCACGCTTTCTGTTGTGCGTTTCGTCAGTGGTTCTCAACCCTCGCGTCAGTTCCACTGCGAAACCCACGCTTTCTGTTGTGCGTTTCGTCAGTGGTTCTCAACCTTCGCATCAGTTCCACTGCGAAACCCACGCTTTCTGCTGTGTGTTTCGTCAGTGGTTCTCAACCGTCGCGTCACCACGAAACCCACGCTTTCTGCTGTGTGTTTCGTCGGTGGTTTTCAACCGCGCCGGCATCGCGAAACCCACGCTTTCTGCTGTGCGTTTCGCCGGTGGTTTTCAACCATCCCGTTAGTTCCACTGCGAAACCCACGCTTTCTGTTGTGCGTTTCGTCAGTGGTTCTCAACCGTCCCGTCACCACGAAACCCACGCTTTCTGCTGTGTGTTTCGTCGGTGGTTTTCAACCACGCCGGCATCGCGAAACCCACGCTTTCTGCTGTGTGTTTCGCCGGTGGTTTTCAACCATCCCACCATTGCGAAACCCACGCTTTCTGCTGTGCGTTTCGCCGGTGGTTCGCAACCATTCTATCATCGCGAAACAAACCAGTGCGTTTCAACCTTCGTGAAACCAACAAGTGCGTTTCAACCGTCGCGGAGCCCACGCTCGTTGCTGTGCGTTCAACCGGTGCGTATCGTTCGCCACGAACCTCAACTAATCGCGCGCTTACATTCCGCCGCCCCCGGACATCGCCGCCGCCGCCTAGTAACATCACGGCTGAACACTGGCGCGTAAACGGGGTAAGAAAGCATACGCGCAATACGTTGCGAGAGCCACCTACGGACACCGCCTCCGACTGGTGGAGACTTCAACACCGTACGTCGCCGTCCCCCGGTCTGTTCAACTCCATCTGTATCGCACCAACGACCCCAGGGCACGTCTCTTCGCGCCGCCGCCGACACCGAAGCAACCAACACCACCACCAGAGCCGCTGACGGCACTTCCTGAAGTCAGCCGCCCCTCAGCCGCCCCCAGCAACAAAAGTCACACGCGTGACGCAGTCTCACGACGCGCTGCTCGTAAGACCGCCGCCGACATCAGCCGACCGCCCCCAGGACCGTCGACTGCTGCCGCCCCCACTCGCAAAAGCCGTATTCGGGCTCGTTTTACTGAGCTTTTCGGTCCCGATACGCCACCGTCAACCCCCTCAACATCACGCCGCCCCTCTATATTTTCGCCGCCCCCAACCCCCGGAAAATCAACAGAAGGACGGGAACAACCTAACAACTCGCACGCTACACCGCCCTATTCTCCATTAGCGTTTTACTACATCGTCACGAACGTAAACTCACCGACTGAGAAAACCCTACAAGATTTACGCCGTCAAATCGTTCTATTACTGGGAGAGACTATAACAGATACTCCGTCTCCAACGCGCACTATCGACACACCGACGACAGCGTGGCCATCTCCCCCAATTCACAAACCTCTCCTAACACATTCCTCTTCTTCCTGTCCGCTTCAGAGTCCACACCCCGAGATTCCTTCTCGCTTCACGAGGAGACATCTGGACTTCTGAAAGCTCCAGCGTAAACCATATATATTTCTGTATTGTTGTCTTGTCTAATATTTTCTATTGTTGTGTCACATTATGTTCGTTCAATTCTTGTATTTGTTTTATTTCCGCCTGTTTAACTGTGATCGTAAATGTCTTGTAAATTTCATGTTTGTAATAAATAATTAACTTCCATCGATCTTTTATTTTATAAATCATCATCATCATCTCCCATCACTACTTTCATTTTCAGAGACGCTTTAGTTACGTCGCGGCTCTTCAAGCCGAGATTAGGCAGAACGACCCCGCTCCTGAGCTAGTTCGTGGTCTGTGTGAGGTTGGGACCTAAGGACCTCTTCCGAGGGCCCCTCCCGCAACATTTTGGCTTCGCAACGTGGGGCCTCGTTCGCCTTAAGCGTAAGGCAACCCACGAGTTCCAAGTTCGACTCTCGGAACACTTCCACGAGTCAAACATGCCTATCCCACGAAAAACTAAACGTCTCTCTAGACTAGAAGACTCAGAACGTCTCCCTAGTGAGTCACCTGTTAGAACCGCTGTTCCTGACAGTTCACCTAACCGCGATGCGGTACAACAACTGGCCATGCTCCTACGAGACGGACTGGCCGGCACACTCGAGTCTCGTTGGCGCCCTCCTATTATCAACCCCCCCCCCCCAAATTCTCTGGCAAATTGCACGAGGATCCATCCCGGTTCATCACGAAACTCGAGGAATATCTCCGCGAATCAGGGTTAGTCAAGGAAGACTTCCTGGAGGATATCCTGGATTGTTTCACCGGCGATGCAAGGCGATGGTTTGAGCCTCTCTCAAACCTGCCCATGGAGTGGGAGCTCTTCAAGAAACGCTTCATGGATCGCTTTAACGGCCCGGACGCTAGAGCGCGCCTTAACATAACCTTGCTGACAGATCCGCAAGGCCATCGTGAACCAGGTAGAGATTTTGTAGCACGCAAGATGACTCTTGCACACCGCGGTGCATCCACAGAGGCAGACCTGTTGCAGGCTACTATCAGCCTGATGCGGCCGGACTACAGGTTCGCGCTCGCACAACGCTCCATCAACGCGTTTGATGAACTGTTAGATCTCGTCACCATCTTGGTTAGATCTCGTCTCAGTCTTCACGAGCATACACCTCGTCCTACGCGCCTTCTTATCAGCGCGCGCCCGCACCTGCATACGCGCCTTCTTATCAGCGCGCGCCCACCTCTACCTACGCGCCGTCTTCACAGCGCGCGTCCGCTCCTACCTACGCGCCGTCTTCGCAACGCGCGCCCGCCTCTGCTTACACGCAGCAATCCACGCGCCCCTCATCTTCAGCTTATGTGCCGCCACCCGCGCGAGCACCACCGTCCCAAGTCGCGCCTCTTAATACGCGCGCACCCGCCTCTCCCCATCCACAACAACCAACGCGCGCTGGAAACACCGGTTTCTCAGGAGAGAAACACACAACAGTCACCAGGGCCGGCAAGACCGCCATATCCCTGTCGTTACTGTCAAGGAAACCATTGGATGGCCGATTGCCTCGTCGCTAAACGCGACCGGCCTGCTCAAGCGCCTGTCTCGCATACCAGCGACAGCGCCCCATCAGCAACTAGAAGCAATTCAAAAAACGCATAAGGGGCTCAGTGGACGGACTAGCCCTACATGCTATAACAGGCGCCGCGCTTCCGATGATAAGCATCAACGTAAACGGACGCGATGCCACAACACTTCTAGACACCGCTGCGGCATACAACTGCCTGAACGCGGATCTCGCTGAGATAAACAGCGGTCAACATAAAACTATACCACTAGCTGCTGCCGGACACAATATGCGGGTAACGGGGGAGGTGACCACGCATATTGAGATAGGCGGGCAAAGCAGCCAAACAAATTTTCTAGTCTGTCAAGACCTGCGGGTAGACTGTATACTCGGGTATCCGTGGCTAACCGAGCAGCAAGCGACCCTAGATGTCGCAAGACGATGCATGCACTTCGGCACGGACCAGAGATACACTGCGTTCTGGGTGACATCAGATATGGCAGCCACCACCAGCGATCCAATTCCAGCAACGGACATAGAGAAATTAGACCACGGCTTCCCGTCGGATCTGGCTCAACAGTTCGAGGAATTGTTTCAACGATTTCCGGAGGTTACGGATAGCCGCCGCCATATCCCAGGCACTAGAACCATCAAACATAGGATCAGACTTAAACACAGATCACCCGATCCGGACCGCACCGTACAGGGTGAGCGATACAAAAAGACAGCTTATCCATGAGCAAGTAGAAGAAATGCTAGAAGCTGGCATCATCACGCCCTCGACTTCTCCTTATGCAAGCCCAGTGGTAATCGTCGGCAAGAAGGACGGTTCACCGCGGTTTTGCATAGACTATCGGAAAGTAAACGAGGCCACCGTCAGCGAGCCTTCACCCATGCCGATCATACAGGACACACTGCGCGATCTTGGGGAGGCGCGTGTGTTCTCGAGTCTGGATCTCAAATCGGGATACTGGCAGATCCCGATGTGTCCAGACTCAAAAGCAATCACGGCATTCTCCACACCCGATGGCGGGCACTACGAATTTAATGTTATGCCATTTGGTTTAAAAAACAGCCCATGTACGTTCCAGAGACTGATGACTCAGGAAGTGTTAGCTGGAAGCGTACACAAATATACAAAAGTATATCTAGATGACATCATCATCTACTCAAAGAATCACAAAGAGCATTTGCGACATCTTGCACTCGTGTTTGAGAGGCTACAAGAGCACGGCTTACGTCTGGCACCTGAGAAGTGTGAGTTCGGGAAGGACAACATCACGTATCTCGGCCACACTATCTCAGAGGACTCAACACGACCGTTGCAAAAACACCTAACGCAAGTCTCGGAATGTAAAACACCAAAAACCCGCAAGGAACTCCGGCAATTCCTAGGCCTGTGCAACTGGGTCAGGGACTATGTCGGAAGCTTTGCGACACTCAGCGCGCCACTCACCGGCCTCTTATCCACCAAGAAGGTTTTTAAGTGGACGCCCGAAGCGGAAAGCGCGATGCGCGACATCAAAGCCGCGTTCCAAAAACCGCTGCGATTGCACAGGCCTTCAGCGGAACTACCCTACACGCTGCAGACAGATGCGAGCGGACACGGTCTCGGCGCTGTACTTTTCCAGCAGGAAGGAGACAAGCGCCGCATCATAAGTTACGCCAGCGTTCAGCTAAACCCGACAGAACGGCGATACCATGTGAACGAACAAGAATGCCTAGCACTTGTTTGGGCCGTCAAGAAGTACCGGCCGCTCTTGGAAAGGCGACACTTCACGGTAATTACGGACTCAACAGCGCTGACATGGCTACACAAGTTCAAAGACACGAAAGCCAAGCTCTTGCGATGGGCGCTACTGTTACAAGAATTTGACTTTGCAATTCAACATTGTCCAGGCAAAGACAATGAACTAGCTGACGCCCTGTCACGCCAGCCGGACAGTGGTGAAAGCGCACCCGAGGACGATATGTCGCGCGCGTTACCGCCAACGCGTGGTCACATCTATGCGTTGCTAGATGAGACGCCGCTACCCGAACAAATTCAAGCGAGTCAGCAGCAGGACGAGCAGACTCAAGAGTGCTTGGAGAAGCTTCGCGAACCGCCTACACCAGAGAACGCCGCCTTCCATGAAGCTCTATTAGAGAGGAACGGATATCTGTGGTTCATTGCACCCCCAGGGTCAGATAACCCGCTTTACGTGCCGGACGGCATGCGAGCGAGAGTTCTAAGTGTTCATCACGACGAGGCCGGTCACCCAGGCCGAGATGAGACACTGCGCGCCATAAGTCAGCGTTATTTATGGCCCGACTTAAAAACACACGTCAAACAGCACGTGCAACGCTGCCTAACCTGTGCGGCTAACAAACCGGGCGCGGCAAGGACGGCCGCCCCGCTCAAACCACGAGCGCCAATCGCGCCGTGGCACACTGTATCAGTCGACTTGATGGGTCCATACCCCAAGTCCGCCTCAGGAAGAACGAATATCCTGGTGGTCACTGATACCTTTTCTAAATGGGAGAAGCCTTCCCGACGGGAGAACCTCGAGCCCACGTATTAATAAAATTACTAGAAGAGAATGTATTTGACCGGTTCGGTTATCCGAAAGTCATTTTGTCGGATAACGGACCGCAATTCACAAGTTTCCGTTGGAAACGGGCTTGCCGCAGATGGGGTGCTACAGCCCACTACACGGGCGTATACCACCCGCGCGCAAATCCGGTCGAGCGCCGCAATCAGGAGATAAAGAAAGGATTGAGAATGCGAATGCAAGGACAGCCACACACGAAGTGGGCATTACACTTACCCGCTGTACTGCGCGACTTACGTACACGTCGCAACGCAGCAACAGGCTGCTCGCCAAGTATGGCACTGCTAGGCTACGAACTTCCACTGCCAGGAGACCGTGACCTACGCGTGCCCGATCACCAAATCAATCACCAGGAAGAGCGCGAGGAACGACTGGAAAGCATCCGCCAGCAAACCCTCCGCTACCAGACACGCTACGCCGGTGGCGAAGCGCAAGAACCCCACGATGTCGGAGAGCCGGTGATGATCCGAGCTCACCCGCAGTCCGATGCGAAACGGCACATTCACGCCGGATTCCATCCCAAATGGCTAGGACCTTATAATATCCGAGAGCTCCACTCAGGGCGCGTGTATACGGTAGACAGAAATGGAACGCCCGTCCGTGTTCCAGCGTATGATGTCAAACCAGCCCCACGCCCCCGCTCACCAGAGGACCAGCCCCGATCACCCATCGACACCATCGAGGAAGACCCCCCTGACGATGATGAGCCAGACGCCCCATCTCCAACGCCAGGACCCTCAACTCGTGCCTAACCCCCCCCCCACTCACCACATGGATACACCAGTGACGAGCCCCCATGTGAGTACAGCGCACAGACACTTAAATAGTGAGCCCCTAAAAACATTAGTGCAAAAACACCACTAAAAACACTCTCCCGAGACAATTTTAAAATTTTTGTGGAAGTGCAGACTAAACTTTTTCCACGACCACCAACTTAAAACATTTGTGTTGTGTGTATACTCATATTTCATGTCTTTTGTCACACAATCACTCGCACACAATCTCAAATCTTATATATCAATGTCACACTCACACCCGTACACACTATTTCATCTTTTTAGTAGAATGTTTAATCTTGCAATATTGTGAAAAGGTATGCTGACCTTATCGCAATGATTACGGTTATCAAAAATTGCGAAGTCTCACTGGGGAGGGACTTGTTGCCGTAGCAAGCCTCGCTGTTATAAGTCACTTCACGCGTCACTCACGAGTTTTACCTGTTATATTGTACACCGCTAGGTTCCGTGAGACTTCAGCAGTTTTATGATAACCGCGAATCTATATAATTCGCGATACAATTATATTTATCAATATTCTTAGTTTTTAATCAATTCCAACCAATCACAAACAACCCTAGAGTCATAAACCACATTCCGTCACCAAAAATCATATAAAAAAAAGGGTCATTTTTACAATTATACACAGTTCAAATTCAGCCTTCGACCATCAAAATTCACTCTACGAAATAAATATCTCTACGTTAAAAAACAAATCTCAAAATATTAAGTTCGCTTTATTGAAAAACTCACGCTTTCTGTTGTGTGTTTTTCAATCGTCACATCACACTGAAATCACGCTTTCTGCGGTGGTTTTCAGCCGTCAGTTCCACTGCGAAACCCACGCTTTCTGTTGTGCGTTTCGTCAGTGGTTCTCAACCCTCGCGTCAGTTCCACTGCGAAACCCACGCTTTCTGTTGTGCGTTTCGTCAGTGGTTCTCAACCTTCGCATCAGTTCCACTGCGAAACCCACGCTTTCTGCTGTGTGTTTCGTCAGTGGTTCTCAACCGTCGCGTCACCACGAAACCCACGCTTTCTGCTGTGTGTTTCGTCGGTGGTTTTCAACCGCGCCGGCATCGCGAAACCCACGCTTTCTGCTGTGCGTTTCGCCGGTGGTTTTCAACCATCCCGTTAGTTCCACTGCGAAACCCACGCTTTCTGTTGTGCGTTTCGTCAGTGGTTCTCAACCGTCCCGTCACCACGAAACCCACGCTTTCTGCTGTGTGTTTCGTCGGTGGTTTTCAACCGCGCCGGCATCGCGAAACCCACGCTTTCTGCTGTGTGTTTCGCCGGTGGTTTTCAACCATCCCACCATTGCGAAACCCACGCTTTCTGCTGTGCGTTTCGCCGGTGGTTCGCAACCATTCTATCATCGCGAAACAAACCAGTGCGTTTCAACCTTCGTGAAACCAACAAGTGCGTTTCAACCGTCGCGGAGCCCACGCTCGTTGCTGTGCGTTCAACCGGTGCGTATCGTTCGCCACGAACCTCAACTAATCGCGCGCTTACATTCCGCCGCCCCCGGACATCGCCGCCGCCGCCTAGTAACATCACGGCTGAACACTGGCGCGTAAACGGGGTAAGAAAGCATACGCGCGATACGTTGCGAGAGCCACCTACGGACACCGCCTCCGACTGGTGGAGACTTCAACACCGTACGTCGCCGTCCCCCGGTCTGTTCAACTCCATCTGTATCGCACCAACGACCCCAGGGCACGTCTCTTCGCGCCGCCGCCGACACCGAAGCAACCAACACCACCACCAGAGCCGCTGACGGCACTTCCTGAAGTCAGCCGCCCCCAGCAACAAAAGTCACACGCGTGACGCAGTCTCACGACGCGTTGCTCGTAAGACCGCCGCCGACATCAGCCGACCGCCCCCAGGACCGTCGACTGCTGCCGCCCCCACTCGCAAAAGCCGTATTCGGGCTCGTTTTACTGAGCTTTTCGGTCCCGATACGCCACCGTCAACCCCCTAAACATCACGCCGCCCCTCTATATTTTCACCGCCCCCAACCCCCGGAAAATCAACAGAAGGACGGGAACAACCTAACAACTCGCACGCTACACCGCCCTATTCTCCATTAGCGTTTTACTACATCGACACGAACGTAAACTCACCGACTGAGAAAACCCTACAAGATTTACGCCGTCAAATCGTTCTATTACTGGGAGAGACTATAACAGATACTCCGCTCTCGTCTCCAACGCGCACTATCGCCACACCGACGACAGCGTGGCCATCTCCCCCAATTCACAAACCTCTCCTAACACATTCCTCTTCTTCCTGTCCGCTTCAGAGTCCACACCCCGAGATTCCTTCTCGCTTCACGCGGAGACATCTGGACTTCTGAATGCTCCAGCGTAAACCATATATATTTCTGTATTGTTGTCTTGTCTAATATTTTCTATTGTTGTGTCACATTATGTTCGTTCAATTCTTGTATTTGTTTTATTTCCGCCTGTTTAACTGTGATCGTAAATGTCTTGTAAATTTCATGTTTGTAATAAATAATTAACTTCCATCGATCTTTTATTTTATAAATCATCATCATCATCTCCCATCACTACTTTCATTTTCAGAGACGCTTTAGTTACGTCGCGGCTCTTCAAGCCGAGATTAGGCAGAACGACCCCGCTCCTGAGCTAGTTCGTGGTCTGTGTGAGGTTGGGACCTAAGGACCTGTTCCGAGGGCCCCTCCCGCAACATAGGGTCAGAAAGTTTTGGGTTCGGTTAGCGTGAACATCCAAGTTGTTGAATTCTTAGAGGCATTGTGTCGGCATTCTGGTGGTATATCGGATTTTGTTTATTTTTATTTTTTCAAACTTATGGTGCAATTCTGTGGCAAATCTGTAAGCTACAAACGATCGTATCTAAGGAGTTGTTTTATGTGTTGTTATGGTCAGTTTCTTATAGATTTTGTCTGTAAGCTTACAGATTTGCTACAGGATTGCACCATTATTCTTGTAAATAATATATTATAATAAATCAAATTCATTAATACTAAATAGTCTTATTTAACGTCTGTAAACCTTCACCTTTAACACCTTTAGTGAACAGCTAAGATCCAGACTAATTACAAGATGCCTGATCATTCGGTTGATAAGTAGTAATACATATCATTTAATTCACATATCGTAATGATGAACCCTGGATAACACTCACGCCTAGTACCCGAACTCCTTTTGTCAGGAATCTCATTTCAGTTTGAGATCAAACTAATTATTACTAATTTAAATTTCACATAACGATTCCGTTTAACCTGTTTGAACTATTCCTATTTTCCAATCTTTGAACATTGTCAATTTCCTAATAAGCGTACTGTCAGTCATTACACCCGCCTTACTATTGTTGATGGATGATGTTTGATGATGTTAGTTTAACGTAACATTAGATTAGGTATAAGTATAACATATCATTTTATGATTTAATATTATTATTGTTATTGTTATTGTTCATAGCACCTGAGGAAGCTAACAAAGGTTTAGCAAAACATGGTGTTTCAAAAATATACGTATTGTCCAAAAAGCTGAGTGATTCTTTTTCTTTCCATCTAATTATTTGGACGTTAAACAATTTTCTACTAATTATTACATCACAGGTCTGCTACCTAGTTGATAATAAATGGTACGATGTGAAAGTTACGCATCAGGGGCTCGATACATCTACGTCGTAAGACACTGCACTTGATTACAATGGAATGCCATTTGGCACAAGGTCCGCAAGTCAAAGCCTTAATTATAAGCCAGAATTAATAATAATTTCTGGGAAAACATTATCAAGACCGAGGGCTTTACGAGGCTGCTTTTTAAAGATTTTTGTTTTTCTTCAATATCAACATTTAAAAAACTTATTTTTAATATCAAAAACAAATTGTAAATAGGAGAGTATAATTTAGAATTTTCAATAACTTACTATTATTTTCTTTTCTCCCAACTTTTAATGGGTACCGGGTAATGTGTTGATTTAATAAAATTATCCATCCTTACCAAATCAGGTTGCATTAATTCTTCCAGGTAAGAGATGCAAAGTCTTCTGTCCCAGTCATCTGTAATGTGGCCTCCATACATGATCTCCCCGAAAAGGTAGCGAAGATCTTCCCAGGGAACTTTACTGTTGGCTTCCAGGTAGTTGTAGAGGACAAATACGCTGATATTTAGATCACCAACGTTGAAAGGGTATACCTTGTTCCAACCTTGGGCTCCGAATTTACGCCTAAAAAAAATCTAAATTAAAATAGAAGTACTGCGACGTTGTAGATGAAATATGAGTTTTGTAGCGTCCATGATTTGATCAAAATAATACCTTCTTTCGTAGGTATAAGCAGGAAACCATTATACTGTCACACATGTGTTTGTCTCTCTATCTCTATCGTCTGTTTGTGCATGCTAAATTGTAGCCAAACGGCTGGACTAAGAAAGTTGGACTTCGGTTGAAATTGTGAAGTTGAAATGTATGTATTAGTCTTTGGCCTAATATAAAAAATTTACTGACACTTCGAAAAAAAAAAAAAAATAGATCAAAAATATTACTCGAAAAATATTGATGCAGGGTGTTTTAGGGAACTGTTAAAGTATTGCTAACTTTTATATTATAAGAGATGCGAAAGAGGTTAGATTAGGAAGGATAAAGTATTTAACTCCACAAAACAATAAGCATACTAAATGAAAAAAAAAAAAAACATCTGAACATAAAATAAATGAGTAAAATACAAACAAACAAAAATACTCTTGTATTTTGTTACACTTTTTTTTTTCATAGGTTTTATTTAACGACGCTTCAACTACAAGGTTTTTAGCATAGGAATAAGTTTATAATAAGTTAATTATAATTACATATTATTGGTTGTTACATAATGTGATTATTAATAGTTGTTACAAAAGGTGTATTATAGGTGATGTAGTGTTAGGAAGATATTCAAAGAAGGTTCGCTGAGTAGCGATATGGTGGCAGAAACAGGCAGGCAGTCGGATGATGTCCCGAGCTTGCAGAGGCGAGAACAAGAAGAACACTCTCACCAGTAGCGGATTTAGCCCAGGCCCGGGGGAAATTGGCTTGTCTGTTCACCAACTAATGAAAAGATGTACTGCCAAGCTTGCTGGTTATTCGCTGATTGCAAATATGAGCATTATAGCAAGGAATTGTCTGACCCAGAATCAGGAGTTTGTAAATGGAAAAAAGGTATGAAAAAATTTGTTAAACACGAAACTTCTAAACAACATCAAGATGCAACACGTCAATATTTGTTTACTAAATATCGCATTTCAAATGATAAAACTGTAAGTTATGAAACGGATGATAGACGTGACGTTGTTCTTAGCAAAACAAGGTTTGTTGCCGATGCAAGCCTCACAGTTTGAAGTCACTTCGCGCGTCACTCATGACAGTTTCATATTATATTGTACATCGCCAGATTCCGTGAGACTTCAGCAATCTTGTGGTAACCGCGAATCTAAATAATTCGCGATACCATTAGAGTTATTAATGATCTTAGTTTTTTAACATTTTCAACCAATCACAAACAACCCTTAGAGTCATAAACCGCATTCCGTCACCAAACATCGTATAAAAAAACGGTCAATTTTACAATTGTTCTCAGTTAAAAATCTCTCTTCGAAACAAAATCATCTCTCAGTTAAAAATCAACCCTTCTTCGTAAAACAACTCTCTCCAAGTAAAAACTTCGCTCTCTTAAAAAACCCACGCTTTCTGCTGTGCGTTTTTCAATCGTCGCATCACATTGAAACCCACGCTTTCTGCAGTGTGTTTCAGCCGTCAGATCCATCGCGAAACCCACGTTTTCTGCTGTGCGTTTCGTCGGTGGTTCTCAACCGCGCCTACATCGCGAAACACACGCTTTCCGCTGTGCGTTTCGCCAGTGGTTCCCAAGCACTCATCCATCGCGAAACATCCCGTTTCGTCACACCAGTGGTTTTCAACCGCTCATTCATCACAAAACCTCTCGTTTTGTCACACCAGTGGTTCCCAACCACTCATCCATCGCGAAACCCACGCTCTGCTGTGCGTTTCGCCAGTGGTTCTCAACCACTCATCCATCGCGAAACCTCCCGTTTCGTTCAACCAGTGGTTCTCAACCGCTCAACCATTGCGAACCTCTCGCTTCTCTGCAACCAGTGGTTCTCAACCGCTCAACCATTGCGAAACATCTCGCTTCTTTACAACAGTGGTTCTCAACCGCTCAACCATCGCGAAACCTCTCGCTTCTTTGCACCAGTGGTTCTCAACCGCTCAACCAACGCGAAACTACTCACCGTTCAACAATTGCGTTTCATCCATCGATAGAACCATTCACCTTCTGTGAGTGCTTCCATCGCCGACCACTCGCCGCTCAACGAGTGCGTCTCAACCAACGTTTCTCACTGATGTCGAGTAACTCAACGACGCCGACGCTCGCCACCATGACGACGCCGCCGCCAGGAATGACGCCCGTCGTCTCCTCAAATCCTTCTCCTCCTTAATTATCACATCATCTCCATTCCGATGCCTTTCTCGCCTCACGAGAAAGCATCGCACAACTCTTACTTATATTTTGTGTCATATGTTTTGTTATCTAGTCTCTCTCTATGTTTTATTGTTATGTTACATGTTGTTATTTGTTATTACTTGCAATTCTATTCTTTTGTTAAATAAATCCATAAAACCATATTTATGTGTTTTCATTATCATCATCATCATCTCCCATCACCTTTTAACTTTCAGAGACCGTTTAGTTACGACGAGGCTCTTCAAGCCGAGATCCGGCATCACGACCCCGCTCCTGAACTAGACCGTGGTCTGTGTTAAAGTTGGGACCTAAGGACTTCTTCCGAGGGCCCCTCGCGCAACAGGTTTATTCAGAGGGCATAGAGAACAACAGTCTTGCATGGGTGATCGTAGTAGTACAAACACTGGCAATTTTCGTGAACTGCTATCTTTACTAACCAAATATGATCTTACTTTGAATAATCATTCAGTTCGAAAAGAAAAATGAACTCTATTTAAGTCATAATGTACAAAATGATCTCATTCAATCACTCGCATCTGAAATATCGGATACAATTGATAATGAAGTTAAGTCTGCACATTTTTTTCATTAATTATTGATTCAACTATTGATATATCCAGAATTGATCAGATGTCAATTTCTTTACGATACATTTTAAAATCCGGACAGGTTGTGGAAAGATTTATAGGCTTCTATAATTTAGAAAATAGCGATGCTGCAGCATTTGCTGAGATAATTTTATCAGAGCTACAAAAACGAAACATTGATATTACACTTTGTCGAGGACAGGCATATGATGGCGCCTCTGTGATGTCTGGAATTAAGAATGGTCTTCAAACTCGGATAAAAAACATTCAACGAATGCCGTCTATGTTCACTGTTCTGCTCATGCTTTGAATTTGGTGACTATCGAAGCAATGTCTGTAAACAGTGATACGAAGTTGTTTTTCGGCACAGCTGAAAAACTATATACGTTTCTTACGTCTAGCTTATCACGACTTCATATTCTCCAAAAACATCAGAAATCCCAATATGAATCAGCAGTAGATACTCTAAAACGACTTTCTGATACAAGATGGGCCAGCCGAAAGCATGCAGTTGATGCAGTTGTTGGATCATTCTTTGCTATTGTATCCACTTTAGAAGATATAAATTTTGAAAATCCAAAGATCATACAGGAAGTGTCAAAGCCGAAGCTATGGGGCTATCTATATTAATAACAAAATATTTATTTATTTTTCTGGTGCTATTTCTACAAAACTTGTTAGATAGTATCTTTGTTTTATCAAATTATTTGCAACGCAACAACATTGACATTGCATTTGCAAAACAATTGATTGATGTTACAAGAAAAAAGTTCGTTGACATGAGAAGCGATGAAGCTTTTGAAAATCTTAATATAGCAGTCAAATCATTTATTAATGAAGAATGTTCCGAACTAGATGTTGAAACGGAATTTACAGAAAAGCAAGTTGCAAAAAAGAAATGCATGCCAAGCGAACTTTGCAGAGATTAAAAAGTTGTGGATCCAATTGCACGCTTTAAATCTGAAACGTACTTCACGGTCTTGGATACACTTATAACACAAATAGATGAACGTTTTGATCACTTTCGTAACATAGTTACTTATTTTTGTTGTCTTGACCCATCACACATATTTGAAACAAATAAAGATTCTTTTCGAAGACTATGCGAAATTTACAAAAATGACATTAACATTGAAGAAGCAATCGTTGAATATGATACATTCAAAGACTTGTATTCATCAATACGTCCATCTCTGTCTAGTGAAATTCAACTTAAAGAGGTGCTGCCTTTCTTGATTGAAAAACAGCTGGCACCGGGTCTGCCTAATTTGTCAATACTATATAAAATTTACTTGACTCTTCCTGTTACATCTGCTACTGCAGAAAGAAGTTTCAGTAAATTGAAGCTAATCAAAAGTTAATTGCGATCTACAATGGCAAACGAACGTCTATCTAGTTTGGCATTACTTTCAATTGAACGTGATCTTGCTGAGAACATTGACTTTGAATCAACGATAAATCGATTTGCTTCAATGAAAGCACGCAGAAAGCAGTTTATGTAAACTAGCAATACTTGGATCAATATTCAGTAAATAATATGTATATAATTATAATATATACTTTCAACGTGACATTCAAGCGTTGGAATCGGTCCAACGACGTGCCAGCAGACTGCCACGTGCAATTTGCGGTCTTCAATATCCGGAACGGCGCCAACATCTCAAGCTGCCTATTCTTTCCAAAAGAAGAGCGAGAGGTGATCTCATCCAAACATGGAGAATTCTACACAACGACTTTTCCCTTAACTTGTGCTATATGTTCAACTTAAATAATAACACAAGACTTCGCGGACATACCCTAAAACTAAGTCGTGAAAAATTTAAACGAATCCCCCGTGAAAATTTCTTTACGAACAGAGTTTTCCATAAGTGGAATGAATTACCCAGTGATATTGTGACTGCAGTCTGAGTGAACTCTTTCAAAAATTGTTTAGATTCCCAAATGCCAACAGTGTAGAATCTGTTTTTTTCCCCTTTTGCTATTTTTGTTGATTTTTGATTATTGTTTCATACTCTGATTTTTTGTAAAATTTGCTAAATTTAATTATTTATGTAGAACATTCTACAAAAGTAAAAAACAATGTAAAAAGTTAATTTTTTTCTTTTGCTATTTTTGAACATTTTTGTTCTCTTCTTATTTGAATTCTGTAAAAAATGCTTATTTAATTATGTAAAAATTGTTAATTTTTGTTGTGAGTAATTGCTGTATGTAATGTATATATTGAATTTACAAGCTATTAAGCTTTAATTCTGTACAATATAATAATAATAATAATAATAATAATAATAATAATAATCTAGTATGACGCGGCTCAAAAGGTTGCTGAAGTTTGAGATTAGTGGACGCTTGTCAAGACCTGACAAACCCCATAATAATAATAATAATAATTTCGCAGGGGAAGTTCTAAATGGCCATAACACCTGGCTATTTGCTAAGCTTTCGGGCCTGATGATCCCGCGAACCCTGAATCACGCAAGGAAAGTTCGCAATGGTCGCAACATCTGACCATATCGAGCTTTTGGGCCTGATGATCCCACGTATCTTGAATAATAATAATAATAATCGGGGTACGGCGGTCTTTTGACCGAAAAGGCTTAGCGCCCTTTCCCCCCGGATCGCTACCACACTGTTACCACGGCAGGAACCAATTGGGGGTAACGTCGACCCTATCATCTGGTCGATGAATCCTGCCACCGTTTCATGGGGCCAACCTTCCCATGAAACGTATAAATGGTTCAAGAAAGTATAAGAAACCATAGAGCTTCCCACAACGGGTCCTTCTCGGATGGGGACCCACAAACAGTTGGGCGAAGCTACAATTCCGCTAGCCGGGCTCGCCACAGGTGAACACCCGAGGAGCAGGAAGACCTGCTTCAGGTTTACGAGGCAGCGTCACCCCATCGCAGGGGCTACATGGTCAGAGTCCACTCACAATGGTGTGAAAATCATCCTGAGCTGGACTTCATGACGCAACAAAATCTGCGCGACCAAGTAGCACGCCTGCGACGCAGGATGAGGCGATCGAGACGAAGAGAGTCGCGAAGGTTGTCCCAAATACCGGTACAGCCATCGACACCTGCAAGCCCACCAACGGGAGGTGGGCAGATAGCCACTGGGTCTTCCCCAGTTTATGCAGGAATAACATCTTCTCCACCGGAAAAAAATCTCCGCGAGGATTTTCTAGCCCTTCTCTCGCCTCATTCTGAACGTACCCGACTCGGACACAATAAGTTCAAAGTTCGTGCTGATGACCTCACGCGACTTCATGAACTTATTGACAAGCAAATTTCCCCTCAGAGTAGTCTCTGGGATATCGACTGTGCTGTATACGCTGCAGCAGCTGTGCTGACGCCAAAGCGGGCTAAGGCTTTTAACGGCAAACTGCGTATACAGCAATTAGAGAAGAAAATGACGCGTTCACGTCAGGAAGCTTCTCATATTCAGTGTGGTATTGATGCTTTACGAAGTATTAAGCCGCTAAGTGCGAATACTAAGCGCATATTATATCAATTGCGCATAAAGCATCACACACTGAATTTGTCCACTCTCTCTCTGCTAAAACAGAAAGCGGTGGACAAATTGAGAGCACTAGCCCTGGCAAGAAAGAAACTGGTCAACCGGGTTAGGACCATGGAGGAAAATACTATGTTCCTCACGAGCCCGTCACGCCTTTTCATGGCCAAACCTGAGGTTTCTGAACCGTCATTATCAGTCGACAGGACAGAGACTTTCTGGAGGGAACTTTATGAACACGAGGCGATCGTGCAGGACACTCCAGTTTTGGAGAGATTTGAGGAATTCTGTTCACAACACCTGACAGATCCTCAGGCATGCCCCCCTGTTACCACGGAAGAAGTTACACGTGCTATTTCGAAAGCGCACAATTTCGCTGCACCAGGAGTTGATGGTGATGCGTACGGGCTCAGTGTACGTCGTATATGTAATAAATATACACAAGTAATTAGAAGTTTATATTCACTATATTTATACATGTCAAATCATTCATCTCATAATATAATAATTTCGTATCCTAGCAACAGACATACACAACAATCTTCCCTCCTAATTTCCTAATACGTTAGACGCTGGGGAGGTCTTCTGATCCTTGTACTTCTCCTTAAATGTTGACTAGGTGGTGAATTTGAAGTAGCCGGTTTGTGCATTGCCGCAGGTTCTGTTACCGCCGTTGACTTCTTATTCTCTGTATCATTTACTTCCTGTATTTCTTTTCTTTCTTCATTTAGATCTGTATTTTCTTCTTGTATCTTGGTAGATGGAACTTTATTTTCTTCACTTAGTGTTATTTCTGGAACAGGAACTTGTATATCAATTTCATTACGTATTTCTTCTTCTCCCATTTTACAAGGTCGAATATGTTCTACATGTCGTCTGTATAATTGTCCATTGACTTCAATTAAATAATTGGTTTCACCATCTCTTCGTATTATTTTTCCAAAATTCCATTTCTTATTTTTGTCTACGAAGTTTCTGACAGTAACTCTCTCTCCCTCTTCAAATGTTGGTACATTCTTCTTCATTACTGGCATTTGATTTTCTCTTATTTTATTTACTAAGTTTGGCTTAACTAAAACTAAAATTGTCCGTAGGTCTCTATTTTGTAGTAGCTGACAAGGAGCTATTCCAGTAGTCGCATGTGGACATTTCCTGTACTGTAGTAAAAAATTTGACAGTTTAAAATTTAGTGTTCCACTGCAATCCATTACTTTCCTAAGAGCTTGTTTGATAATTTGTACATATCTTTCAGCTTGCCCATTGGTAGATGGATGATATGGAGCAGAAAATTTATGTTTTATTCCATTTGATTTTAAAAAGTTCTCAAATTCGTAAGATGTGAATGTTGGTCCGTTATCACTAACTAATGTTAATGGCAACCCAAACCTAGCAATACAGTCACGTAACCTTTCTATTGTTTGCTTACTTGTAATGGAATTCATCGGGTAAACTTCTGGCCATTTCGAATGTGCGTCTACAATAATTAAAAATTGTTTTTCCATAAATGGACCAGCAAAATCCACATGTATACGTTGCTAAGGAGCAGATGGAAATTCCCATGGATGTACTTCAAGTTTTTTTGACGAATTTTGAATAAGTAGACAAGCTTCACATTTCTTTGTAATGTTTTCTATGTCCGAATCAATTCTTGGCCACCAAACATAGTTTCTTGCCAATGTTTTCATTTTCACGATGCCAATATGACCTTCATGCAATTCTTGTAGAATTTTGGTACGCAATTTTGCCGGTATTAGCACCCTAGGACCCTTCATTATACAACCATAATTAATAGATAATTCGAAATCTTTTCCTATATAGTTTAAATTTTTTATAGGTGTACCATGTATTAAATTTTCGTAAATTTCTCTCAAGTTGACATCAAACTGAGTTTCTTTTGCAATTTCGTTACTGGTAACTGGTAGAGTATTAATTTGATCTAATTGAAATATTGATAGTCCATCCACATGGTTTTTATTACCGTACAATGGACAGCGAGATAACGAAGCTGCATTTCCATGTTCATTTGTAGGTTTGTATAAAATTTCATAATTAAATCCTTGGAGAAATTGGGCATAATGTAGTAATCTTGTAGCTGTCATGTTAGGTAAATTTTTGTCAGGTTTAAAAATAGAAACTAAAGGTTTATGGTCAGTGATTAATTTAAATTTCCTACCATAAATATATTGAAAAAATTTATGCATACCCCAGTAGATTGCTGTAGCTTCTTTGTCAATCTGGCTGTAGTTTCTTTCACTTTCTGACAATGTACGGGAAGCATAAGCAACAGGCCTTTCTTGACCATCAGGCATAATATGTGAGAGTACAGCACCTAATCCGTATGGACTAGCATATGTTGATAATAATATAGGTAATTTTGGGTTATATGTTGTTAGTACCTTTTCGGATGTGACTTCTCTCTTTATTAATTCAAATGCCTTCTCACATTCTTCTGACCATTTGAATACTTTTATTTTCTTTAGCAGTTCATACAACGTGTAACGAATTTAAAAATGGGTTGGGCGCCAAATTTGTAACAAATTTAAGACGAGCTGAACGCCATTTTTGTAACGAATAATAAAATAAAATAAAAATCAATCAAAATCAACAATAACTAAAATGATCAAGTAGATGTTAGTTGATCTGGCAAGTAAAGCGTTATCCAAAATATGAGGTTACACCAAAAACGCATTCACTAGACCGGTTAGCGACTAGCTGGGTAAAGTCAGAGATTCTATTCTCAAGGACTGGGAGATGAAATTTTAACAGTCTATATTTATTTATAAGGGCGCCATAAATTTAGATTGACGTCACTAAACCGGAGATAAACTTAAATCTTTTTCTAGTAGAAGTAGTTCTTACCAATTATCCCCAAATCAAGATTAATACATTGTGACTCAAAAGGACTAACAAGCAATACTCGACAAATATGATATAAAGTAATCTTTATTAAAGAGTATCGTACATCATAAATTTTCATAAAAAAAATAAAGAAAATGTGAGATTTAATAAATGAACTTGAAGTTAAACAGATTAGGCTTTCCAGAGTGGAAAGTCTAAACACACGAATACTGAATCAATTCACAAATAATACAATAAATATTAATCAATATTGTCAAACAATTCGAGACTACGTCTCGATCTATCTAAATAATGTGGTAACAAAAATTGTCAAATAATAAGACCGGAGTCTTAACTTAAACTACATCAGATCAATTCTGAACTTAAATTCTAATCGAAATATCGAATGACCCAAAAATAACAAACAAAGTTTAACTGTCATTACGACAAGTGAAATGGTACAATTCCTAACCAATAGGCTGTTTAACTGTAATGCCGGAATGTAAGCATACAAGTACTATTATCTACGAAGAAGGTTCATAAAATGAGACCTTTATTTACACCCTAGCCACTCGGCTAATTTAACCGCACGCCGGGATGCGAAACGCACAGGTTGCAATGGTAGGTACCAAATCGTAACGAACAATCCACGATTGTGTCAAAACAAGACGTCTACGAATCGAAATCAAAACAAATATTCGAAACGTCAAATCAAAATAGCACGTAACCCAAAGGTACGGCTCGCAAATCAAACACTATCCTTTCGGATGTATCCCTGATATAAAAGTGGTCGCTTGGGGAGAGAACGGATGCGATATCCCGTAACTGAACGATACACAGTAACGTCAGACTACCTCCTTCCCCAAATGAACAATAATATATCTTCACTACTCTAAACCACGGACAACAAATGTACAAATAAACCGAAATCGTACTAACACGAACCGAAATGTAACTCAAATTTCACTGACAAAATGACTCTACGACAGTATTTGGAGAGACTAACCTTAATTACACTTAAATTAGAACCTGAGAGCTCTCTTACATAGATCTATTTAGAAAGTTAAGGTCGTTGGAACGTGGCAACAAACAAAACAAAAAAATAACTCGTTTACACTAAAATAAACACAAATACACGCCAAAAACGTGTGTCACAAGTTCTGTAACCACGTACAAATGAGCTTAAAACTTTCGGTAAACACTTATCTGTATACAAGTCGTCTTCTAGATAACGATTTTGCATAAAATATAACTACGGTTGAGTCTTCCAGATGCTCCAGTGAAACATTGCCTGATGTATCTCCGCTAGCCCCAAAATAACTCCAATGGAATAATATTTCGTCTCCCAGACAAACAACGGCTCTATAAATGCTTTTCACGTACTCAGCAGGGTACAATAACAGTTTCCAAATGATCCTACCGGTCCAAAATAACGGCGTTTAGATGTAACACGCCTTCAATATGACAAAATGCTTATGTCAGTCGATGGAAGAACTATATCTCGATCAATTTATGCCTTTTAGTTGAATTAAATCCGGCCAGTTGAAGGGATGATCCAAGATAAAATAAAACATCGACCGCTCCGAATCGATGACAAGACACAAGCCCCATTTTGTTTCTAAGCAATCTATTTTATCGATCCAAAGATCGGTTAGTTCACACGTTCTACATAGATGGCAGCACTAGTATCAATATTCAAAATATAGGAATATTGTGTTACGAAATAATTTACGTAACAAACGGATGAAGTTTTGTTGCTAAATTCTTGAAAAATCTCCCGTAGTAATTTACTAACCCTAACCACGCTTTTAATTCTGTGACATTTCTTGGTCTTGGAGCCCTCAAAATTGCTTCAGTCTTTTTTGACGTTGTCTCAATGCCTCTCGAAGTAAATTTATAGCCCAAATACTCTATTGAAGTCCTTAAGAATTGACTTTTTTCTTCTTTTATTCTTAATCCCGCGTTTTGCAATCTTTTTAGAACTTCTTTTACTGTACTTAAATGTTCTTCTAAACTTGATCCCTGTATACGTATGTCATCAAAAAATACACATACGCCGGCAATTCCTTGTAATGTTTGTGTAATGTATCTTTGCCAATTAGATGGTGCTACCTTTGTGCCAAACATTAATCTGTTAACCATGTAATCTCCTTTTGTAGTAGATATTGCTTGTATTTTTGCGCTTTCTTTCGTAACTGGCATGTTTAAATAAGCTTCACGTATATCCAGTACTGTAAATACTTTTCCATTGCTCATTGTTTTTGCAAGTATTTCTTCAATGTTCGGTATTGGGAAATGATCGTCTTTTAAAAATTTATTAATTGTTATTTTGTAATCTGCGCATAATCTAACTGAGCCATCAGACTTAATCACGGGTACGACTGGTGTACCCCATTCGCTATATTGAATTTTCGTAAGAATTCCTTTTTTTTCTAATCTATCTATCTCTGCATGCACTTTTTCTTCCAATGCGAATGGTATGGTTCTCGCAGGCTTGTAAATTGGTTTAGTATTTTCTTTTAATTGTAATGATACTTCATAATTTACAATCTTACCCACTGTATTTTTAAAAATGTCTGGAAATTCGTTCTTCAACTCATTAATTATACTTTTCCTTCTTTCGTCAGTTATTTCTTCATCATATGCATTTTTAACTTGATTAATTTCAGGAAGTTCAATCTTAATATTACGTAACCATTCTCTTCCAAAAACGGCATCCACATTACCATCTATTACATAAATATTGGCTATTGCCTTATTATGCTTATACTGTACTTCAACAGTAGCAAATCCTTTTGGTACAATTTTTTCTCCTGTGTAAGTTTTCAAAGAAAGCTTCGTTGGTTGAATTATTTTTGATGGAAACAATTTCTTGAATTGTTTGATTGACATTGATGTGACTGCTGCACCAGTATCGAATTCGAATTTTACAGGATTTTCATCGAGTAATAATGTAATCATAATTCTCCCTGGACGTTTTCCTTTACTACATTCAGGTAGACTATTGTCTTCTTCTAACGTTTTCATAAAATAATCATATTCATCATCTTCACTTCCTTCAAAATTTGGATCCAGTTGGCTTTGTTTATAAGATTTTTTGTTTATCGAGTGGTTACTTTTTCCTTTAGGCATTATTCCTTGCATACAGACAGTATTTAAATGTCCAATCCGTCCGCACTTATTGCATTTGTAATTTTTATATTCGCATGTATTTGTTAAATGTTTTGAATTTCCACATCTGTAACATTTTAACGTTTCTGTACTATCTTTTTTCCACTTTGGAAACTCTTTCTTTCCTTTTACGTAATTTGTTGCATTATTCGCCTTGGTATACTGATTTTGTTTAACTTGTAATTGACCATTCGTATTTATTTGAGTATTTTTAATTTCTTTTGATTCTTTTTGAGCCGCTTCTATAGCTAACGCTAAATTTACGCAATCTGTAAATTTATTATGAGGTTCCTTTAATTGTATTAATCTTTCAAGCAATTTTGTATAACGACCTCCACTGATGAACTGCTGTCGCAAATGAGAATCATTTGTTGTAGCTTGACATGAATTACACTTGAAATTGCAATTTTTTGATAGTTTTTTTAAATCTGCAACAAAATTTGCAATACTTTCACCTTCTTGTTGCACACGTTTAGTAAATTTATTTTGTTCCGCGATTTCGCTTGGGGTTGGTGACAAATGTTCTTTCAAAAGTTTGACTAATGTAACATATGATTTGGTGTCTGGATCATCCGGACTAGTTAAATTACATAGTAATTGTAACGTTTTGGCACCAATACAATGAATTAATAGTTAGGTTTTCTTCTGGTTTACCTCTGGTCTGTCATCTGTCAAATCTCGGAGACAAAAATAATTTTCCAATCTCTTTTGGAAAATATCCCAAGTTTCTACATTTTCATTAAATATTTCAAAATTAACGTCTGTAATAGTACTAGTATTACCATTTACAGTCGGTCTGGACTGTACAGCATTTGTAAGAGCAGTTATGAGTTCTTGTAAAGCTTCCGCACTTAAAGCCATTGTAAAATGTCCACTATCTCGTCGCCAATGATGCGTACGGGCTCAGTGTACGTCGTATATGTAATAAATATACACAAGTAATTAGAAGTTTATATTCACTATATTTATACATGTCAAATCATTCATCTCATAATATAATAATTTCGTATCCTAGCAACAGACATACACAACAGATGGTATTATTGCTTTCTGGTGGAAGTCATTTACAAGCATGCACGGCCATCTTGCACGAAATTTTACTTCTTTTATCCGTGGAGAAATACCAATACCATCTTGGTTACCAGAGGGGCGTACAGTATTAATCCCCAAAAAAGGTGATTTAACCAACCCGAAGAACTACAGACCTATTACTTGTCTCAATACGCTGTATAAGATCTTCACCAGCGTATTAAACGAGCGGGTACTGAGCTCCATTGCCTCTGTTTGGTCAGACATCTACGAACAGAGGGGATCGAAGAGGGGCCAAGTAGGTTGCAAAGAAAACCTTATTATCGACCGGTCAGTCTGTCATGACGCGTCGCATTTCAAACGCAACCTGTCAATGGCTTGGGTGGACTACGCAAAAGCTTATGACACTACGTCACACGCTCTCATTTTAACATTATTGCGCATGTTACGAGTCCACCCGGAGATAGAGAGATGCATTGGGCAACTTATGCCCCTCTGGAAGACACAATTTGTTGTCCCAAGCGGATCAACTGCAGTGTCGACAGAGTGGATATATTTCAAGCGTGGGGTTTTCCAGGGAGATTCCCTAAGCCCGCTACTATTTTGCATCTCACTTCTTCCTCTATCGATCGAGCTTAGGCGCGGCAGTGGCTACATGGCGGGTCCCCCGTCGAAGCGTAAGCACAAAATTACCCATCTCTTTTACATGGATGATTTGAAGCTCTACGCCTCGAACGAGAGGAATCTGCAGACCGCCTTAGATACTGTTGCTGAGTACACTGCCAAGATAGGTATGCAATTCGGGTTGGAAAAATGCGCTGTTTTTCATATCTACAGAGGAAAAGGTTTAGACAACGGTGAAGACGTTCAATTGGTTGATGGGAGCATTATAAAACATCTTAATGCCGAAGGGTCTTACACATTTTAAGGCATCAGTGAGAGAGGTGTCCAAGATGTCACCCTTATTAAGCAGGCCCTTCGCAGCAAGTATATGGCACGACTTAGGCAGATATGGAGATCATGTCTGTCTGGCAAGAACAAGATCGCTGCCACAAACATGCTTGCTGTCCCATTAATTTCATACACTTTTGGTGTAATGAAATGGAATGTTGATGATCTTAAGGATCTCGACAGAAGAACCAGAAAGATCATGAACATCAACCGAAGTCTTCACCCGAAATCTTCTGTGCAGCGCATTTACCTCCCTCGTCAAAATGGGGGTCGGGGATTACTAAATCTGGAGTGCTTGCACGATCGACTCATCCTGGTTACAGCTAACAGTATCCTCAGAAGTCAGGACCCACTATTAAAATTCGTTAGTGAGCACGAATTTAGTGGCAAAGGGGCGTTTCTTTACCAGGCAGCGCGAAGAGCAGCAACGAGATTTAACCTGGCAGACTTGAGTCCCGTCAGGGAAAACGCTGGAGTACAACTCTCTCGGGAGGAGTACAACAGAGTTACCGGTTCGGTGAAACGAGGCGAGACAGACATGTTGACAAAAGAACACATGAGTAAAAGTATGCACTCTGTGTTCTTCAAACATATTAAAAGTCTAGAGTTGTCCACCGAACTCACGTTCTCGTTTCTTAAGTCTGCTGGTTTGAGATCGAAAACAGAAGGTTTTGTGTTTGCGTGTCAGGATGGTGTTACAAATACTTTGGCATACAGGGCCCGCATATTCCAAATAGCGGAGTCCACACTCTGTAGGTTGTGCCACCACCATTCTGAAACGATAATGCACATTCTGTCTGCTTGTCCATCTCTTGCAGCGTCGAGCTACGTGTCTCGACATAATGCTGCTCTCCGCGTGCTCTACTATCATCTTAGACATGCCTATGGTATTGACCAAATACCGGTTATACCGTACGTCCCTTCTGACATAGAATCGGTGGTGGAAAATTCCAAGTGCCGAATTTATTGGAATTACTCCTTCCCCACCTCGAGGTTACTGACAGCCACTAAGCCGGACATAACCCTCCTGGATATCGAGACCAAACAGATGTTTGTGATCGAATTCTCAAGTCCAGCTGAGAAGAATATCTCTCTCAAGGAGGAGGAAAGAGGTCCAAGTATATAGATCTTTTGTCCAAGCTTAGAAAACTGTATCCCGGGTATAAAGTTAAGCTTGTAGTCCTGATAGTTGGTGTTTTGGGTGGCATGAAAGCCTCCTATCGAAGGGAAATCGAGTCCATTCCCGCCTGTAGATCTTCTGCCAACTCTTTGATCTGCAGGATGCAGAAAGCAGTGCTGCTCGGGTCGCTCCGCATTGTGCGGGCACTGGATCTGGCGTAATTTCCGCGGCTGCATATCGCCAGGGTTTGGGATGCAGTCGTGTGTATTTAGCTCCACTAGTCTCTAGTATGACGCGGCTCAAAAGGTTGCTGAAGTTTGAGATTAGTGGACGCTTGTCACGACCTGACAAACCCGAAAATAATAATAATTCGCAGGGGAAGTTCTTAACGGCCATAACACCTGGCTATTTGCTGAGCTTTCGGGCCTGATGATCCCGCGAACCCTGAATCACGCAAGGAAAGTTCGCAATGGTTGCAACATCTAACCATATCGAGCTTTTGGGCCTGATGATCCCACGTATCCTGAATAATAATAATAATAATCGGGGTACGGCGGTCTTTTGACCGAAAAGGCTTAGCGCCCTTTCCCCCCGGATCGCTACCACAGTGTTACCACGGCAGGAACCAATTGGGGGTAACGTCGACCCTATGATCTGGTCGATGAATCCTGCCACCGTTTCATGGGGCCAACCTTCCCATGAAACGTATAAATGGTTCCAAGAAATATAAGAAACTATACAGCTTGCCACAACGGGTCCTTCTCGGATGGGGACCCACAAACAGTTGGGCGAAGCTACAATCCCGCTAGCCGGACTCACCACAGGTGGACAACCGAGGAGCATGAAGACCTGCATCAGTTTTACGAGGCAGCGTCACCCCATCGCAGGGGCTACATGGTCAGAGTCCACTCACAATGGTATGAAATACATCCCGAGCTGGACTTCATGACGCAACAAAATCTGCGCGACCAAGTAGCACGCCTGCGACGCAGGATGAGGCGATCGAGACGAAGAGAGTCGAGAAGGTTGTCCCAAATACCGGTACAGCCATCGACACCTGCAAGCCCACCAACGGGAGGTGGGCAGATAGCCACTGGGTCTTCCCCAGGTAATGCAGGAATAACATCCTCTTCACCGGAAAAAAATCTTCGTGAGGATTTTTTAGCCTTTCTCTCCTCATACTGAACGCACTCGACTTGGACACAATAAGTTCAAAGTTCGTGCTGATGACCTCACGCGACTCAATGAGCTTATTGACAAGCAAATTTCCCCTCAGAGTAGTCTCTGGGATATCGACTGTGCTGTATACGCTGCAGCAGCTGTGCTGACGCCAAAGCGGGCTTTGGCCTCTAAGGCTTTTAACGGCAAACTGCGTATACAGCAATAAGAGAAGAAAATGACGCGTTCACGCCAGGAAGCTTCTCATATTCAGTGTGCTATTGATGCTTTACGAAGTATTAAGCCGCTAAGTGCGAATACTAAGCGCATATTACATCAATTGCGCATAAAGCATCACACACTGAATTTGTCCCCTCTCTCTCTCTGCTAAAGCAGAAAGCAGTGGACAAATTGAGAGCACTAGCCCTGGCAAGAAAGAAACTGGTCAACCGAGTTAGGACCATGGAGGAAAATACTGTGTTCCTCACGAGCCCGTCACGCCTTTTCATTGCCAAACCTGAGGTTTCTGAACCGTTGTTATCAGTCGACAGGACAGAGATATTCTGGAGGGAGCTTTATGAACACGAGACGATCGTGCAAAACACTCCAGTTTTAGAGAGATTTGAGGAATTCTGTACAAAACATCTTACAGATCCTCAGGCATGCCCCCTGTTACCATGGAAGAAGTAACACGTGCTATATCAAAAGCGCGCAATTTTCTGCACCAGGAGTTGACGGTATCGTTGCTTTTTGGTGGAAGTCATTTTCCAGTGCACACGGCCATCTTGCACGAAACTTTACTTCTTTTATCCGTGAGGAAATACCAATACCATCTTGGTTAGCAGTGGGGCGTACAGTATTAATCCCCAAAAAAGGTGATTTAACCAACCCGAAGAACTATAGACCTATTACTTGTCTCAATACGCTGTATAAGATCTTTACCAGCGTATTAAACGAGCGGGTACTGAGCTCCATCGCCTCTGTTTGGTCAGACATCTACGAACAGAGGGGATCGAAGAGGGGCCAAGCAGGTTGCAAAGAAAATCTTATTATCGACCGGTCAGTCTGTCATGACGCGGCGTATTTCAAACGCAACCTGTCAATGGCTTGGGTGGACTACGCAAAAGCATATGACACTACGTCACATGCTCTCATTTTAACATTATTGCGCATGTTACGAGTCCACCCGGAGATAGAGAGATGCATTGGCCAACTTATGTCCGTCTGGAAGACACAATTTGTTGTCCCAAGTGGATCAACCGCAGTGTCGACAGAGTGGATACATTTCAAGCCCGCTATTATTTTGCATCTCACTTCTTCCTCTATCGATCGAGCTTAGGCGCGGCAGTGGCTACATGGCGGGTCCTCCATCGAAGCGTTAGCACAAAATTACCCATCTCTTTTACATGGATGTTTTGAAGCTCTACGCCTCGAACGAAAGGAATTTGCAGACCGCCTTAGATGCTGTTGCTGAGTACACTGCCGCGATAGGTATGCAATTCGGGTTGGAAAAATGCGCTGTTTTTCATATATACAGAGGAAAAGGGTTGGAAAACGGTGAAGATGTTCAGTTGGTTGATGGAATATTATAAAACATCTTAATGCCGAAGGGTCTTACACATTTCTAGACATCAGTGAAAGGGGTGTCCAGGATGTCACTTTTATTAAGCAGGCCCTTCGCAGCAAGTATATGGCACGACTGAGGCAGATATGGAGATCATGTCTGTCTGGCAAGAACAAGATCGCTGCCACAAACATGCTTGCTGTCCCATTAATTTCATACACTTTTGGTGTAATGAAATGGAATGTTGATGATCTTAAGGATCTCGACAGAAGAACCAGAAAGATCATGAACATCAACCGAAGTCCTCACCCGAAATCTTCTGTGCAGCGCATTTACCTCCCTCGTCAAAATGGGGGTCGGGGATTACTTAATCTGGAGTGTTTGCACGATCGACTCGTCCTGATTACAGCTAACAGTATCCTCAGAAGTCAGGACCCACTATTAAAATTC